>CM018045.1:22488355-22863355 GCA_008638375.1 Nyssa sinensis | reverse complement strand
TTCACTCTTGCATTTTAGCTTCTCAGGCCTTCTACTAAACTTAATATGTTAATCCTATTGCCATTTAGGATTTAGAATGCTAAAGAGTGTTTGGATAATAATATAACTGAAACAGTAATTCTAATACACTCAAAAAAAGATTAAAATCAAATAGAAATCCTGAACAAAACAAATATTTTTGGTAACAAAATATTTGAATGCCTCACAGCTATTACACCTTGGACTGATTTAGGGTCACCTCAGAACTAGTTGCACTGACCTCAACTATTTATGCTCTCAAATCCTAGTCATATCTTGTAGATATCAATATTGTAGTGCATGATTGTACCAAAGACGGTATATATTAAGCTCAATTAGCAGTGATAGAAAAGGTTGCATGTTAGAAGGTGTTTTTAGACCTTTCTTTCACCAAGGTCTTCAGAAAGAGCTCTCCAGCCCTGTAAGAGGATCGAACCTGGAAAAATGAACACGTCAGGTCTTGTAAATATCTTACAAGCTTCAAAAGCTTTAAAAGGGATGGAAATCAAATTATTTACTCTAATTTTTCCTGAACAAATTTTGGGCCATATTCTGCTTGATTTTTCACAGCAGTTGTGGCAAATTCAGTCTAGTCCATGAACAAATCAGTGAAGTTTTTTAATAAACAAGATAAATTTCAAAACTGTGAAAAAAATTTGTGAAATCCACCTTTTCTCACGAATTAAATCAAGCCCATATATATAGAAAAAATTATGTAAGAATGAGAATCAAATATAATCATCGTTTGAAAGCAAATTATTTTCTGTAGAAAGAGAAAAGAAAATTATGTGTAATATTATACCAGAGGTCCACTGGCTACATAACGGAAACCGATTGTCTCTCCATAATCTTTCCAAAAGGCAAATTTCTCAGGGGTAACGTACTTTTTGACAGTCAGGTGCAATGGAGTTGGCTGTACAAACATTAGACTTAGTGATTAATAAAAATGCCTTCTTATTTATGAGGACAAAGATAGCTGGCACTAGACAAACTTCAAGAACTTTGCGAACAATTAGCATGGGTTGAGCAAAACTATCCTAAAAGAAAAGGATAAAATTCAGCCCAAACAATGGGCCTGACCTTGATCTGGACCAGCTGAGTGAGTCAAGAATTTAAAGCATCACACAAATAGAACATTAGCCAGACCACATGAAGTGATCTGCAAATTTCATGGGCTTGGTAACCCCCCCCCCCCAAAACAAACAAAAAAAACTCCTGGAACTTTGTCAATCCCTTAAAACTCCCTCAACAGGAGAAGACTAGATGCCACAGCAAAATAAGGCTAGTGATGGATAGTAGTTTGCATATTAACTTACCTTTAAATATTGTTCGAGGGTCAAAATGTCTACATCTATGGCCCTCAAATCATCCATTGCTTCCTTCAGTTCATCATCAGATTCTCCAAGTCCCAACATTATAGAAGATTTTGTTATCATACCCTCCTTACTGAGCTTTGCATGTTTTAGAACTGATAAACTTTGTTCGTACCTGCGTCATCCATATAAAGTTCTTAGCTACCAATGAGAAAAAATTTGTTTTATGAATAAAAAAAGCTATGCTGTGAAATTTGGAGAATTACATTTTATTTAATAGACATAATGAACATTTCTTTAAAACACTTCTAAACTGATGTACCAAAAATGAGGGTAACTAAAAGGTACATAAAAATTATTTGCACATTGTGGTTCCAATCAGTCACCCTTAGATTGTGTTCAAGCTCAGCTCAGGCTTGGGACAAGCCTAGCCAATCTTGTTCAGACTTAGCTTGCTAAAGTTCAATAAAATCTAGCTCAGATCAGCTCAGGTGGCAAATGTGAAGAAAGGACCTGTCAACAGTGTTTTTGACAGCCAAAGAAGAGTTGATTGTTGTCATGTTCTGGACCTTAAGGTTACTGAGCAAAAGATAGATTTGAAAGAAACAGACAAAAACAAAAACAGAAAGAAAAAAAAAAAAAAAAAGGAAAGAAACTTCTAACAAACCCTTGAACATCTAGCTGAAACACGAAAGAATAAGGCTTTGAGCAATTATTGAAGTTGTAAACAAAGCACCAAGATGGTGATGTCACCTCTATCAAAGAGTTGATTGAGTTGTGCTCGAGGGTGTGCACAATACCGATTCTTGTAGTAAGAAAAACAAGCAAGAAGGGGCCCATCAAACAAGGGTAAGATAATTCTAAAAAGAAGGCTAAAGACAATTGAAAGGAAGTGCTTAGCAAGTAGAAAGGCAAGAGACCTATGTCTTAAATGCCTTCTTTTGAACATAAAGTAATAACAATGAAAAGGCTTCTAGTCCAGTAGAAAGATTCTAAGGGCAAAGCGAAACCTCCATTGGGACTGGGAGGACACCCAAGAAAGCATATAAACATATTTGTAGCTATTCATCAGTGGTTGCTATGAAAAATGATTATCAAGCTAAAATGATGCTGCCAAGTGGCATCCTCAAAATCAAATGCTAGCTCAACTGCTTCAAGCGGTGCATCTTCCTCAACTATGAGCTCCATTTTTCAACAGCAAATCTCTCATTCTTCTTCTTTTCAAGATATCCTAGGAGCATCCCTCCCAGTGTTATCAACTGAGGGGAAGCTTGGGTGCTTTCCCTGGCTTTGGCTGGTTAAGTTTAGCTTTTGTTGGAAGCCAAATCTCTTAAGTTGTTATAGGAAATTCATTGTGTGTCTTATGGTGTAGTTATCTGGCCTATCCTTTTAAGTTGTGAGATGTATTGTTATGTTGTGCTCCTTGGAATTTTTACCTTAATTCTATATTCTTCATGTGGGAAAAAAAATCTCACTTACTAGAAAAGGGAAAAAAGAAAGGCCGCATGTTTGCTATAAGCAATCTCCCTGCTTCATTCATATGGCTACAGCCACATTACCAAGATGAAACTACCTGAAACACAGGGACCTACATTTAGGCCTCGCATTTGAAGTTATAAGTCTATATCCCTGACATTGCCCTACATTTGTAATAGTTCAGTTTACCTACAATGTCAAGAATAAGAAGCTTACTCAGCTGGATCCTAAAGTAACAAAGATCCTTCACTGTGACACAAATTCCTTTCAATTTTTGTTTTTCTTTCATCATTTGTTAGTATAATGAGAGTCAAGAGCTGAAACATCTAGTTTGGTTAAACAATTGTGAAAACAAACTCTCAGATGGACAAAATTAAACATTAAGGAAACTAATCCCAACAAAAGAAGAAGAACAACAACAACAACACTAAGGAAAAGAAAAGGTCAGATGGACAAAATTGAACATTAAGGAAACTGATCCCAACAAAAGAAGAACAACAACAACAACACCACCACTAAGGAAAAGAAAAGGTCTACATATTATAGTCTTATCATACAAAAGAACTTGGTCTCAAGGAAAACCCTACTCCCAATGATGCTCAAATGAAAAATTAGCTATGAATTATCATGCTGACCCAAACCTATCTTACATATATATATATAGAGAGAGAGTAGAGTTCCAATCTAATTGCAAAGCAATGGCAGCATGAAGATGGAACCTTTACTTTGATAGTGCTGAATAATGGACTTCACTTTCTATACTAGGAGATGACCACCGAATTTTTGTACGGAAGACTATCATTGTAGGGGGAAAAACAGGACTTTTAGTTTAAATATACTTTGTTTAGAAGCCAAAGGTCAGAAAAAAATGATTTTTTTTATACGTAAAAATTTCATTCACATGCGCCAAAGAGGCACATTCCGTTTGAATATGTTTGCACTTTTTTTTTCCTTTTTTTTTTTTTGGGGGGGGGGGGGGGCGCGCATAGCTAAAAGAGATCTTTCAGTTTGAATGTGTCCTCTAGGACACAGCCAGTTGAACCTTATTGTCTATAAGGAGATCTTGTGCTTCAAATCTACAAAGAACTACAGAGGCACTAAAAATAAAGGTAATGGTTTATTTTTATAAGTATCAGTAGAATTTTTTTTTTTACCAGTTAAAGTATCATTAGAAAATTGGTTTGGGGGGGCGCCGGGGGGGGGGGGTGTTGTTTGATAAGTGGTAAGGGAATTTGAAGATTTATTCCTGATACATATAAATCGAAAAATTATTGATTTGAATTCATCCTAAAATCTAATCATGGCCCATTAAAATTAGTGAAATATTGCTTGAATGAAATTTAAAAATGTTATAGGCAAACCAAAAGTATAACTAATTGCTAAACAGAACCAAAAGAGAAATGACTTCTCCACAACTCACCCTGCACGGGGATCTCTGACTATTCGTTGGAGTCGTTTCACGGACTCGATGTTATGGGCGAAAACGTCTAACCCTGAGTGTACCAAAGTTGTTACAGCATTTAAGTCACCTCTAAAATCAGAAGTCAGACACTCAAATCATAATATCGGGCTTGAGTTTCTGCTCAAAGAGTAAATAAATGCAAATCAGATTTGTTGCTGGTGCTTCAATATCTTCTAGGATGACATTCATGAAGGGTTTCAGAAATAAAAAGTTTCCACGGCTAGAAAAATTTAGAAACCTTCATAGCTTTGACAGTTAAGGCAAAATGACCACTCCCACCGTCAGGTAAATCATCAGGATCAACACTGGTTAGAACAATGTAATCCACACTGAAAAAAAGAAACTAAAAAAGCCTATATAATGTCAAAAATATGCACAACTCAACCTGTACAAAGATGTGAAGCAAACATAAAAGCCAACTAGAGGAGGTGGCACATGCAACGTGTATGCGAATATGTATATATTCTTTTGTCTGGTCCAATGGTCGAGTACACAATAAGAAGGTGTTGGAGGGGTAGCTGTAGTCTCCACAACCCATATGAAGCCAAGAGTTGATCCAAGGTCTCTAATGTGCATGTATAATTTAAGGTTTTGTGTTTACATTATCTTCCATTTGAAAGAGGAACGTGTTGAATTGCCTAAAATTGTTATTTCACATTTAAGGTAAATTGAAAAAAGTGTGTTAGTTTGGACATCTCATAACTGGAGACCAAAGACTAAAATCAAGCCCTTTATTATATTGGAGGAGGGCGGAGTTAAAAGATATTGTTTCCAATATCTTGTGCAAGAACGATTGCAAAATGAAAAATTTAGTGATAAGATTTAGGTTGGAAAGTTTGGTTTTTCAAGACTAATTTACCTTCTTAGGCACATTTTTGACAGCTTTAATTTTTTATATTTACTTTTTAATAATCAAAAGAACTTGAGCACTTGACGCCAACTTCCTCTTTTGAATAGCTTTCTACACACCACATCCATATGCCCCCCGAACTTCCTTGGAAAACCACCCCTCTTTTTCTCCCCCATACTTTATAGTAATCACATTCCTCCACATGGCTTGACTTTCCACCCCAAATCTCCACATCCATTTACCCAAAAGTGCTTTCTTGAATAATCACACGTCTTTAAACCACAAACCTCCTCCATCTACCATCTGCTTCATTTTATCCCAACCCAAAAGACAAATTTTCCTCCCACCTTCTTTCCTTTCCCAAGGGAAATCCCGCTAAATCTTCTCCAGTCTCTGCCCCACTTATGCCAGCATGGGAAAAGGAAATATGTAGTACTTTGGAATATTTTCCGATGTGCTTTTATAAGAGTGACCCGACCTCTTTTAGGCAAGTATTGCCATTGCCACCCTGCTAGCCTTATCTAAAATCTCTCAACTACCACATCTCATACCGTCTCATATCTAAAAGAAGCACCCAGAGGTAATCCCATGTATATCGTAGAAAGGACCTCCACCCGCACAACCCAACTCCATAGCCAATCTATCCATGTCCTCTACTCTATCTACTGGGATAATCTCACTTTTGCGTAAAATAACTTTCGACCTCGAAACTGCTTCGAAGCACACCAACACACATCTGAGGAATCTGAGATGCCTTCTCCTAGCATCACAAAAAATCAGAGTATCATCTGCGAATAAAAGATGAGAGAAGTTCACCCTATTACCCTTTTTATTTTCCACACTAAATTCAACAAACACCCCCCCCCCTCCCATGAATAGCTCGATCCACCCTCCTGCTAAAGGCATCCATCACAATCACAAAAAGGAAATGAGGTAAGGGATCTCCTTGCCGCAATCCACGCAATGATTGAAAATACCCTGCAAAAGGTCCTTTCACCAAAACGGAAAAATAAATAGTCGAAATGCAAAATTCAAACCATCTTCTTCACCTTTCGCCAAAACCCATCTTGTGCATGACAAACAAAAGACATTCCCAATTAAAATAGTCATAGACCTTGTCTATATCCAACTTGCAAATCAACTTGGGTCGTCACTTTTCCTCCTAGCACCAATACATTCATTAGCAATTAAGCATGCATCCATGATCTATCTATTGCCCACAAATGCATTCTGGCTGCAAGAGATAATCTGTTCCATCGCCCTCTCAATCCTAATGAAAGGACTTCGGCCAAAACCTTGTGCACACTCGACACCAAGCTTATTGGCCTAAAATTGTCAATATTCTCAGCCCCCTCCTTCTTGGGAATCAACGCAATCAAAGAGGCATTCAAACTCTTCACAAAGAAATCATGCTCGTGGAAATAAGAGAACACTGCCCCAACATCCCTCCCCACTACTCTCCAACACCGTTTGAAGAATGTCGTAGTGAGTCCTTCTGGACCAAGAGCTTTATCTCCATCACAAGAACTCAAAGCCTCCACTATCTCCTATTCCGTAAAAAGTCACTCTTAAGTAATGCCTCTCAACTTCCGCAATAGCATCAAGCTCCAAACCTTCAAAACTAGGCCTGCAATCAGTGGCAGATCTGCATTGGGGGCAAGTGCCCCCACTCGAGTTTTGAAAAATTGTGGTTTGTTTGATATTATAAATTTTTTTAAAATTTTAATGTTTGCCCCCCACCAAATAAATATTTTTAAATTTGTACCCTCTAAATTTAATTCATACATGTTATTTATTTAGAGCTTTCAATCTAATTTTATTTATAACAAATTCATGCTTGTAGATAGAGTTTGAAATTTCAATAAAACTACTTTACTTATATGTAATAACCAAACACCATTATTTATCAAATTATTTAAATATTAATCAATTATTTACATAATAATCAAATTAGTTTTATTTTTAAAAATCCAACCAAAAATAATCTCTGTGATTGCCAGTTTTTAGGTAAAGTTCAATATGGCAAGCATATGAATGCTTGAAATCAAACTATTTGTGGTTCATTTAGATGACATTTTTTTTTTCAAAATTCATATTTATTGAGGGCCATATCGTTTGCAAAATTATAAGCCATCATATTTTTATGACTCTTAACTATTAAATTCATAGATGCAAAAGACCAAAGGCATAGGTGCGAAGCATTTGCTTCACAGAGGAAAGGAAACATAAACTTAAAAGGCATAAAATAATTATGAGTATTTATATAAATTAAATTTGAGTTCATTTACATAAAATCTTGAAGATTAAGGAAAAAACTAATTATTTGAAAATACAATATTTTTATTGTATTTTCTTACATTCGAAGCCAAGTCTAAAACAAATTGTTATGATTAAGCATGTCTTTACTGCAAGTTATATATTTGGATACTTATGTCATGTCTACTGCACAATTTATTTACAAAATTTTGTAGATAATTGCACTACGAAACCTAAATTAAGCTTTTAGTTGTTGGGCCCTTATTTAGTTGTTAATTCATTATGTAAGTCTAGTTGTTAATACAATTTGGATAAATAATAGTAGAAAATATGTAGAAGACATGCTTATAGGGGAATGATATGTTTGAAACTTGCCAACATATATTTTTCTAAATTTTATGATTAAATTTTTTAAAATTTTTGAAGATACATACAATAACAGTTAAACTTTATAAAATTAAATTTGAGTTTATTAGTGTAATTATGATTGCCCCCACAAAGAGAAGATCATGGCTCTGCCCCTGCCTCCATTAATAAGACTCAGGGTACAACTTCTCATAGAAGCTTACTATACCGGATCAGATATCGTCCACTGTATCTACTCTCTATTCATCCACCACCACAGCGCTAATATTGTTTCTTCTCCTATGAGCATTGGCTACTCTGTGAAAAAATCGAGTATTGTTGCCCCCTTCTTTTCAAGCACGGGATTTCTGCCACCATGACACCTCCTCCATCTTCAGAATCTTATGAAGTTCACTGATCAATCCATCTCTTCGCGCCCTGTCTCTTTCTTCCAATTGCTCTACTTGTTCCTTTTGATCAATGAGCTGAATCTTCTTCCGCACCTTCAAATCACCAAACTCCTACACATTCCCATCAACCCATCTTTGTAAGTTTCCAATCTCTAGCTTTGGATGACCCACTGGCCTTACTCTCCCCCCCCCCCCCCCCGGCGGATAACACAGACCGAATTGAATCTTATCAACATTCAACACAAGATTTAAACTCCACCACTACATCCCTCCGACCACTGTTCCACCGTTGCAATGTCGAAGATGGAAAGGCCCCTTTAAGTTCCAACAACTCTACTAATTCTTTGAATGTCTTAGCCACACACCTCCATCCCCCTCCTTTATCAAAATCAGGCACATAGATGTTGTATCTCCTGTTGCCATTTGATTCGTCCACCCTTACAAAGCTTCCTCCTATTTTCATTCTTCTGAAAACTCTCATACTCCTATTTCGACCATGAAAATCCCATTCAGAACTTGTTCCATCTCTTCTTTCTCCCATCTGCTCTAACTAAGCACAGAGCCATCAAAATCCTTCGTTATCCACTTGCAACCTCCTAACTACACCATTCTATTTCTCTCGTTCTGTGAACTGGATAGCTCTTTCCGTCCTCTCCTCCACTCTTTGATCTCATATGTTTTCGAAGCCCATTGCGCAAATCTCACAGGAACCCTCATGGAGAGAGTTAATTGTGTGTTAATCACTTCATACCTGATTCTGACCAAACATGACCTATGACAGCTTATACTACTACTAAAACAACTTCTAATACATTACCATAGACTCGGGCATTTAGGACTTTCCCAAATCTAATGTGTGTATTCAAGACTCCAGAGGAGCAAGGTTAAGCTAGGACTTGCATAGTACTACCACTGATAAGGGTTGACCAGCTAGAGCCAGCCCACTAGGCACACCTAGTACATCCCCAAGATGTGCACAATCAACATCTCAGAGGAATGCACTTAGCACAATCTGCCAGCCAATTTATTTTTTTAATGAACATCAAAAGAAATGTGATAGACGAGATTACAAAATCCCTAATACAAAACAAATAAGCCATGCAGTGCCCTTTTGGATCTCAAAATGCAAAAAGTCCACATGGTAAGAGTATTTTCATCTATAAAATGTCAAGGACAAATAATAATTCAAAACTGGAAGAGAGGGGCAGGGAGGATATATAACATTCTTAGGGCATGTTTGGTATGCTGGAATAGAATAAGACAGGAATGGAATTGTATTAGGAATAGAATGGAACAAGAATGGAATGGAAATAATTATTCCATTCTTTTGTTTGGCTGAATACCTAATAATGGAATGACAATTATATTTCTATGTTTGGTTTGAGTTTGGTGATTTGAAGGTGCGGAAGAAGATTCGGCTCATTAATCAAAAGGAACAAGTAGAGCAATTGGAAGAAAGAGACAGAGCGCGAAGAGATGGATTGATCAGTGAACTTCATATGATTCTGAAGATGGAGGAGGTGTCATGGAGGCAGAAATCACGTGCTTGAAAAGAAAGGGGCAGCAATACTCGATTTTTTCACAGAGTAGCCAATGCTCACAGGAGAAGAAATAATATTAACGCTGTGGTGGTGGATGATCAGAGATTAGATACAGTGGACGATATCTGATCTGGTATAGTAAGCTTCTATGAGAAGTTGTACCCTGAGTCTTATTAATGGAGGCAAGGGCGGAGCCATAATCTTCTCTTTGTGGGGGCAATCATAATTACACTAATAAACTCAAATTTAATTTTATAAAGTTTAACTATTATTGTATGTATCTTCAAAAATTTTTAAAAATTTAATCATAAAATTTAGAAAAATATATGTTGGCAAGTTTCAAACATGTCATTCCCCTATAAGCATGTCTTCTATATATTTTCTACTATTATTTATCCAAATTGTATTAACAACTAGACTTACATAATGAATTAACAACTAAATAAGGGCCCAACAACTAAAAGCTTAATTTAGGTTTCGTCGTGCAATTATCTACAAAATTTTGTAAATAAATTGTGCAGTAGACATGACATAAGTATCCAAATATATAACTTGCAGTAAAGACATGCTTAATCATGACAATTTGTTTTAGACTTGGCTTCGAATGTAAGAAAATACAGTAAAAATATTATATTTTCAAATTATTAGCTTTTTCCTTAATCTTCAAGATTTTATGTAAATGAACTCAAATTTAATTTATATAAATACTCATAATTATTTTATGCCTTTTAAGTTTATGTTTCCTTTCTCCTGTGAAGCAAATGCTTCGCACCTATGCCTTTGATCCTTTGCATCTATGAATTTAATAGTTAAGAGTCATAAAAAAATATGATAGCTTATAATTTTGCAAACGATATGGCCCTCAATAAATATGAATTTTGAAAAAAAAAATGTCATCTAAATTAACCACAAATAGTTTGATTTCAAGCATTCATATGTTTGCCATATTGAACTTTACCTAAAAACTGGCAATCACAGAGATTATTTTTGGTTGGATTTTTAAAAATAAAACTAATTTGATTATTATGTAAATAATTGATTAATATTTAAATAATTTGATAAATAATCGTGTTTGGTTATTACATATAAGTAAAGTAGTTTTATTGAAATTTCAAACTCTATCTACAAGCATGAATTTGTTATAAATAAAATTAGATTGAAAGCTCTAAATAAATAACATGTATGAATTAAATTTAGTGGGTACAAATGTTAAAATATTTATTTGGTGGGGGGCAAACATTAAAATTTTAAAAAAAATTATAATATCAAACAAACCACAATTTTTCAAAACTCGAGTGGGGACACTTGCCCCCAATGCAGATCTGCCACTAAATGCAGGCCTAGTTTAGAAGGTTTGGAGCTTGATGCTATTGCGGAAGTTGAGAAGCATTACTTAAAGAGTGACTTTTCATGGAATAGGAGATAGTGGAGGCTTTGAGTTCTTGTGATAGAGATAAGGCTCTTGGTCCAGAAGGACTCACTATGACATTCTTCAAACGCTGTTGGAGAGTAGTGGGGAGGGATGTTGGGGCAGTTTTCTCTTATTTCCATGAGCATGATTTCTTTGTGAAGAGTTTGAATGCCTCTTTTATTGCATTGATTCCCAAGAAGGAGGGGGCTGAGAATATTGAGGATTTTAGGCCAATAAGCTTGGTGTTGAGTGTGTACAAGGTTTTGGCCGAAGTCCTTTCGTTAGGATTGAGAGGGCAATGGAACAGATTATCTCTTGTAGCTAGAATACATTTGTGGGCAATATATAGATCATGGATGCATGCTTAATTGCTAATGAATGTATTGGTGCTAGGAGGAAAAGCGACAGACCCAAGTTGATTTGCAAGTTGGATATAGACAAGGTCTATGACTAGAGTTAAATCCTAAACTAGGGTGAAAAAAAAAGTTATTTTCCAAAATAATGCCATTTTGAACTTATTTACCAAAATAGGGTTGTTTTCAAAAGCGTCTTTTGGAAAGACGCTTTATTTTCCCTTTTTTCCGTTTTTTTTTTGGCAGAACTGGCTTGAAAGCGTGTTTTGGAAAGATGCTTTTAAAAGCGTCTTTCCAAAAGACGCTTTATTTTTTGCTTATTTTCTGTTGAAAGCGTGTTTTGAAAACACGCTTTCAAAAGCGTCTTTCCAAAAGACGCTTTATTTTTGCTTATTTTAGCTTAAAAGCGTGTTTTCAAAACACGCTTTCTTTTAAAAGCGTCTTTTCAAAAAACGCTTTTAATTTTAATTTTAATTTTTTTTTTTTCAGGCAAGCAAATCTTGAATATCTTTGCTCAATAAAAGCAGGTAAGCAAATTTGTTTTTGAATTCTCAATCTTTGTTCAAGCATATAGTTGCAGCCTAATTTCTTGTATTCCTTTTTGTGGCCTCAAATGACTTATAAACACCTAATTTTCTGAGTACCAAAGAATGGAAATTTTCTGATATTATTCAGTAGCAATAAACACCTAGAACTAAGTTATCTGTAAAGAAATTAGGATTTGGATTGAGAACCTTATATTTTACAGTATATTTTTGTCATCTCAAAATAATCACCATCTTAAGCTTCAGTTATATTTTCGTAATCTCAAAATAAGCACCATCTTTGGTCTTGCAAACACAATGTCAAAGAGGCATGCATGAAAGGAATATTATGAGAATTCAGAATTTGATACTTGAGAGGGAGAGAGGACATTAGATCTAATGAAGCATACATTTTATTGAATAAAATAAGCATCTATACAGCTCATTTGACTACTACAAGTGCATGTAGATGAAAATAATTACATACAAATTCAATCACAAATACAAGCAACTATATCCATATCCAAAGAGTCACAATTAGAAGAACACACTGCCAATGATCCGAGCATCAATGAGATGAATTCTCGCTGCTTGGAGCTTTTGCATTGGCAACTGAAACAGATATTGCTTTAAGCTTTCCCAAACAAGATCTGTATACGTATAGATGTGAAGGTTTCAAAACATCATAGGCCTCCACAGCATTCTTCTTGTCTTTTGTTTCTTCCATAACACGATCCTGGAAAGCCATTTCAAACTCATTCTCCACTGCTTTCTGCACATCAACAGGTGCCGTTCCTCCATAAACTAACTCTGATACAGGAATATTAATCTTCTTCACCTTTTTCTTTGGCACTTCAACCTGCACAACATAGAATTAATTTGGTTAATATCACTTCTCAATTCATTTGTTTAAATTTTTTCATGCAGAAAATGCTTCCTCAAGAAACAGAATTGTCCAAAAGAGCATTAATGTAAGATACACCAACTACATGTGAAAACCCCCCACAACTCCATTGCAATCATTCAGATTCCAAATCTTCAGAAGACTATAAGAATAAAGTAGTTTAAGCGCGCGCGCACCCTTCTTGGGAATAGCAAATAGAGAGTTTCAAAACAAATACTTCCAAGAAAAATTTTCTCATCAAACCTTTTTCCATCTCTGGCAGGATCTGAAAACAAACAATCCCTAGTAGGTCTTCCTGGAAGTTTGGCCCTCAATATCGAACCATCAGGTAGTACCAACTTCTTCAGTAAATTAAAGTCATGCTGTCCAGGCTTGTCACTGCATAATATATAGATATCCAACATGAGAAAACCAATAATTCAATTGATGTAGTCATAACTAATATAAATTCATTACCATTGACTGTACCTGACATAAATAGCACAGCCTCCCACAGCACGGGCTGCTCCATAGTATTCAGCCATTGGGTGTAAGCTCTATCATCATTTGAAAAGATTTTCAAGTTAACATAAAAAAAATTTTAACAACTTAGAGAAAAAATTTAGGCTATAAGCTTACATGAAACATATCCCAATCTGGCTACATGAACTCCCCCAGGAATATGGTGTTGTAGGCAACTGCAATGCAAGAATTACTTAAATCAAGTTGGGAACTTATCCTATCCAATTTAAATAAGCTCACACTCATTTGTAACCAAGACTAACCCTCAGTTTCCTATGTTATCATTTGCATCATTACCTAGTGTTTGTCACCATTAATCAAGGTCCTGGGAGGCTTGGGCTAAGTATATACCTAATATTTGGCATTCTTTGCATACACAGGGAAGGAGCTAGGAATTTATTTGAGAGGGGGCAAACTATAGACTATGTGAAAGCAATAAGTTTTTATTACAGTTTAAATCTAGCACACTCTATTGGTTGTAATGGCTTTATTAGGTAGTTTAAAGCCTCTACTGATGGCAGATAATGACAGCATGTAACTAAAAGTGAAACAACAAAAAATTGTCACATTTATGTTTAAAAAATTTAGTGGTGATAGTTGCTAGTTCCACACTCATGTTAGCAAAAGTTTCTATTATAATTTAAACCCAGCAGGCTTTAGTGGTTGTGATAACAAGTGAAATGATTTATAAGGCTCTTCATCTAGTGGTTCGAGTTCTCCACAGTTGCGCAGGCAATGGTATAGAGGGGCCTGTTAATTCATAAGGCTCTTCATCTAAAATTAACCATATTATGAAAATAAGAACAAAAATTCAGAAACAAGCCTGTTAACAGAAATTTTAGTAACAAGCTTGAAATTTTAGTAACAAGCATGAAATTATTGTCACTTGGTTATATCTAGGAGGAGTTTCACATCCCCATTACATAACATCTACGTTCATTTAAGTATCTGTAAATTCTGTTATGTTCTAGTTTGAAGAATTCTCAAAAAAGTGCTGCTTAATCTTTCCAGGTGAGTAGTTGGTTATTAGTATACATTTACAGATCAGAAAGGCAAATACCCAAAATGCAGGCAATGCACATAGCCTCCTCCAAGGCCCTCCATCAACACCCCTCATTTCCAGGTATCTCTTCAGCCTGACCTGAATGGAAAGAGTCACATCTGGCTAAATTAACCAATATCATTAAGAATACAGAAATAAAAAAATTAAGCTCCAAGTGTTACTGATCAAGGAAAAAAAATGCTCAAGTGCATAATAAACAGTTTCAAAGTGCGGATGAAATTTGTAAACTGGACATTGTGGGAATCATTCGAGATTATGTAAATTTACATACTTTTGTGCTGCAATAAGTTCACAATATATCTCAATAAGATCATATGCTGCCTTCATTTTCTCTTCCCTCACCACATCTTCAACCTGAAACGAAAAATGAATTAAAAAAGAATCAAGGGAAAAAAGAATCAAATATAAAAGGTTAAAATGAATTAGGAATTTTTGGAGAATGAGTGTGGGTTAGACTTCTAAGGCTGTGTGTATGTTATGTTAATTTAATATGTCCAAAATAAGAAGAAAAAAATATTTTGAAAGGAAAAATTAGGTAATTACAAATATATATATATATATATAAGAACTTAGTAGCAACTTTAGGTTCTCTTATATTCAGCCTTCATGCTTTTGTTTTCTTTGTTGCAGCTAGTCCTCTGTTATTGAGCATGGGATACAGGACTCTGAAAGATTTAAAGCAATGGTGATTGTTGCAACCATTGAGGAAAGAAAGTGGTGTGGTTGATACACAAGAATATATAATAATTATTTGAGAAAAGAATTCAAAACTCGACTCTACCATCAGAACTTTGCCACAGATTAGAAGGAACAAAATTCTACTCAAAAACCAGCAGAATAAAACATTATCAGATTCTCTCTCAGAGGCAAAACAAGAAGTTGTAATAAACCCAGAATCAAAGAATTTGGATCTAAAGAAAGAAGATTAAAAAAAGGAAAACAAAAAAAACAAAAAAAACTGACATCCCGTTAGAGATTAAGTTGCTCAAGCATTTGCATCAAAGAGCAAGAAAACACCTTCATGAACCTCCAAGTTCCTATTTTTACCCCTTTAGTTCTCCAGTGATTTTGCATATCAAAAACCCAGAAGAGATTTTAACCAAATAGTAATAGAACCATCAGCCAGATCCATTCAATCAAGAAAAAAAGAAAACTTTTGAGGATCACGAATAAAATAAATAAATTTATTTTTGGTGAGAAAGCTAATAGCTTAGAAACTGGGAATGGAAATAGAAAAATAAAAAATTCCACTATCAAAACAACATACTTTCCAAATGAAGAGAGAAGAAACGAACATAACAACCCAAAGACCAAGATCAATAGAAATCATTTCCACTATGCATACCAAAACAGAAGATCTATTGTGCATAATGAAAGATAAATAAATAAAAAACATGCATGTAGCTCTATGAACACATATGAAGAGACCCAAGAAAAAAATATTAATTACTATAAGCCCAAAAACCCTAAAAGCTAACTGAGAATGATTAAAGCATGAAGCGCCACAATAATGAAAGGAATTGAGTCCACAGAAAATACAAAGTTTGAGAGCTAATGATACCATCGAAAATCAGGAAAACGCGGGAAGAAATGGAAGCGAACCTTGCGATAGGTGGTGCCATCTTCTTCGACGACCCAACCAGCATCAGCACAAAGAGCCTCAAGACTTCATTGTTGTCGCAGTGTTTGGGAAGCTTGTAGTTTCCTAGATCTTCTACGTTCGAGATCGAGCCCCTCTAATGGAGACGGTGGGGGATCTATCAGGTCTCAATAAAACTAGGGCATTTTGGCAGAGTTGATTGACTCTGTAGATCCTCCAGGTTCGAGATCGAACTCCTCTAATGGAGACGGTGGGGTCTATCAGGTCTTCAATGAAACTAGGGCTTTTTTTAGGAATGGCTTTGAAGAATTGGACGCACAAGCTGAACGCGAGGGAATATTAGAGGAACAGAAAACGTCTTTTGGAAAGACGTTTTCTGAAACAACTCTATTTTGGTAATTAAGTTCAAAACAACCCTATTACGGTAAAAAAGTGCCAAAAAAAACCCTAAAATGGTAAAAAATTCTCTACGACTACTTTAATTGGGGATGTCTTTTGTTTGTCATGCACAAGATGAGTTTTGGCGAAAGGTGAAGAAGATGGTTTGAATTTTGCATTTCAACTATTTATTTTTCCGTTTTGGTGAAAGGACCTTTTGCAGGGTATTTT
Source organism: Nyssa sinensis (assembly GCA_008638375.1). Taxonomy (NCBI): domain Eukaryota; kingdom Viridiplantae; phylum Streptophyta; class Magnoliopsida; order Cornales; family Nyssaceae; genus Nyssa; species Nyssa sinensis. The sequence goes on along the minus strand of CM018045.1, from coordinate 22,846,719 downwards.
CAATCATTGCGTGGATTGCGGCAAGGAGATCCCTTACCTCATTTCCTTTTTGTGATTGTGATGGATGCCATTAGCAGGATGGTGGATCGAGCTATTCATTTGGGGGGGGGGGGGGGTTTGTTGAATTTAGTGTGGAAAATAAAAAGGGTAATAGGGTGAACTTCTCTCGTCTTTTATTCGCAGATGATACTTTGATTTTTTGTGATGCTAGGAGAAGACATCTCAGATGTGTGTTGGTGTGCTTCGAAGCAGTTTCGAGGTCGAAAGTTATTTTACGCAAAAGTGAGATTATCCTAGTAGATAGAGTAGAGGACATGGATAGATTCGCTATGGAGTTGGGTTGTGCGGGTGGAAGTCCTTTCTACGATATACTTGGGATTACCTCTGGGTGCTTCTTTTAGATATGCGACGGTATGAGATGTGGTAGTTGAGAGATTTTAGATAAGGGTGGCAATGGCAATACTTGTCTAAAGGAGGTCGGGTCACTCTTATAAAAGCACATCGGCAAATATTCCAACGTACTACATATTTCCTTTTCCTATGCTGGCATAAGTGGGGCAGAGACTGGAGAAGATTTAGCGGCATTTCCCTTGGGAAAGGAAAGAAGGTGGGAGGAAAATTTGTCTTCTAGGTTGGGATAAAATGAAGCATATGGTAGATGGAGGAGGGTTGGGGTTTAAAGACGTGTGATTATTCAAGAAAGCACTTTTGGGTAAATGGACGTAGAGATTTGGGGTGGAAAGTCAAGCCATGTGGAGGAATGTGATTGCTATAAAGTATGGGGAGGAAAAAGAGGGATGGTTTTCCAAGGAAGTTAGGGGGGCATATGGGTGTGGTGTGTAGAAAGCTATTCAAAAGAGGAAGTTGGCGTCAAGTGCTCAAGTTCTTTTGATTATTAAAAAGTAAATATAAAAGATTAAAGTTGTCAACAATGTGCCTAAGAAGGTAAATTAGTCTTGAAAAACCAAACTTTCCAACCTAAATCTTAGCACTAAATTTTTCATTTTGCAATTGTTCTTGCGCAAGATATTGGAAACAATATCTTTTAACTCCACCCCCCTCCAATATAATAAAGGGCTTGATTTTAGTCTTTGGTCTCCAGTTATGAGATGTCCAAACTAACACACTTTTTTCAATTTACCTTAAATGTGAAATAACAATTTTAGGCAATTCAACACGTTCCTCTTTCAAATGGAAAGATAATGTAAACATTAAAACCTTAAATTATACATGCACATTAGAGACCTTGGATCAACTCTCGGCTTCATATGGGTTGTGGAGACTACAGCTACCCCCCCAACACCTTCTTATTGTGTACTCGACCATTGGACCAGACAAAAGAATATATACATATTCGCATCCACGTTGCATGTGCCATCTCCTCTAGTTGGCTTTTATGTTTGCTTCACATCTTTGTACAGGTTGAGTTGTGCATATTTTTGACATTATATAGGCTTTTTTGGTTTCTTTTTTTCATTGTGGATTACATTGTTCTAACCAGTGTTGATCGTGATGATTTACCTGACGGTGGGAGTGGTCATTTTGCCTTAACTGTCAAAGCTATGAAGGTTTGTAAATTTTTCTGGCCGTGGAAACTTTTTATTTTTGAAACCCTTCATGAATGTCATCTTAGAAGATATTGAAGCACCAGCTACAAATCTGATTTGCATTTATTTACTCTTTGAGCAGAAACTCAAGCCCGATATTATGATTGAGTGTCTGACTTCTGATTTTAGAGGTGTCTTAAATGCTGTAACAACTCTGGTACACTCATGGTTAGACGTTTTCGCCCATAACATCGAGACTGTGAAACGACTCCAGCGAATAGTCAGAGATCCTCGTGTAGGGTGAGTTGTGGAGGTCATTTCTCTTTTGGTTCTGTTTAGCAGTTAGTTATACTTTTGGTTTGCCTATAACATTTTTAAATTTCATTCAAGCAATCTTTCACTAATTTTAATGGGCCATGATTAGATTTTAGGATGAATTCAAATCAATAATTTTTGGATTTATATGTATCAGGAATAAATCTTCAAATTCCCTTACCACTTATCAAACAACCCCCCCCCCCAAAAAAAAACCAATTTTCTAATGATACTTTAATTGGTAAAAAAAAAATTCTACTGATACTTATAAAAATAAACCATTAATTTTATTTTTAGTGCCTCTGTAGTTCTTTGTAGATTTGAAGCACAAGATCTCCTTATAGACAATAAGGTTCAACTGGCTGTCTCCTACAGAACACATTCAAACTGAAAGTTCTCTTTTAGCTATGCGACCCCCCCCCCCCCCCCCCCCAAAAAAAAAAAAAAAAGGAAAAAAAAAGTGCAAACATATTCAAACGGAATGTGCCTCTTTGGCGCTTGTGAATGAATTTATTACTTATAAAAAAAAATCATTTCTTTCTTACCTTTGGCTTCTAACAAAGTATATTTAAATTGAAAATCCTTTTTTTTCCCCCACAATGATAGTCTTCCGTACAAAAAATTCGGTGGTCATCTCCTAGTATAGAAAGTGAAGTCCATTATTGAGCACTATCAAAGTAAAGGTTCCATCTTCATGCTGCCATTGCTTTGCAAATTAGATTGGAACTCTACTCTCTCTCTCTCTCTCTATATATATATAGGATAGGTTTGGGTCAGCATGATAATTCATAGCTAATTTTTCATTTAAGCATCATTGGGAGTAGGGTTTGCCTTGAGACCAAATTCTTTTGTATGGTAAGACTGTAATATGTAGACCTTTTCTTTTCCTTAGTGGTGGTGGTGTTGTTCTTCTTCCTTTGTTGGGATCAGTTTCCTTAATGTTTAATTTTGTCCATTTGAGAGTTTGTTTTCACAATTGTTTAACCAAACTAGATGTTTCAGCTCTTGACTCTCATTATACTAACAAATGATGAATGAAAAACAAAAATTGAAAGGAATTTGTGTCACAGTGAAGGATCTTTGTTACTTCAGGATCCAGCTAAGTAAGCTTCTTATTCTTGACATTGTAGGTAAACTGAACTATTACAAATGTAGGCAATGGCAGGGATATAGACTTATAACTTCAAATGCGAGGCCTAAATGTAAGTCCCTGTGTTTCAGGTAGTTTCGTCTTGGTAATGTGGCTGTAGCCATATGAATGAAGCAGGGAGATTGCTTATAGCAAACTTGCGGCCTTTCTTTTTTTCTTATATGAAGAATATAGAATTAAGGTAAAAATTCCAAGGAGCACAACATAACAATACATCTCACAACTTACAAGGATAGGCCAGATAACTACACCATAAGACACACAATGAATTTCCTATAACAACTTAAGAGATTTGGCTACCAACAAAAGCTAAACTTAACCAGCCAAAGCCAGGGAAAGCACCCAAGCTTCCCCCCTCAGTTGATAACACTGGGAGGGATGCTCCTAGGATATCTTGAAAAGAAGAAGAATGAGAGATTTGCTGTTGAAAAATGGAGCTCATAGTTGAGGAAGATGCACCGCTTGAAGCAGTTGAGCTAGCATTTGATTTTGAGGATGCCACTTGGCAGCATCATTTTAGCTTGATAATCATTTTTCATTGCAACCACTGATGAATGGCTAAAAATATGTTTATATGCTTTCTTGGGTGTCCTCCCTGTCCCAAAGGAGCTTTCGCTTTGCCCTTAGAATCTTTCTACTGGGCTAGAAACCTTTTCGTTGTGGTTACTTTATGTTCAAAAGAAGGCATTTAAGACATAGGTCTCTTGCCTTTCTACTTGCTAAGCACTTCCTTTCAATTGTCTTTAGCCTTCTTTTTAGAATTATCTTGCCCTTATTCGATGGGCCCCTTCTTGCTTGTTTTTCTTACTACAAGAATCGGTATTGTGGACACCCTCGAGCACAACTCAATCAACTCTTTGATAGAGGTGACATCACCATCTTGGTGCTTTGTTTACAACTTCAATAATTGCTCAAAGCCTTATTCTTTCGTGTTTCAGCTAGATGTTCAAGGGTTTGTTAGAATTTTCTTTCCTTTTTTTTTTTTCTTTCTGTTTTTGTTTTTGTCTGTTTCTTTCAAATCTATTTTTTGCTCAATAACCTTAAGGTCCAGAACATGACAACAATCAACTCTTCTTTGGCTGTCAAAAATACTGTTGACAGGTCCTTTCTTCACATTTGCCACCTGAGCTGATCTGAGTTAGATTTTATTGAACTTTAGCAAGCTAAGTCTGAACAAGATTGTCATTTTAGAAGTGTTTAGAAGAAATGTTCATTATGTCTATTAAATAAAATGTAATTCTCCAAATTTCACAGCATAGCTTTTTTTATTTATAAAACAAATTTTTTCTCATTGGTAGCTAAGAACTTTATATGGATGACGCAGGTACGAACAGAGTTTATCAATTCTAAAACATGCAAAGCTCAGTAAGGAGGGTATGATAACAAAATCTTCTATAATGTTGGGACTTGGAGAATCTGATGATGAACTGAAGGAAGCAATGGATGATTTGAGGGCCATAGATGTAGACATTTTGACCCTCGGACAATATTTACAGGTAAGCTAATATGCAAACTACTATCCATCACTAGCCTTATTTTGTTGTGGTATCTAGTCTTCTCCTGTTGAGGGAGTTTTAAGGGATTGACAAAGTTTCAGGAGTTTTTTGTTTGTTTGTTTGGGGGGGGGAGGGGGTACCAAGCCCATGAAATTTGCAGATCACTTCATGTGGTCTGGCTAAGGTTCTATTTGTGTGATGCTTTAAATTCTTGACTCACTCAGCTGGTCCAGATCAAGATCGGGCCCATTGTTTGGGCTGAATTCTCTCCTTTTCCTTTAGGATAGTTCTACTCAACCCATGCTAATTCTAAGAGTTCGCAAAGTTCTTGAAGTTTGTATAGTGCCAATTATCTTTGTCCTTATAAATATGACGGCATTTTTATTAATCACTAAGTCTAATGTTTGTACAGCCAACTCCATTGCACCTGACTGTCAAAGAGTACGTTACCCCTGAGAAATTTGCCTTTTGGAAAGATTATGGAGAGACAATTGGTTTCCATTATGTAGCCAGTGGACCTCTGGTATAATATTATACCTAATTTTCTTTTCTTTTTTTTTCCTTTTCTCTTTCTACAGAAAATAATTTGCTTTCAAACGATGATTATATTTGATTCTCATTCTTACATATTTTTTTTATATACATATAGACTTGATTTAATTGGTGAGAAAAGGTGGATTTCACAATTTGTTTCGACAGTTTTGAAATTTATCTTGTATATTAAAAAACTTCACTGATTTGTTCGTGGACTAGACTGAATTTGCCGCAACTGCTGTGAAAAATCAAGCAGAATATGCCCCAGATTTTGTTCAGGAAAAATTAAAGTAAATAATTTGATTTCCATCCCTCTTAAAGATTTTGAAGCTTGCAAGATATTTACAAGACCTAACGTGTTGATTTTTCCACGTTCGATCCTCTTACAGGGCTGGAGAGCTCTTTGTGAAGACCATGGTGAAAGAAAGGTCTAAAAACACCTTCTAACATGCAGCCTTTTCTATCACTGCTAATTGAGCTTAATATATACTGTCTTTGGTACAATCCTGCACTACAATATTGATATCTACAATATATGACTCGGATTTGAGAGCATAAACAGTTGAGGTCAGTGCAATTAGTTCTGAGGTGACCCTAAATCATTCCAAGGTGTAATAGCTGTGAGGCATTCAAATATTTTGTTACCAAAAAGATTTGTTTTGTTTACGATTTCTATTTGATTTTAATCTTTTTGAGTGTATTAGAATTACTGTTTCAGTTATATTATTATCCAAACACTCTTTAGCATTCTAAATCCTGAATGGCAATAGGATTAACATATTAAGTTTAGCAGAAGGCCTGAGAAGCGAAAATGCAAGAGTGAAAGCTCCAAAAGAAAGTTTTTTGAGATGTCCTTTGTTCCTCTACTTTCCCAAGGATGATAAAGCCTTTCATTACCCTAGACTGCCATTTTTCTATCATGTAAAGAGAAAATTATCCCTGACGACGAATGCGTATCTTTTATTTATTTACTCTGTTACATTGTAGGTACTAAGTTTATTGTGTAGCCACGTGAATTTCTCTTATTGGTACTAAACTATGATTGTTTACAGGTAAATCGTAGGATCACCTCTATTGAAGTAATCTCTTAGACTAGGCATAGTAATGACTGAAAAAGTGCAATTTGGCCTGAACTTCCTTGACATGAACTCATGTAGTCTAATGTTTTGGACCCAAACTATAAGTAAGCGTTTCAGCCTAAACTAAGCCATTATAAGGAGAATTGAGCCAATGAGGGACTCTTGATTCTGTTGGCTTGAACTTAAAAGATATTCAAAGGTTTTCTTCTATTGGATGCAGCTAAATGTGTAAGGTCCACTAGAGAGTAACTTAAGATTCACTCTAGTCCTTACAGAACATGAGGGAATCTGCCATTTTTTTTTACAGCTATTACTGTCTTCTATTTGTACATGTAGAACTCTTGAGTGCAATCATTGTGAAACCATAAATAGGGTTTTGCGCGAGAATGATTCATGGTTAACTCCTATATACTTGGGAGATTCTCCAAATTTGTAAATCTTCGACAAGGCTTCCTTCCCTACATTCTCTCTAATTTTAGATTGCTTGATATTCTTTCTAGGATATATATCACCTTGAGATCTCATTTGCTGTTCTCTCCCGTACAACCATGTTTCTCCAATACCCAGAAATCTATGTATTTCATGTTTGCATTAGTCATATGGTCGTTGGGCAGGTTGAGTTCTGAATACTTGGAAATCATCCAAGGGCTGGGGTCGAGTCCTGAATATAGATGTGGAAACCTCTCTGGGGAAGTTTCTTGGGTATTCAAAGCTATTTGTTGACTGTTGTAATTGTAATATACATCCGATGGCAATGAATTCACAAGGAAAAAGGTTCTTTCTAACAAAAATAAAAAGAAATTCATACTACGGCCTGAATTCTACTGTTTCATCGCTGTCTTGTGACTATTAAGTAATGTTATAATTGCTAAAATTTTCTATCCCGAATGATGTATTTTTGGAAAGTGTAGTAAAGCAGTATCACATGATTTGAGATAAATTTTTTGGAAAGTGTAGTAGCATTACTTGAGAAGCACTTATTAATTCATTGCTGTGGTTAGCCACCCTTGGTACCCACCTCTGTAATAGTATTATTCTATTCTATATCTGTGGGAACAGGTGGACCATATAACCCAGCGTAACAATGCATAGATATGGACAGTTACATTGAATAAGAAAATCATTTTTTGTTTCTTATTTCTTTCCTCAGCCAAGATAATAATTACACTTTTCACCCATGTAGTTTACCTTTAATTTTATTGTAGTACCTGTAGTCTCAATTTATTTATATATATATATATAAATATATTTGATTTATAATTGTTACTATATTACTTCAACTTTTATTTGTATGGTATGGATTGCATTTTTGGAAAACACTAGTGGGTTGTCCATAAGACAAAATTTGCTCTGAATAAATTGCAACAATTTCTTACATTGTCCATAAGCAATCTTACAATAAACAGAACACTTGGATTGATTCAGACAAATAAAGACCAAAACAAACAACCACAATCACAACCACCATCATCCTTCATTTCCAATTAGAACCACCAACTCCAACTGCAGCATTATTTTGAGGAATAAGTTCAATATTATTGCTTATTGATTGATAACACTCTCAATTCACCCCTGGACGTCTTGATCAATTGCTGCTACATTCCATGAAAGTCAATGTCATTGAACAATTCCAAAAATTATTGTTCCAAGTTGACAAACAATATTACAACTTGTCCATGTTCTCTCAGACTCCATATTTCTAACAGCTTTCCTACCACATTTACAACTATATATGAATGCCTCAACAAAAATACAGTCACTTCCTCTGGTGCTTGAACAATAAGAAACCTTTTTTTTTTTTTGTATATTAGAGAGTTTTAAACACAGATCGGAGAGGAAGGAGTTCTTTAGAGGGAGAAAGAATATTACTTGTGTTTGAGAGACGCTATAGACTCCAACAGCAAGAGGGGGAGAGAGAGAGAGAGAGAGAGAGAGAGAGAGAGAGAGAGAGAATAAGAAAATGGCCCAAAATGACTCTTGTGAGACAAAGCTATATAAAACTTGTGCACAGTTTTCCAAAAAAAAAAACATAAAATTATTTGTTGTAGATCAGTCTAATAGAGTGCAATTATTAATGGAAATGCTGTTTTGATAGAATTTGAGTTTGTACATGGTGAAACCTGCTGCTGACATCAAGTGACTGAACAAGTGAAATTAAACAAAAAAAAGATTCATCTCTGTATTTCTTATTCTTAAGCAAGCCCTGGAGAAGGCTTAGTTGATCCATGATTTATGTTTCATTTGATCCCTCCTAAATTTTAATACTTAGAATTTGGCTCCCTAACTAAAATTTCTATATCCGCCAATGCATTTATGACTGATATCTAATTTACAAAAATATCATTTGTGTCATTCAGGAAATAGATTAATTCTTTATTTTATCTAATTTACCCTTTTGCGGGCAATTTTCAAAAGGGTAAAACACCGCAATTTCTTTCTGCGACTAAACACCATGCACCTGTGCATGTGAATCACTGGGCAGTGGATGAGCCATCAGTGGAATCTTCTGAATCTGAACCATCAACCATCTTCTGCAGTGAATCCATGTCCCCTACTTCTGAGTGCGTGTGTATCCGAAGCTTCTCAGCATCTTCACTGAGATAATTAGGAAACAATGCAAAATTAGAAACCATCATTGAAATTATAAAGCATGCAGAAACTGACTGAAATTTCAAAAGAAAAAGGCTTACTCTGCAACCCCAAATATTTCTTTCACAATTAAGGAGCTATCCCTTGAACAGAACTCTGGCAGCTGGTCCACAAATTAAAATAAAAGCCAGTCAATTTGACAAACTAAAATTTAAAAGCTACTAAAGTATAAGTTGGTTTCACCAGCCTCCAGTAACATACTCACAATTAGCAACTCAGATCTATATTTAAAAAAACAAACAAATTAATGATATATTAACTTCTGAAAGTACGAAGACCATATGCACTTACATGGTTGAATGAAAGGGACCACCACAAGATAAGTAATAACCACAAAAAATTATATTTAGCGACTGGTTTGCCCCCATCAAGTAATAGGATCCCATAGGGCTAAGTAATAAAATTGCTGACAACTTTTTGATCTCTCAAGAAATGGTGACAGGAAAATTTCCCAGGAGTCGTTTTCAATATATGAAATATTACAGAAATTCTTTGTTGGAAAGAATAGTCAGCGTACTAGAGTAAAATGCATGTAAAAATAATAATAATAATAAGTATTACAGCAGTTGGGAAAAGCTCACCATACCAGACTGTTCACCCACTTTACCTCAGAGAAATAATAAACCTTTCCAAAAAGAGCTTGCACTGCAAGTTTTCTCTTGAAACCTTTTTCAGAATAGCCTGACATCTCCATGACAACCGGACCTAAAATGCACAGACTGGCTGTCAGTATGTAATTTTATTACATCAATTCTCTTTCTAATTTTTTAATAGCAATGCATTAATACTGAAAGTATACTTTTGAGTTTAATTTACCTTTTAACATGTTCTTTCAATAGTATTCAGTAGGCAAAATTCAGTAAAATCCTAAGCGTGCAAGGGTTATAACTTATAATAGCCATCAGAAGGTAAACAAACCAAATTCACTACTCACTCACCAACCCCAGCACATGCACACATGGGCAGACAAATCTCGAGTGCAAACCACAACTAGGACCTTTTTTTTTTTTATATATTTCTTGCAACCAAGTTGCTTGCCCCTTGAAACCTCTCTCGATTTAGCTTCTGCTGCAGACATCAAGAGGCCCGAGGAACTTCAAGGAAGAAAGAGAGATTAAAAACCGGTTCTATTGGAAGGCACATCCACTTGAGAGCAAAACTAGCTCTAATGTCTTTTGGTTTCTTTATAGTTTTTTATATGCTAGAATATAGTATTGTTACCATAGCTATCAGAAAATGTCAATACCCTAACAATTTTCATTTTGGTATGCACGTTCCAAAACAGTTTACATTTATGCTCTAGAACACTGAATTTAGGTGATCCAAGAAATTTATTCATAGTTCTTTTGTCAATTTTCCTTTCAATTAAAAATTAACTAGAAAATACCAACACTAATCAAGAGATCAACATAAATTGGTGTACTTAAATCAACACTTTCTCCATGTCTTATTTTAATATAATAAATTTCTTATAGCTATATGGAGAACTTGTATTCTTAAATGATATTAATTCTCATTACTTATCCTTGGGTGAAAAGAACATGCTCCTATAGTTAGACCTGCCCCATTGTATTCCAGCTATGTCATCTACGTAAACTTACTCTCTATCATACCATATTTAAAATATGTAACGTATTGCATTCCTATTCTGCTAACATAATGATTCATGCTCTGAGTAACATTGATTGTTACTAAATGAAGGTAACAACAATCTCTTAATCTTTAATGTTAGAACTACTACAATCATTCTAGTTCAAGGCTTGTCGTGTAGTTAGTTGGGCAAAGCCACCTTAAGGGTAATGTTTCCTAGATTAATTGCATTACTAAGCTTGGGTTTGGCTCGCGTTGATCCCACAATAGGCCTTGATCCTTCTAAGGAAAGAAAAATCATTCTAGTGTCTTCTTGGACGTGTGGCATCACCACTATGATTGTTGCTCTACCCAAGTGCACCCATCATGTGTTGTTTGAGCTAATTATGTTCACCAGTTACTATAAATAGAGGAGGTCCACTCCTCTGGCACAAGTTTTACCATTCGGTACACCTTTACAAACTTTATCAGTTGCACTTGCATTGATCTCAACTCATTTGTCCACTCATAGCTTTTTTTCTCTAAATTGTATCGACTTTCATCTTTCACATCAAATTAGGAATCCTATTTATAAAGTCTGCACCACCTAGACGTGACTCAATCATCTACTCTGCTTTGCATCAACACACGTCCTAAAAAATACAAGAATGGCATGCAAGGTAGCATGCCCATATGCATGAAGTTAGATGGCACAACAAACACTGCTTGTAAGAACAATTGTACCTTGGATGCCACAATTGCAAGGTAGGGGGCAAAAATATGCATTTGCTTAGAATGGACAATAACCATCGTTAGCAATGCTTGAGCTTCAATTTACCATTCCAACGACACTTATTGTAAGAAATTGTGTTATATTAAAATTATCTTTTCTCATTCAAAATTTAATTTGGTTGTATATATAAATATCAAAAATCTATTATAATAGCTCACTGACATTTGCAATAATAAATGCAACAAAGAATACTCATACTGGTAATTGAACTTTAAATTTCTCCATTTCTTCCTTAATTTATGTGGTGAAGATGGGCTGGCCGAAGGGCTTGGGCCGCTTAGCTTAATCCCGGCCAACTTGATCCCTTACCAATGGTAGGGTGCTAGCAACTTAACAATTTCATCAAAAAGAGTCGAAATTTTTTAGTACATTGTTTCATCCCGCAATTGCGTTAGACTTTCTACCCACCCAATGAAGATTATAAAATGTTTGTTTTGTGGATTAAAATGGATTACGTAAGTCTTGTAAGTTTAAATAGGTTTATGTTTTATTTTGTCTTCCCAATCTGTTTCTCTGAATTACAACGAGCCATCCATCATCGGTGTGCAAAGCATCATCTTAGACGTGATCGCCTAGGTTCCTCTAGCTCAAGCTTTTCCTGTTCTAGCAGGTGTGATGCTTCAAAATATGTTTCTTCTATTCTTTCAACCATTATGAGTTGAGTCAAACTTCAACATAAAAGGGCTGTCTTCAACTTTGTATAAACTACAGGCATTGTTACACACACCTACCTGCTTGTCACTTTGCATAGTTATTGCCTCGCACTTTTAAAATATTTTTAGTTAGTCACTATGACAGTTTAAATTACCCATTTGATACAAGAAATGGAAGAAGGAAGATAAGGTAGAAGGAACAGATGAGGTATCTCTAGGAAAATTAAGGAAAGAGCCTTGTTTGTTGAGTATGAAGAAAACGAGGAAAGGAAAGAAAGGAAATTGCATTAAATTACCATTATACACTAACACATTAAAGTGATACTTTTTTAAGGTCAAAATGGAAAGGGGAAAAAAATAAAGGGCTTTTTTCAGTCTTTTTCTCCCACTTTTGGTGAGAGAGAATATGGTGGGCCTCTCTTCCATTCCTTCCTTTTCCTCCTACCAAACCAAGAAAACTCAACACTTCTATCCCCTCTTCCTTCCCCGCGCACCTCCAACACTCTTCCGTCGTACCAAACAAGCCATAAAAGGGTAGTGGAAATTCTTTAGTGAGAGGAATAAGTTGGAAAAGACCAAATTGTTTAAGAATTACTATCTACCCTTTCCTCTCCAACAAAGAGAATAAGAAAATGTGGGATGGGTAATATAATAATCCAAATCATGCATCTATTTGGAGAGTTCCCTTAATATAATAGCAAAGATTTTACACCTACAATCAAACTCAAAAAATCCTAGATATATTACACTAACCTCCCCAATCTTTAGGCCTAGTCACAAGAGCCTCCCCTCCATTTCCAAAATATACACAAACCTCTCAACCACAAAAGCTTCTAAGACCAAAAACCAACCACTTAACATCACCGCCTCTACCACCTGAATGCACCAGCATCTCCATTGCCTCTTTCCCACCATCGACTGAGCCACCGTCTTTCATTATTTTTCATTCTCTCTCTCCCTATCTCGTTTTCTCTCTCTAACCCACAATACAGAACTAAGAAGTAACCCACCATTTTATCTATTTGGCCTTCAGCATTGGGGAATGGCTGATTGATCAATCCCTCTAAAACATCAAGCTTTATATGACCCCCATCTTGTCAAGAAGAATAGAGCACTTGTCCTTGTTCTCCGAACAAATTCACCATAAACATGGTAAAATATAAAATGGATCTTTTGAAGATTGATAGTAACCATATTTGAAACAAATCCACTAATTTAAACATCCATAGTTCACAGAAAAGCGTAGTTTTCAATTAGTTTATATCAATTTGAAAGAAGCCCACACAAGAAGTATGAAATAAGTTTATATCAATTTGAAAGAAGCCCACACAGAAAAGCGTGTTTTGTGAGCAAGAAGTATGCATGACTCACCTTGAAGATGGCATTCAGCATGTTGAGGTAACTCATCGTTAAGCATCTCCACAAAATTGTCTTTTTAAATCCTCAAATATATCTGGTTTCACATGATGCTCATGTACTATTGCTTATTTTCCTTTTTTAACCCCTTCTAATGACTTATTGCTTTCTGGTTTTATACATATGATCTAGGATATCATGATTGCAGATCTGTTTTGTTTCGGATGATTACTCTTGCATCCAGGTTGCAGATGGACTCATCTTAGAGAAGACATCATCCCCCTTAGGTGTTCTCCTGGTTATTTTTGAGTCTCGACCTGATGCTTTAGTTCAGGTAAATAGGATTGAAAAGCTTCTGGCCTATATTGCCGTGAGTTGATTGGACTTCGTTATAGATGTGATCAACTGTTAATTTTTTTCATACTAAAATGAACTATGGCTGGAACTATCTTCCATAACTGATTTCTGCAAGATACTTTGAGGAATATTTGCATTATATTTTGTGATTGAATTTTTGAAAGCATGGGTTGGGTGGTGTTTTTATCCCATAGTTGCCATCTTCACAGGCTGCTGACATAGCCTGCTCACATCCACTTATTTATTATTTATCTCAATATTTTGCATAATGGTTAGGTTGGTTGTAGCTGATTATTTTTATACTGCTCTGTCCAATGTGACTCAAAGATGCTGGACCAATTACTTGGAATATTCAACTGGAGTGACCACTTTCCTCTGCTGTATTTGTTGGATTTACAAGGAGTGAGAAAGAGATGTAGAATTTTGGCTTCACATGTGAATATATTTGTTGGAAAGACGATAGAAGAGCACAAAATTAAAAGGGTTGGTGGAGTTGTAGCTGAAGACAGAAATGAAGATTTTGTTGAAGTACTGCTAAATTTGGAGAAAGAAGACAAACTCAGCAACTCTGATATGATAGCTGTTCTCTGGGTATGTTTCAGTTTCAATCTTACCTTCTTTTTTTTTTTTTAAGTTATAAACTAACAATCTGATGAAAAAATATTTTAGTGTAAAGGTTTTACAGTGATAGAGAAATTCATATTTAAGTATTCATCACTCGCGTGAATTCTGTAAAATACTCAGATATGATATCATCAGATGAAAGTTCAGTAAAAAGGTCTCCCGGTGTAGTTCAGATTTGAGTATACTCGTACATTTGATTTCTGGAGACTTTCACTGAGGTGAAAAACATTTGATTATACTCGTACATTCTTTGTTTATTTCAGTTACTAAATTCTGCTACAAAATTTCCTATGCTTCATGCTCCTAATTGTGTTTAGGATGTTGCAAAAGAAATTACTGGAGAGTTGCAGGCCAAGCCAGATTTGATCATTGGAAACTATAGTGACGGTAACCTTGTTGCCTCCTTGCTAGCTCACAAATTAGAGGTAACTCAGGTATCATTTTCTGCCTCTCAGGATTCTAACTGCATTTGATGATGATGATGAATGTTTGTTCTGTTGTGGTTTAACCTTCAGGCTGAATCAGTTCCACTTGCTACTGAGTAGACTGGGGAAGAAGAGTTGGACCTGTGAAGTAGAGGTTTCTTGAATTTGTTGAATAACTCTCAACATTTGAGATTTCAAGGAAAAGATGCCTCTGTTTTTGCTTATTTTGGAAATGTTTGCGGATGGATTTAGTCCTTGTCAATTCTAAGTAGATTAGTGACTTTTGTTTGTTTATCTGTGTTTTTGCAATTTCCTTTTTTGCCTTGCACGAGATTGAAGGTTGGATATTTGACTTTCTGAATAAAGATCAAAATTCAATCTTCCTGTTGTACAATACAATTTTTTTTCTTTCCCTCTGTTCCTCTTATGAAAGTTGATTCAATCCTCAATCATCAAGGGACGTCAATCATCAAATGGCAAGAGATTCAAATTTGATGTAAACGACGTTGATGATGAGGATTTGCAAAATTGGGTAATGACATTCATCTTGCTAAGATGTGTCTGGATGCATGGCATGACAGAAAGAAAAAAAAAAATTGCAGTGAAGAAAATCTAGTATACAGATACGATCACTTCAATAATTGGGTCCTGTTTACGACCCAAGTTGTGAAAACTAGTCGGATTATAAGCAGCAGCGGCTCCTGGCTACTTTAAAATTGAATAAAGGCTTATCAAGGGTTCTTGGTGTCAGGTTACATGAGCTCATCCATCCTTCAATGCCATGCTTTCTGATATGCATACGAGTAAAAGTCCCACTCTGAAAATTTTAAATGTCAAAATTAGGAAGGGAGCTCTACATGGAATATGCATAGGCTTAATTTCACTCTACTTCTTCCTGCTAAACTGATAATAAAGAAAAATGAAGAACAAAAGCAGACTGGTCTGGTTACATACTGCGAGACAGCTTTGTTCAATTTTCAGATTGGACTGCGTTGAATTCTGAAGGTGCAGCAGGAGGCATTTTGCTGTTCTGGGATAAAAGACTTGCGGAGAAAACTGCTGAGAGGGTTGGTGTCCATTTAGTTTCTTGCCTATTCTCTTATTATCTCTTATTTTTTCAAGGTTTATGGGCCCGTCAATGATTCAAGAAGAATGGAGCTGTGGGAGGAGTTGGGGACAGGTAGAGATTTGTGGAACAAGCATTGGTGCATTGGGGGAGATTTTAACATCATTCGTCTCTCTAACGAGAAAATAAATTGAACCAAATCTTAATTTCAAAATACAATACAACAGCACCTAACGCATCAAATGGGATAAACAACTAGCTCATCATGGAAATTTTTCCTACTTGGGATAATTAGAATTATTTTTTTTCCATAAGTAACCTACTTAGGATAATTAGTGATTGGATGTTAAGATTAAATAAACACAAAGCAGAGTTCACTCAATCAAAAGCCATTTTGAAATTTGAAAAACTAAAAAAATAAAGTCACAAAAAATACCAGACTATCATAGTGGCAATTGAGAACAATGGCTCCCTATTGCAGCAAACAGGCTTTTAACAAGGGTGAGGCTGTGAAAATAAAAAAAAATGTTGGCTTTGTGTTTTTCCCTTTGATCTGTTCCATTCCACCAGGTGAGTTTGTTTTATCTGAGATTATATATATATGAATTGATGATTTCAGAAGTCCCAGGCAAATTGAATCAGTCCTTGTGTTCTGAATATTCATTTTCAAAAGCCATTTTCTAGTCCCTGTGTTCTGAATATTCATCAAATGGGATAAACAAATATTGGTTGGTCCCCAACATCAGAATCTATCAAGTCAAAAGATTTGGAGCTGGTGTCTATATGAAGAAACTAATGTTAGATTACATACATTATTCTTGCTCAACAAATCTTATTATTTTTTGATAAGTAGGACACACATGCAGTTTGTCCCATTTGGGACTCAAAACACTCAATCTCTTCTTTGGGAGCTTGAGATACCACTCCAGCTAATGCTTGGTGGTCTCAAGAAATCTTCCTGTTGCCCTTTCTTCTCATTTTCCAATCACTTGTTCCCCTTTACACTAGCAACCACAACTACCATAAACAAGGAATGCTTTTTATTATTTCCTGAAACATCTGACTATGATTTGCCTGACATCTAATTTAGTTTTTATCTGGAATTCTTTTAAATTTTATTATTTATTTGTAATATAATTATATGCTTATGCACTGCAGGATGGAGAAGCTTATGCTCACCTGCTCAATGTTCTTGCACCAGAACATTGCAGTCCAGCCACCTTGAATGCCAAGGATCCCACTGAAAGGGCTAATTTGGTACTTGAGCATGCAGAGAGAATGGACTGCAAAAGATACTTAACTCCAAAAGACATTGTTGAAGGCTCAACAAATTTGAATCTTGCAAGAACGAAAAATCACATCAGTAGGAAGAAACAGATAAGAACAAAAGTGGATGATGGTGGGATCAAAGACTAGAGTTTATGATGGTGAAGATGAGGGTGAAGATGAAGAGAGCTCAAGTGACCCAGAATTCTGTCCATATTTTATTCATGCATTTTTTTTCTCCATCGTTATGCTTAATTAGAATACGAAACGGCGTACAAATCTTACTGGTTTGTATTATTTTTTCCAATCATAATTATAATTCAATCTATTTGGAGATTTTGCATAACAATGTGTAAATATAATTGCTTGTGTGGATCTTGTAAAGAGAAGAAAGCATTATGCCTAGTTAACAGAGTTTTCATGAAAAGGAGAATATAGATTTTGATAGACTTCTCCGCTTGCCAAGACGTGTTCAAAAAGATCGTATCTTGAATGTTAATACAAATTGCACAGGATATAAAGTCACTTGCTACCCAATGTATCAACAAGTCCTCTGCATCTTTCCTCGTTTGTATATCCCATGCTGTGAGTTGTGCCTGAGGATTTGTTCCATTACGATTAAATATTTCATATGCTGTTAGTCTCCTCTATGGTATATAGTTTTTTTTTTCTTTGGCACTAAATTTCTCTCACGAATGTTTACAGCTGCTTTTGATTATGGGCAACAAAAAGAAGTGTCTTGTAAGGTCTGTCAAAGAAAAACCTCCAGGCTTGCTGATCTTGATTATCAACAGATCAAGCATTCATATCAGATTTGGAATAAACTGCAATTGTGTTGCGATGCCCATTCATATCAGATTCTGATTATCAACAGATCAAGCATTCGCATCAAATCGGGTTATGATATGGCCCTTCAAGCTCAAATGATCTTGAGCTTGAATTTGTTCATGGCCTACTAGTCTAAGTCTGTTAGGAGCCCAAAAATGGGGCAAGGGTCTGGGATATGCACAGGGGATCTCCTCATAACATCTTGCGTAAACACTCATATTTTAATATTTTTGTTGACCCAAGAAAACATTGGGTGTTAAGTGTCCAAATTTCGTTGTTGATGGATACAGAAGATTCTGTCTTACCCCATTATCTAACCATGATAGGACCTCTTCTTGTTTTAAGAATCTGGATTAATTTTTAACTAGAACTTTTGATCCTATCATCCATTCTGAAAAAGATTTTTTTAAAAAAATTTAGAGGTGATCTTCCTTTACAGAATAAGAATGATGTTTAATAATATGATTACTACAATTGAACTCAAAATATCACCCAAACTACTATAGTTCACCTGCTCAATCTGTGGGTAATGATTTCCATTTAAAGAACTTCATCTGCCGTGTGTATATAAGCACACACAAACACACAATTTTGAAAGTGGAATAGAAGAGGCATCATAAGGGCCTTTCCTGCAGAAGGTAAAAGATAACAGCATTCTTTGAAGATTGGGATTTGTCCCAACGTATCGATACTATATGGTTAATTAATTTGATAATAATTCAGCTTACTAGGTATAAACTATATAACTCAGAATTGCTTGAAACTGTATGTTGTATTAAATATCTTAAGAATATTTTTTTCTAAGGAATGCAATGGCTTAACATGTAAGCCTACTAGACAATATGTTGTAAAGAAGTTAATTACATGCTCTGCCACATTGATCCATCATCCTAATTAAGTATATCATCCTTTATAAGATCAGGAAGCTCTATCATCAAAACTAAATTGTGTTAATCTAGGTAACAAAGCAAACTGATAGTCAAAAGCTCAAAGTAAACTGATTCATTCATGCTAGCTAGGTAACAAAGTTGTTCTCAAAGCTACACAAGAGCTTTGATGCAAAAAGATGCGCCCAGAAAGTACTAACAAAATTCAGCATAAGTTTCCTATGCCAACATATTTTCCTTAGGTTAAACTTTCACTTCTTTTTAGTTCTTTTAGTGAGCCTCTTTCTCTTAGAGGCAGCCTTGGGTTCAACAACAGCAGCAACAGTAGCTTTAGCCAGATTTGAAATCAAAATCACATCCTTCAACTTCTCAATCACCTTGGAACGAAATATAAGAAAATGAAAAACAAAATCCGGCTTAACATGACATGAAAAATGTACACAGTGAACATGAACAAGTCATGTGAGAGCTACATGTTTCAAAATCTTCGCAAGAAATGATACAGTAAACTAACAAAGAGGGCCATGCGACGAAATATGAACCAAATTAAACAATAAGAACTTCTGGTCACCGAGTTGTGAGTTTCATTATTGCCCATATCAACAGTAAACATAGAATGCAGCTTTTAATACGACACCCTCAACACAAAGTTAAGCGCCTAAGAATTTTAAGAAACATGTACAAGCCTTGATGGTATTATTTTGACACATCACCTTTTATGCAAACACAAAAGATGCTCTCAACTACAAAACACCAAGGAATAAAATTCAAAATGTGAGACATAACCGGGTAATGGAATGAATAACGAGTATCTGAGTGATATCAAATTAGTCTCTGCCCTGTCAGCTGTGTAATGATCACTGCTAATTGAGCTTAATATATACTGTCTTTGGTACAATCATACACTACAATATTGATATCTACAAGATATGACTAGGATTTGAGAGCATAAACAGTTGAGGTCAGTGCAATTAGTTCTGAGGTGACCCTAAATCATTCCAAGGTGTAATAGCTGTGAGGCATTCAAATATTTTGTTGCCAAAAAGATTTGTTTTGTTTACGATTTCTATTTGATTTTAATCTTTTTGAGTATATTAGAATTACTGTTTCAGTTATATTATTATCCAAACACTCTTTAGCATTCTAAATCCTGAATGGCAATAGGATTAACATATTAAGTTTAGCAGAAGGACTGAGAAGCTAAAATGCAAGAGTGCAAGCTCCAAAAGAAAGTTTTTTGAGATGTCCTTTGTTCCTCTACTTTCCCAAGGATTATAAAGCCTTTCATTACCCTAGACTGCCATTTTTCTATCATGGAAAGAGAGAATTATCCCTGACGACGAATGCGTATCTTTTATTTATTTACTCTGTTACATTGTAGGTACTAAGTTTATTGTGTAGCCACGTGGATTTCTCTTATTGGTACTACAGTATGATTGTTTACAGGTAAATCGTAGGATCACCTCTATTGAAGTAATCTCTTAGACTAGGCATAGTAATGACTGAAAAAGTGCATTTTGGCCTGAACTTCCTTGACCTGAACTCATGTAGTCTAATGTTTTGGACCCAAACTATAAGTAAGCGTTTCAGCCTAAACTAAGCCATTATAAGGAGAATTGAGCCAATGAGGGGCTCTTGATTCTGTTGGCTTGAACTTAAAAGATATTCAAAGGTTTTTTTCTATTGGATGCGGCTAAAGGTGTAAGGTCCACTAGAGAGTAACTTAAGATTCACTCTAGTCCTTACAGAACATGAGGGAATCTGCCATTTTTTTTTACAGCTATTATTGTCTTCTATTTGCACATGTAGAACTCTTGAGTGCAATCATTGTGAAACCTTAAATAGGGTTTTGCGTGAGAATGATTCATGGTTAACTCCTATATACTTGGGAGATTCTCCAAATTTGTAAATCTTCGACACGGCTTCCTTCCCTACATTCCCTCTAATTTTAGATTGCTTGATATTCTTTCTAGGATATATATCACCTTGAGATCTCATTTGCTGTTCTCTCCCGTACAACCATCTTTCTCCAATACCCAGAAATCTATGTATTTCATGTTTGCATTAGTCATATGGTCGTTGGGCAGGTTGAGTTCTGAATACTTGGAAATCATCCAA
Organism: Nyssa sinensis; assembly: GCA_008638375.1. Taxonomy (NCBI): domain Eukaryota; kingdom Viridiplantae; phylum Streptophyta; class Magnoliopsida; order Cornales; family Nyssaceae; genus Nyssa; species Nyssa sinensis. The sequence continues at coordinate 22,826,007 of CM018045.1, read as the reverse complement.
GGGCTGGGGTCGAGTCCTGAATATAGATGTGGAAACCTCTCTGGGGAAGTTTCTTGGGTATTCAAAGCTATTTGTTGACTATTGTAATTGTAATATACATCCGATGGCAATGAATTCACAAGGAAAAAGGTTCTTTCTAACAAAAATAAAAAGAAATTCATACTATGGCCTGAATTCTACTTTTTCATCGCTGTCTTGTGACTATTAAGTAATGTTATAATTGCTAAAATTTTCTATCCCAAATGATGTATTATTGGAAAGTGTAGTAAAGCAATATCACATGATTTGAGATAAATTTTTTGGAAAGTGTAGTAGCATTACTTGAGAAGCACTTATTAATTCATTGCTGTGGTTAGCCACCCTTGGTACCCACCTCTGTCATAGTATTATTCTATTCTATATCCATTGTTCAAACAAACCTGAACTTAGACTACTTTATGTACCTGGGTTTGAAAGGTGGCGAGCAACAGTGGCAGCGACGGCGGCAAGCGAGCCTAGGCTTCTCACAGTTCCTCTATGTGTGATTTTGAGAAAATGCCGATCGTAAAAATGACAATGGTAAAATTGGATACCAATAAATAGTAAAAAAATAAAAGCGTAACTCTTTGTTATACGCCTTTGAGAGGCGCATAAATCTCATACGCCTTTGAGAGGCGTGTAAATCTCATACGCCTTTGAAAGGCGTATGAGATTTACACGCCTCTCAAAGGCGTATGAGATTTATGCGTTTTTCAAACAAAAAAATTCCATAAGCATATAAGATTTATACGCTTTTAAAAACCACCTGGGTCCGGGAAATAAGTTAAAAAGGACTTCGATCGGGTAATTAATTTTAAAACTACCCAGGTTGGGTCAAAAATTCAAAAATAGCTGGAGAGTACGGAGAGGGAACTTAATAGGATATGTACCGCGAATCATTCAAATGGGGATTTGGTTTAAAATATTTTTAATTGATTCATAAAAAAGAGTTAAATGTAAATTTAATTATTTTAAAAAATACTTCATCTGTCCTAAAATAAAAGATCTATTTAAAAATTCTAACTTTTTAAGAAGTATTCTTTTATTATTTTGAATCTATTTAAATTTCTCATATTGTGCTCATTTAATTGTAAATCACGTTTATATTAGGTGTAATAAAGGATAGTTTTAAAAATTCATAAATTAAAAATACGTTGACTTTTTAAATTGGACTCTTAAAATGGGACAGTCTAAAATGGAATAAAGGACTCTTAAAATGGGACAAAAGGAATAATTAATTATAATAAGTGTTTTCAAGTTTGGTTTTAACACAAAACATTGTAATCTCAAAAAAATCTCAACTTCTTAAATTATCCAAAACTTTAGTCCAAAATAATTGATGTGCCACTAACTTCTATTTTTAAAAATGATTTTGTCCTTAAAATAATTATTATCATTGTTAAATTTTAAAATTAATATCGAATGAATGTTTAATCAAGTTAATTACAAATCGACTTCAAATAACTTAATTTTTTTAAAATATAATATTAAATTATTTTTAATTTAATGCGTGAATACCGAATCTGTTTGATAAATTTTCTTAGGTCTCAAAATATACTCTCTAACTTGTTCATTCAGGGAATGGCCGAGTGCATGGTTAAACGGTTTAACTTAAACCTGACCGACGCAGCACAGGCCTGGGACTCGGTTCCAAACGGAGGCTTTTGTAGTTGAAACAGGCGACCAACCTACCAAACAAAACAGGCGACAACCTACCAAACAAAACATCGTTGTGAAGACCCACAGACGTGCGTGGGACGGAGGTTTCGATGGAGCTCTGTTTCTGTGTCGATTAACTCCACGCAGCTGCAGCTCTGTTTCTGTGTCGATTAAAGAAGAGGAAGGGGGAGGAACGGTCGAGTGATAGAAATCAGTGAAAATGATTCATCAGTCCCTTTCCAAGCCTGCAATCTCTCCTTCTCCTTCTTTTTCAAATTCAAGTCCAATTTCCAAACTCTTTTATTATCCTAATGGTTGCTGCTATTCTTCCTCTTCTACTTTACCCGCAAGAAGTGTTATTCTTAGATGTGAATCCGTCGATTCAAAAAATAAGGTTGAATCAAAACCATTCCCCAATAAGAGTGACTCTCCATCGTCATTTGCTGCGAATGATAGAGCGTCAAAGACAAAGCCGCCGTACCCTGGTGGGATGGGGCCTTACACGGGCAGAGATCCCAACGTGAAGAAGCCAGAGTGGTTGAGACAGAGAGCTCCCCAAGGAGAGAGGTTTCAGGAGGTTAAGAACTCTTTGTCGCGCTTGAATCTCAACACCGTCTGCGAGGAAGCACAATGCCCCAATATCGGAGAAGTACTTTCTTTTCTCTCTACTCTCTACTGTTCTCCCATTTCCCCTTATTTCTCTCTATCACATACACACAGTCCCAGTCAAGCACTTCTGCCTTTAATCTTTCAAGTTGCTTCGGATTTATAATGGCTACTGTTGATTATTGCAGTTATTTTAGACGTGCAAATATTGGACCTTGGGACTTCATCTCCTCATGGAAGGAGTATTTTTTTTTGTTTGGTAATGCAGTGGAATAGCTATACACACTCCTCATTTTCCATTTGAGCTGTAAAAAAAATTATTTTAATGGTTAAAATTGTACCTTTTGGAGAGTGTTGTAGTGTCAAGTGGGAATAGAGGTATCCTTCTTTTATATTATAGCGGATCCAGAAATTAGAGGTTTTTCTGATAGGTAGATCCAGAAATTTAAGTTATGGGCAAAAGTATAAGTATTAAAATTTATGAAGGATTCTAATGAATATAAAAAAAAATAAAAATTTGGGGGCCAAGTCCTAATTTTTTTATAAAAAAATTCTTACAAACTTAGTGTAAAAAATACAATTTCAGATTTTTTATGGGGGCATGGCCCCCCTAGACCCTCCCTCCGCCGCTGATATTATATATGTATGAGCAATGCTACACTTCTTAAAATTGTATCTCAAATTAGGGCTGTAAACGGATCGGATTCGGACCGGATTAGAGCCGATCTGAATCCGATCCGTTTAATAAGAAATCCGATCCGATCTGTTAATCCGACGAATCATGCGAATGCTAATCCGTATCCGAATCCGTTAATAACTAGATATCCGATCCGTTAATCCGATCCGTTTAAAATTATAATATATATATTAAAATTAATATATTATATATATATATATATTTATTATATATATAAATTAATATATTATATAAATGTATTTGGTTTGAAAAATGGTTGATGCTGATGGAGAGCAGACTGTGATAGTTTTTTAGAGACTGCTGATCGCATGAAAATGAGTTGCAGTGAAATATTATCAAATTTTGCAGTATAACTCAAACATAAAGAAAATTTACATGGAATAATATAGTGGCAGAACCTTTGTAAGCACTACAGGTTCGATATGTGGCTTTTGCTAGCTGCTTGCCATAGAAGTAGGAGTGAAGGTGAACTGTTTATAAAAAGTTTATGCATTTTTTAAACATAAATAAAACTCAAATATAACTAGTGAACTTATGCAAGCACTATAAATTGGGGGCTGTTCATAAATAGAGAAACATGACCAGTTGCGTACCCTGCTAACTGGCTTAATTTATGAGGTGTTTGGTACTCAAACTAGAGGTAGGAAAGTGCAGAGTAGCATGGATTTGTGAACAGTATTTTGATGATAAGAATCGCTCCTAGAATCCCTTGGACATCACTCCTTGGGTTAGGTTTCTATCATGCAATTCACCCCCTCGGGCATCACTACTTTGGTTAGGGTTGCATCACATTGTCCCCAAGATACCTTAAAGTGCTTATGGAAATCCTCCGCACTACATCTTGGTGCTAATGAATACAGAATACACATTAGTCATTCTATCTCTCTCTCTCTCTATGAACTGCCCAACAAAAAAAAAATCTCAGATAGTTTCTCATGCTTACAGTAATGTTATTTCCGATTATGTGAATTCTTTTGTTTTTTGTTTTTGACAACTAAGGTGTAGAATATATAAAAAGTGCCCAAGGGGGGCGCTCCCATGTACAAAAGAGGAGACCAAGTTAGGGTCTCATGTTACCCAAAAATATATCTATATATATATATATACGGATCGGATCGGATCAGCCTATATTATATCCGGTCCGTTTATATTTGGGATAATCGGATTCGGATCGGATCGGGTCACGGATCACTGTTTTTAAAAACTATATCCGGACTTAACAGATCGAATCTCGGATCGGATCGGATCGCGATCTGATCCATTGACAGCCCTATCTCAAATGATGTGGCATTGGATTACTGACAATACATTAAATCATGTAATTAATGTGTTTTTGCTACATCTGTGCCACATAATTTGGGATAAGAATCTGGAATCTAAATTTGGGAAGCATAGCATTTTCCTATATATATATATATAGACACACACACATACAACTATCACTGTTATGAAGGTTTTGTGGAGCAAAGTAACTATTAATATTCTCAAACGTTGCCATTGTAATCCACACTAACTTATAAAGTTTGTACTGCATTCCATTTCACCCTGTTTTGTATATTTTATTATTATAGTACTATGTTTCTCTTTACACAATAGGATTTGAATCTAGAAAACTGCTCTCTGGGAGCCGCAAATCACAACTAGTTAGCATATTTGGTAGTTGACCGAAAAGAAAAAAAAGAAGTGTATTTGGTATAATGTGTACAATTAGTTTTAATAGTAAATTCGATGGTTCTATTTGTTGGTCTTTCACTTTAGCTTTATAATATTTGGCTATTTGCGTTGAACTGTACTGGCTGCTTGTTTTTTATTTTGCAAATAAAAATAGTGTGCTTCTACTTCATATCTTTAATATTTTGACTAGTGTTGGAATGGAGGTGGGGATGGTATCGCCACAGCAACAATCATGCTACTTGGGGATACTTGCACGCGTGGCTGCAGATTTTGTGCCGTGAAAACCAGCAGGAACCCTGCACCACCAGATCCAATGGAACCAGAGAACACGGCTAAAGCTATTGCTCACTGGGGGTATGTCTTAGCAACTTCTCATTTTGCTTTGATTTTTGATAGCAAAAAAGTGTACATGCTTTGAACATGAGTATGTTTAGCAATTCATAGAAAAATACGATAATGAAACCTCATTTTGAAATGATGACCAGAGTTTAGTGAAATAATTGCCAAATAAGAACTTGGGGGTATGGAATCAAAAAGGAAAATCAAAGTGGAAGATATCCTGTAGAGCTTTAGTGACAGGCATTATAACAAAAAAAAAATTGCAATTCCATTAATGAGAGACTGTAGAAAGCTCAAATAGTGATGTCTGTCCAAGACTCCAAGTGAAGTTAAATCTGTCACTTGAATAGAAACATCTTGACTGACTTTGCATAGAGCTTTCATATCTATTCCGATATAATGCGTAACTTTTTATTTTTTATTGTTGGTTTAAGCCTAAGCAGGGCTTTAAATTTTTTCTTTTTTCAATACTATATTCTTAAAAATTTACATGACTAATTTCCAGTATGGCATTTTTATATAAAATCCTCTAGGCAAGATTTGACAAAATTTTGTATATTATCACACTAGCAATAAAGGATTTTAAGCTTAGAAACTATTGTATACCTTTGAATTTTTTTTTTTTTTTTGGTTTTCTTGGTGAGGGATTTTTCAATTAATAAGTAAGGGAGTATTGGGAGGCTGGAGGCAAAGATAGTACTTTAGATTAGGAGTATAGTACCACATCTTGTGTTAGCCCAGTTGGGACTAAGGAGTTTTGGAAAAGAAGAGAAAATCTCTAAGAATGGCCTAATAATTTGAGCGCTATGCATTTAGTGGATTGTTTGGAGAGAAGGGAACTAGAGATTATTTGAAGGAGTGCAATCTCGTATTGGGATGTAAAGGTTGTGGTGTTGAGCACCCTTTATTTTTGGTTAACAAGGGGTTCAACCTTATCTATAGATAATTTTGCATCATTTTTGAACTCTGAGATTATAGGTGTATATTGTTGGATGCAAATGGGTGCATCCCTTGGTGCCTTCTTTTATAAATTTTGTTAATTATCAGAAAAGGATACGCAAACGCAATGCATGGTTATGAATTAATATTCTTTTGATCAATTAGTGTAAATATATAATAATAGGAGCCCGAGGGGGCTAACCCATGTACAAAAGAAAGGGACTACAAAAATTAAGGTCTCAACTCTCCCAAAAATGTTAAAAAAGAATATACATTATTCAGGCATTCCTCTTTACGCAAAAAAAAATCATAACCTCAAAAAAGAATCCTTGAAAGACCACTGTGAAAGACTACCTTCCAAACCATGGAATCACCCCCCTCCTCACCAGTTACCTACCTAGGATAGCCACTAGCTCCTCCATTTTCCAATCAAAGTCACTACGTTGTAATCGGGAACTCCACACCAACTCTTCCGACAAACTCCACATAATCCACCACCCAGGTCTCCTTATTTACTACAATAACAAATAAGGTTGGAAATTTGTCGCTCAAGATCCCTTCCTTACACTGCTGATCAAGTCAAAACCGAACCGTGCCTTCACCCACCACCTCTCTAAAGGCCCTCATCCCATTTTGAGTTGCTTTCCACATCCCAAACCCATACACCTCCCTTTCTTCATTAGAAATCCATCACCCCCTCCCTTCCCCATACCTATTAACAATGACTCTTCTCCACATAGCTTGATCCTCAATTGCATATATCCACTTCCCAAGCAACGCTTTGTTAAAACATCACATGTCTTCATTCCCGAACCCCCCTCAGCCAGCAGCCTTTTCATTTTGTCCCGACTCATAAGATGAATTTTCCTTTTCCCTTCCTTCCTCTCCCATAAAAAATCTCGTTGAAACTTCTCTAATTTCTTCTCCACTGAAGCTGGCATTGGGAAAAGGGACATAACATAGGTAGGTAAATTGGCTAATGCACTTTTGATAAGAGGAACATGACCCCCCTTTGATAAGTGCCGTCTCTTCCACTTTGCTAACTTCTTTTGAAACCTCTCAACCACCACACCCCAAATAGCTGCAAAACGGGATGAAGCACCCAATGGCAACCCCAAATACGCCGTTGGAAGAACTTCCACTTTGCACCCCAACTCCACCAATGAATTATTGATTTCTTAATGTTTCATCTTTGGATCTTCCTTTTGAGGCAAGTTCTATTCTTTGTTTATTTCATACTTGGATATTTACTAGTTCAAATATCAAACATCAGGATGAATTTTTTTTTTTTGGTTTAAAAACATCTATTTATGGACTCATCTAAAATTGGAGTCTTTTTATTGCATTTTCTTGTTTGCCAATTTTTTTTGTCTTGTTAGCCACGCAAAGAAAGTTGCAATATGGAACTAAAATACTGAATTTCAATATTGCAGATCACGGAATTGGTTCAACAAAGTAGCTTTATGTTGCTTTTACTTGCTATGCTGAGAAAATTGAAATAATAGAAAAACAGTAATTTCAGAAAAGGAAAATCAGAAATATGTAACTCTCAGTAGTTAGCATTTATGAATAAAAGCAAAGAAAATCAAATCTAGAGCATCTGAAAAATCCAAAACAATAAAATTTAAGACAAAAAAACAAAAACCTATCTCAGATTCATCCTGCATTATAATTGGTGCAAGAAATAGGGTACCCTTGTTGATTTATAGAGAGTTATGGTTTTGAGAAGGAGTAGATAATCACAGAATTGTTTGTAAATTGATTATAGTGCAACAAAAGACAAATTATAGCAAAAGGAATCTCGCGTTGTGTTTGAGATTTTGATCTGTCCACTTGTACTCAAATGCATTGCAAAAGGAAGGAAGACAAACTATTACTAGGGTTGAGATGGGAATATGCAGGTGGCCTGTTGATGACTTAACCGAATAGCATCCTATAAGTAAAGTGGGATGGCTAATTCCTTACAGAGAAAATGAAGATGCTAAAAGGATGGCTTCAAGTATTTTTTGGGTATACTAGTATGGAGGAAGATGTCAGGTCAGGGAGCACCATGTTAACTGGTTCGTCTGAGGGTGTGTCTGGAAGAGTGGAATGTGTTGGCAGAAGCAACTGGGAACCTGGAGGGGCTACAAGTGGAGGATCGGTTTAAATGTTGACATTTATTCCATGCATTAGACTATAAGGCCATATTTGGTAGGTAGGAATGGAATGCGCATTCCTGAAGCAATTTTATTCCCGTGTTTATTTAAACTTTTTAGGCCGAGCTGGATTCGCCATTCCTTACCAAAAGTCACGGAATGCTCATTCCATTCCTTACCAAAATTTTTAATTTTTTTTTTTAACCAATAAAAAAAATGCACGTTGAATTTTTTTTTCATTTAACGTACATGAAAGCTTTAAAATTTATACAAGTACTTTGAATATCTAACTTAATATTAACTTCATTCTAACAATTTGATGGTTCAAACCAAACACAGGAATATAATTGTCATTCCATTATTAGGTATTCAGCCATACAAAAGAATGGAATAATTATTTCCATTCCATTCCATTTTTGTTTCATTCTATTCCTGATACTATTCCATTCCTGTCTTATTCCATTCCAGCATACCAAACATGCCCTAAGAATGTTATATATCCTCCCTCCCGCTCTCTTCCAGTTTTGAATTATTATTTGTCCTTGACATTTTATGGATGAAAATATTCTTACTATGTGGACTTTTTGCATTTTGAGATCCAAAAGGGCACTGCATGGCTTATTAGTTTTGTATTAGGGATTTTGTAATCTCGTCTATCACATTTCTTTTGATGTTCATTAAAAAAATAAATCGGCTGGCAGATTGTGCTAAGTGCATTCCTCTCAGATGTTGATTGTGCACATCTTGGCGATCTACCAGGTGTGCCTGGTGGGCCGGCTCTAGCTGGTCAACCCTTATCAGTGGTACTACTATGCAAGTCCTAGCTTAACCTTGCTCCTCTGGAGTCTTGAATACACACGTTAGATTGGGGAAAGTCTTAAATGCCCGAGTCTATGGTGATGTATTAGAAGCTGTTTTAGTAGTAGTATAAGCTGTCATAGGTCATGTTTGGTCAGAATCAGGGATGAAGTGATTAACACACAATTAACTCTCTCCGTGAGGGTTCCTGTGAGATTTGCACAATGGGCTTCGAAAACATATGAGATCAAAGAGTGGAGGGGAGGACGAAAAGAGCTATCCAGTTCACAGAATGAGAGAAATAGAATGGTGTAGTTAGGAGGTTGCAAGTGGATAACGAAGGATTTTGATGGCTCTGTGCTTAGTTAGAGCAGATGGGAGGAAGAAGAGATGGAAGAAGTTCTGAATGGGGTTTTCATGGTCGAAATAGGAGTATGAGAGTTTTCAGAAGAATGAAAATAAGAGGAAGCTTTGTAAGGGTGGACGAATCAAATGGCAAAAGGAGATACAACATCTATGTGCCTGAGTTTGATAAAGGAGGGGGATGGAGGTGTGGGGCTAAGACATTCAAAGAATTAGCAGAGTTGTTGGAAGTTAAGGGGGCCTTTCCATCTTCGACATTGCAACGGTGGAACAGTGGTCGGAGGGATGTAGTGGTGGAGTTTAAATCTCGTGTTGAATGTTGATAAGATTCAATTCTGTCTGTGTTTTCTGGGGGGGGGGGGGGGGGGGAGTAAGGTCAATGGGTCATCCAAAGCTAGAGATTGGAAACTTACAAAGATGGGTTGATGGGAATGTGTAGTAGTTTGGTGATTTGAAGGTGCAGAAGAAGATTCAGCTCATTGATCAAAAGGAACAAGTAAAGCAATTGGAAGAAAGAGACAGGGCGCGAAGAGATGGATTGATCAGTGAACTTCATAAGATTCTGAAGATGGAGGAGGTGTCACGGAGGCAGAAATCCCGTGCTTGAAAAGAAGGGGGCAACAATACTCGATTTTTGCATAGAGTAGCCAATGCTCATAGGAGAAGAAACAATATTAGTGCTGTGGTGGTGGATGAATAGAGATTAGATACAGTGGAAGATATCTGATCCGGTATAGTAAGCTTCCATGAGAAGTTGTACCCTGAGTCTTATTAATGGAGGCAGGGGCGGAGCCATGATCTTCTGTTTGTGGGGGCAATCATAATTACACTAATAAACTCAAATTTAATTTTATAAAGTTTAACTGTTATTGTATGTATCTTCAAAAATTTTAAAATTTAATCATAAAATTTAGAAAAATATATGTTGGCAAGTTTCAAACATGTCATTCCCCTATAAGCATGTCTTCTATATATTTTCTACTATTATTTATCCAAGTTGTATTAACAACTAGACTTACATAATGAATTTACAACTAAATAAGGGCCCAACAACTGAAAGCTTAATTTAGGTTTCGTAGTGCAATTATCTACAAAATTTTGTAAATAAATTGTGCAGTAGACATGACATAAGTATCCAAATATATAACTTGCAGTAAAGACTTGCTTAATCATGACAATTTGTTTTAGACTTGGCTTCGAATGTAAGAAAATACAGTAAAAATATTGTATTTTCAAATTATTAGCTTTTTCCTTAATCTTCAAGATTTTATGTAAATGAACTCAAATTTAATTTATATAAATACTCATAATTATTTTATGCCTTTTAAGTTTATGTTTCCTTTCCCCTGTGAAGCAAATGCTTCGCACCTATGCCTTTGGTCCTTTGCATCTATGAATTTAATAATTAAGAGTCACAAAAAAATATGATGGCCTATAATTTTGCAAATGATATGGCCCTCCATAAATATGAATTTTGAAAAAAAAAAAAGTCATGTAAATTAACGACAAATAGTTTGATTTCAAGCATTCATATGCTTGCTATATTGAACTTTACCTAAAAACTAGCAATCACTAAGTTTATTTTTGGTTGGATTTTTAAAAATAAAACTAATTTGATTATTATGTAAATAATTGATTAATATTTAAATAATTTGATAAATAATCATGTTTGGTTATTACATATAAGTAAAGTAGTTTTATTGAAATTTCAAACTCTATCTACAAGCATGAATTTGTTATAAATAAAATTAGATTGAAAGCTCTAAATGAATAACATATATGTGCCACCTCCTCTAGTTGGCTTTTATGTTTGCTTCACATCTTTGTACAGGTTGAGTTGTGCATATTTTTGACATTAGATAGGCTTTTTTGGTTTCTTTTTTTCAGTGTGGATTACATTGTTCTAACCAGTGTTGATCGTGATGATTTACCTGACGGTGGGAGTGGTCATTTTGCCTTAACTGTCAAAGCTATGAAGGTTTGTAAATTTTTCTGGCCGTGGAAACTTTTTATTTTTGAAACCCTTCATGAATGTCATCTTAGAAGATATTGAAGCACCAACAACAAATCTGATTTGCATTTATTTACTCTTTGAGCAGAAACTCAAGCCCGATATTATGATTGAGTGTCTGACTTCTGATTTTAGAGGTGACTTAAATGCTATAACAACTCTGGTACACTCAGGGTTAGACGTTTTCGCCCATAACATCGAGACTGTGAAACGACTCCAGCGAATAGTCAGAGATCCCCATGCAGGGTGAGTTGTGGAGAATTCATTTCTCTTTTGGTTCTGTTTAGCAGTTAGTTATACTTTTAGTTTGCCTATAACATTTTTAAATTTCATTCAAGCAATCTTTCACTAATTTTAATGGGCCATGATTAGATTTTAGGATGAATTCAAATCAATAATTTTTGGATTTATATGTATCAAGAATAAATCTTCAAATTCCCTTACCACTTATCAAACAATCCCCCCCCCCCCCCCCCCAAAAAAAAAACCAATTTTCTAATGATACTTTAACTGGTAAAAAAAAATATTCTACTGATACTTATAAAAATAAACCATTAACTTTATTTTTAGTGCCTCTGTAGTTCTTTGTAGATTTGAAGCACAAGATCTCTTTATAGACAATAAGGTTCAACTGGCTGTGTCCTACAGAACACATTCAAACTGAAAGTTCTCCCCCCCCCCCCCCCCCCCAAAAAAAAAAAAAGGAAAAAAAAAGTGCAAACATATTCAATTTCAAACGGAATGTGCCTCTTTGGCGCTTGTGAATGAAATTATTACTTATAAAAAAAATCATTTCTTTCTTACCTTTGGCTTCTAAACAAAGTATATTTAAACTGAAAATTCTTTTTTTTCCCCCACAATGATAGTCTTCCGTACAAAAATTCGGTGGTCATCTCCTAGTATAGAAAGTGAAGTCCATTATTGAGCACTATCAAAGTAAAGGTTCCATCTTCATGCTGCCATTGCTTTGTAAATTAGATTGGAACTCTACTCTCTCTCTCTCTCTCTATATATATATATATATATATAGGATAGGTTTGGGTCAACATGATAATTAATAGCTAATTTTTCATTTGAGCATCATTGGGAGTAGGGTTTGCCTTGAGACCAAATTCTTTTGTATGGTAAGACTGTAATATGTAGACCTTTTCTTTTCCTTAGTGGTGGTGGTGTTGTTCTTCTTCTTTTGTTGGGATCAGTTTCCTTAATGTTTAATTTTGTCCATTTGAGAGTTTGTTTTCACAATTGTTTAACCAAACTAGATGTTTCAGCTCTTGACTCTCATTATACTAACAAATGATGAATGAAAAACAAAAATTGAAAGGAATTTGTATCACAGTAAAGGATCTTTGTTACTTCAGGATCCAGCTAAGTAAGCTTCTTATTCTTGACATTGTAGGTAAACTGAACTATTACAAATGTAGGCAATGGCAGGGATATAGACTTATAACTTCAAATGCGAGGCCTAAATGTAGGTCCCTGTGTTTCAGGTAGTTTCGTCTTGGTAATGTGGCTGTAGCCAAATGAATGAAGCAGGGAGATTGCTTATAGCAAACGTGCGGCCTTTCTTTTTTTCTTATATGAAGAATATAGAATTAAGGTAAAAATTCCAAGGAGCACAACATAACAATACATCTCACAACTTAAAAGGATAGGCAAGATAACTACACCATAAGACACACAATGAATTTCTTATAACAACTTAAGAGATTTGGCTACCAACAAAAGCTAAACTTAACCAGCCAAAGCCAGGGAAAGCACCCAAGCTTCCCCTCAGTTGATAACACTGGGAGGGATGCTCCTAGGATATCTTGAAAAGAAGAAGAATGAGAGATTTGTTGTTGAAAAATGGAGCTCATAGTTGAGGAAGATGCACCGCTTGAAGCAGTTGAGCTAGCATTTGATTTTGAGGATGCCACTTGGCAGCATCATTTTAGCTTGATAATCATTTTTCATTGCAACCACTGATGAATGGCTAAAAATATGTTTATATGCTTTCTTGGGTGTCCTCCCTGTCCCAAAGGAGCTTTCGCTTTGCCCTTAGAATCTTTCTACTGGGCTAGAAACCTTTTCGTCGTGGTTACTTTATGTTCAAAAGAAGGCATGTAAGACATAGGTCTCTTGCCTTTCTACTTGCTAAACACTTCCTTTCAATTGTCTTTAGCCTTCTTTTTAGAATTATCTTGCCCTTGTTCGATGGGCCCCTTCTTGCTTGTTTTTCTTACTACAAGAATCGGTATTGTGGACACCCTCGAGCACAACTCAATCAACTCTTTGATAGAGGTGACATCACCATCTTGGTGCTTTGTTTACAACTTCAATAATTGCTCAAAGCCTTATTCTTTCGTGTTTCAGTTAGATGTTCAAGGGTTTGTTAGAATTTTCTTTCCTTTTTTTTTTTTTCTTTCTGTTTTTGTTTTTGTCTGTTTCTTTCAAATCTATCTTTTGCTCAGTAACCTTAAGGTCCAGAACATGACAACAATCAACTCTTCTTTGGCTGTCAAAAACATTGTTGACAGGTCCTTTCTTCACATTTGCCACCTGAGCTGATCTGAGCTAGATTTTATTGAACTTTAGCAAGCTAAGTCTGAACAAGATTGGCTAGGCTTGTCCCAAGCCTGAGCTGAGCTTGAACACATTCTAAGGGTGACTGACTGGAACCAGAATGTGCAAATAATTTTTATGTACCTTTTAGTTACCCTCATTTTTGGTACATCAGTTTAGAAGTGTTTTAAAGAAATGTTCATTGTGTCTATTAAATAAAATGTAATTCTCCAAATTTCATAGCATAGCTTTTTTTATTTATAAAACAAATTTTTTCTCATTGGTAGCTAAGAACTTTATATGGATGACGCAGGTACGAACAGAGTTTATCAGTTCTAAAACATGCAAAGCTCAGTAAGGAGGGTATGATAACAAAATCTTCTATAATGTTGGGACTTGGAGAATCTGATGATGAACTGAAGGAAGCAATGGATGATTTGAGGGCCATAGATGTAGACATTTTGACCCTCGGACAATATTTACAGGTAAGCTAATATGCAAACTACTATCCATCACTAGCCTTATTTTGTTGTGGTATCTAGTCTTCTCTTGTTGAGGGAGTTTTAAGGGATTGACAAAGTTCCAGGAGTTTTTTTTTTTTTTTTTTTTTTTGGGGGGGGGGGGGGGGGTTACCAAGCCCATGAAATTTGCAGATCACTTCATGTGGTCTGGCTAATGTTCTATTTGTGTGATGCTTTAAATTCTTGACTCACTCAGCTGGTCCAGATCAAGGTCGGGCCATTGTTTGGGCTGAATTCTATCCTTTTCCTTTAGGATAGTTCTGCTCAACCCATGCTAATTCTAAGAGTTCGCAAAGTTCTTGAAGTTTGTATAGTGCCAATTATCTTTGTCCTTATAAATATGAAGGCATTTTTATTAATCACTAAGTCTAATGTTTGTACAGCCAACTCCATTGCACCTGACTGTCAAAGAGTACGTTACCCCGGAGAAATTTTCCTTTTGGAAAGATTATGGAGAGACAATCGGTTTCCGTTATGTAGCCAGTGGACCTCTGGTATAATATTTCACCTAATTTTCTTTTCTTTTTTTTTTCCTTTTCTCTTTCTACAGAAAATAATTTGCTTTCAAACGATGTTTATATTTGATTCTCATTCTTACATATTTTTTTTATATACATATGGACTTGATTTAATTGGTGAGAAAAGGTGGATTTCACAATTTGTTTTGACAGTTTTGAAATTTATCTTGTATATTAAAAAACTTCACTGATTTGTTCGTGGACTAGACTGAATTTGCCACAACTGCTGTGAAAAATCAAGCAGAATATTGCCCAGATTTTGTTCAGGAAAAATTAGAGTAAATAATTTGATTTCCATCCCTCTTAAAGCTTTTGAAGCTTGCAAGATATTTACAAGACCTGACGTGTTGATTTTTCCAGGTTCGATCCTCTTACAGGGCTGGAGAGCTCTTCGTGAAGACCATGGTGAAAGAAAGGTCTAAAAACACCTTCTAACGTGCAGCCTTTTCTATCACTGCTAATTGAGCTTAATATATACTGTCTTTGGTACAATCATGCACTACAATATTGATATCTACAAGATATGACTAGGATTTGAGAGCATAAACAGTTGAGGTCAGTGCAATTAGTTCTGAGGTGACCCTAAATCATTCCAAGGTGTAATCGCTGTGAGGCATTCAAATATTTTGTTATCAAAAAGATTTGTTTTGTTCAGGATTTCTATTTGATTTTAATCTTTTTGAGTGTATTAGAATTACTGTTTCAGTTATATTATTATCCAAACACTCTTTAGCATTCTAAATCCTGAATGGCAATAGGATTAACATATTAAGTTTAGCAGAAGGCCTGAGAAGCGAAAATGCAAGAGTGAAAGCTCCAAAAGAAAGTTTTTTGAGATGTCCTTTGTTCCTCTACTTTCCCAAGGATGATAAAGCCTTTCATTACCCTAGACTGACATTTTTCTATCATGTAAAGAGAAAATTATCCCTGACGACGAATGCGTATCTTTTATTTATTTACTCTGTTACATTGTAGGTACTAAGTTTATTGTGTAGCCACGTGGATTTCTCTTATTGGTACTAAACTATGATTGTTTATAGGTAAATCGTAGGATCACCTCTATTGAAGTAATCTCTTAGACTAGGCATAGTCATGACTGAAAAAGTGCAATTTGGCCTGAACTTCCTTGACCTGAACTCATGTAGTCTAATGTTTTGGACCCAAACTATAAGTAAGCGTTTCAGCCTAAACTAAGCCATTATAAGGAGAATTGAGCCAATGAGGCACTCTTGATTCTGTTGGCTTGAACTTAAAAGATATTCAAAGGTTTTCTTCTATTGGATGCGGCTAAAGGTGTAAGGTCCACTAGAGAGTAACTTAAGATTCACTCTAGTCCTTACAGAACATGAGGGAATCTGCCATTTTTTTTTACAGCTATTACTGTCTTCTATTTGTACATGTAGAACTCTTGAGTGCAATCATTGTGAAACCTTAAATAGGGTTTTGCGTGAGAATGATTCATGGTTGACTCCTATATACTTGGGAGATTCTCCAAATTTGTAAATCTTCGACAAGGCTTCCTTCGCCACATTCCCTCTAATTTTAGATTGCTTGATATTCTTTCTAGGATACATATCACCTTGAGATCTCATTTGCTGTTCTCTCCCGTACAACCATCTTTCTCCAATACCCAGAAATCTATGTATTTCATGTTTGCTTTAGTCATATGGTCGTTGGGCAGCTTGAGTTCTGAATACTTGGAAATCATCCAAGGGCTGGGGTCGAGTCCTGAATATAGATGTGGAAACCTCTCTGGGGACGTTTCTTGGGTATTCAAAGTTATTTTTTGACTGTTGTAATTGTAATATACATCTGATGGCAATGAATTCACAAGGAAAAAGGTTCTTTCTAACAAAAATAAAATGAAATTCATACTACGGCCTGAATTCTACTTTTTCATCGCTGTCTTGTGACTATGAAGTAATGTTATAATTGCTAAAATTTTCTATCCCAAATGATGTATTATTGGAAAGTATAGTAAAGCAGTGTCACATGATTTGAGATAAATTTTTTGGAAAGTGTAGTAGCATTACTTGAGAAGCACTTATTAATTCATTGCTGTGGTTAGCCACCCTTGGTACCCACCTCTGTAATAGTATTATTCTATTCTATATCTGTGGGAACAGGTGGACCATATAACCCAGCGTAACAATGCATAGATACGGACAGTTACATTGAATAAGAAAATCATTTTTTGTTTCTTATTTCTTTCCTCAGCCAAGATAATAATTACCCTTTTCACCCATGTAGTTTACCTTTAATTTTATTTTAGTACCTGTAGTCTCAATTTCTATATATATATATATATATATTTGATTTATAATTGTTACTATATTACTTCAACTTTTATCTGTATGGTATGGATTGCATTTTCGGAAAACACTAGCAGGTTGTCCATAAGACAAAATATGCTCTGAATAAATTGCAACAATTTCTTACATTGTCCATAAGCAATCTTACAATAAACAGAACACTTGGATTGATTCAGACAAATAAAGACCAAAACAAACAACCACAATCACAACCACCATCATCCTTCATTTCCAATTAGAACCACCAACTCCAACTGCAGCATTATTTTTAGGAATAAGTTCAATATTATTGCTTATTGATTGATAACACTCTCAATTCACCCCTGGACGTCTTGATCAATTGCTGCTACATTCCATGAAAGTCGAAGTCATTGAACAATTCCAAAAATTATTGTTCCAAGTTGACAAACAATATTACAACTTGTCCATGTTCTCTCAGACTCCATATTTCTAACAGCTTTCCTACCACATTTACAACTATATATGAATGCCTCAACAAAAATACAATCACTTCCTCCGGTGCTTCAACAAGAAGAAAGCTTTTTTTTTTTTGTATATTAGAGAGTTTTAAACACAGATCGGAGAGGAAGGAGTTCTTTAGAGGGAGAAAGAATATTACTTGTGTTTGAGAGATGTATCTATAGACTCCAACAGCAAGAGAGAGAGAGAGAGAGAATAAGAAAATGGCCCAAAATGACTCTTGTGAGACAAAGCTATATAAAACTTGTGCACAGTTTTCCAAAAAAAAAAAAAAACATAAAATTATTTGTTGTAGATCAGTCTAATAGAGTGCAATTATTAATGGAAATGCTGTTTTGATAGAATTTGAGTTTGTACATGGTGAGACCTGCTGCTGACATCAAGTGACTAAACAAGTGAAATTAAACAAAAAAAAGATTCATCTCTGTATTTCTTATTCTTAAGCAAGCCCTGGAGAAGGCTTAGTTGATCCATGATTTATGTTTCATTTGATCCCTCCTAAATTTTAATACTTAGAATTTGGCTCCCTAACTAAAATTTCTATATCCGCCAATGCATTTATGACTGATATCTAATTTACAAAAATATCATTTGTGTCATTCAGGAAATAGATTAATTCTTTATTTTATCTAATTTACCCTTTTGCGGGCAATTTTCAAAAGGGTAAAACACCGCAATTTCTTTCTGCGACTAAACACCATGCACCTGTGCATGTGAATCACTGGGCAGTGGATGAGCCATCAGTGGAATCTTCTGAATCTGAACCATCAACCATCTTCCCCAGTGAATCCATGTCCCCTACTTCTGAGTGCGTGTGTATCCGAAGCTTCTCAGCATCTTCACTGAGATAATTAGGAAACAATGCAAAATTAGAAACCATCATTGAAATTATAAAGCATGCAGAAACTGACTGAAATTTCAAAAGAAAAAGGCTTACTCTGCAACCCCAAATATTTCTTTCACAATTAAGGAGCTATCCCTTGAACAGAACTCTGGCAGCTGGTCCACAAATTAAAATAAAAGCCAGTCAATTTGACAAACTAAAATTTAAGAGCTACTAAAGTATAAGTTGGTTTCACCAGCCCCCAGTAACATACTCACAATTAGCAACTCAGAAAAGCGTGTTTTGTGAGCAAGAAGTATGCATGACTCACCTTGAAGTTGGCATTCAGCATGTTGAGGTAACTCATCGTTAAGCATCTCCACAAAATTGTCTTTTTAAATCCTCAAATATATCTGGTTTCACATGATGCTCATGTACTATTGCTTATTTTCCTTTTTTAACCCCTTCTAATGACTTATTGCTTTCTGGTTTTATACATATGATCTAGGATATCATGATTGCAGATCTGTTTTGTTTCGGATGATTACTCTTGCATCCAGGTTGCAGATGGACTCATCTTAGAGAAGACATCATCCCCCTTAGGTGTTCTCCTGGTTATTTTTGAGTCTCGACCTGATGCTTTAGTTCAGGTAAATAGGATTGAAAAGCTTCTGGCCTATATTGCCGTGAGTTGATTGGACTTCGTTATAGATGTGATCAACTGTTAATTTTTTTCATACTAAAATGAACTATGGCTGGAACTATCTTCCATAACTGATTTCTGCAAGATACTTTGAGGAATATTTGCATTATATTTTGTGATTGAATTTTTGAAAGCATGGGTTGGGTGGTGTTTTTATCCCATAGTTGCCATCTTCACAGGCTGCTGACATAGCCTGCTCACATCCACTTATTTATTATTTATCTCAATATTTTGCATAATGGTTAGGTTGGTTGTAGCTGATTATTTTTATACTGCTCTGTCCAATGTGACTCAAAGATGCTGGACCAATTACTTGGAATATTCAACTGGAGTGACCACTTTCCTCTGCTGTATTTGTTGGATTTACAAGGAGTGAGAAAGAGATGTAGAATTTTGGCTTCACATGTGAATATATTTGTTGGAAAGACGATAGAAGAGCACAAAATTAAAAGGGTTGGTGGAGTTGTAGCTGAAGACAGAAATGAAGATTTTGTTGAAGTACTGCTAAATTTGGAGAAAGAAGACAAACTCAGCAACTCTGATATGATAGCTGTTCTCTGGGTATGTTTCAGTTTCAATCTTACCTTCTTTTTTTTTTTTTAAGTTATAAACTAACAATCTGATGAAAAAATATTTTAGTGTAAAGGTTTTACAGTGATAGAGAAATTCATATTTAAGTATTCATCACTCGCGTGAATTCTGTAAAATACTCAGATATGATATCATCAGATGAAAGTTCAGTAAAAAGGTCTCCCGGTGTAGTTCAGATTTGAGTATACTCGTACATTTGATTTCTGGAGACTTTCACTGAGGTGAAAAACATTTGATTATACTCGTACATTCTTTGTTTATTTCAGTTACTAAATTCTGCTACAAAATTTCCTATGCTTCATGCTCCTAATTGTGTTTAGGATGTTGCAAAAGAAATTACTGGAGAGTTGCAGGCCAAGCCAGATTTGATCATTGGAAACTATAGTGACGGTAACCTTGTTGCCTCCTTGCTAGCTCACAAATTAGAGGTAACTCAGGTATCATTTTCTGCCTCTCAGGATTCTAACTGCATTTGATGATGATGATGAATGTTTGTTCTGTTGTGGTTTAACCTTCAGGCTGAATCAGTTCCACTTGCTACTGAGTAGACTGGGGAAGAAGAGTTGGACCTGTGAAGTAGAGGTTTCTTGAATTTGTTGAATAACTCTCAACATTTGAGATTTCAAGGAAAAGATGCCTCTGTTTTTGCTTATTTTGGAAATGTTTGCGGATGGATTTAGTCCTTGTCAATTCTAAGTAGATTAGTGACTTTTGTTTGTTTATCTGTGTTTTTGCAATTTCCTTTTTTGCCTTGCACGAGATTGAAGGTTGGATATTTGACTTTCTGAATAAAGATCAAAATTCAATCTTCCTGTTGTACAATACAATTTTTTTTCTTTCCCTCTGTTCCTCTTATGAAAGTTGATTCAATCCTCAATCATCAAGGGACGTCAATCATCAAATGGCAAGAGATTCAAATTTGATGTAAACGACGTTGATGATGAGGATTTGCAAAATTGGGTAATGACATTCATCTTGCTAAGATGTGTCTGGATGCATGGCATGACAGAAAGAAAAAAAAAAATTGCAGTGAAGAAAATCTAGTATACAGATACGATCACTTCAATAATTGGGTCCTGTTTACGACCCAAGTTGTGAAAACTAGTCGGATTATAAGCAGCAGCGGCTCCTGGCTACTTTAAAATTGAATAAAGGCTTATCAAGGGTTCTTGGTGTCAGGTTACATGAGCTCATCCATCCTTCAATGCCATGCTTTCTGATATGCATACGAGTAAAAGTCCCACTCTGAAAATTTTAAATGTCAAAATTAGGAAGGGAGCTCTACATGGAATATGCATAGGCTTAATTTCACTCTACTTCTTCCTGCTAAACTGATAATAAAGAAAAATGAAGAACAAAAGCAGACTGGTCTGGTTACATACTGCGAGACAGCTTTGTTCAATTTTCAGATTGGACTGCGTTGAATTCTGAAGGTGCAGCAGGAGGCATTTTGCTGTTCTGGGATAAAAGACTTGTGGAGAAAACTGCTGAGAGGGTTGGTGTCCATTTAGTTTCTTGCCTATTCTCTTATTATCTCTTATTTTTTCAAGGTTTATGGGCCCGTCAATGATTCAAGAAGAATGGAGCTGTGGGAGGAGTTGGGGACAGGTAGAGATTTGTGGAACAAGCATTGGTGCATTGGGGGAGATTTTAACATCATTCGTCTCTCTAACGAGAAAATAAATTGAACCAAATCTTAATTTCAAAATACAATACAACAGCACCTAACGCATCAAATGGGATAAACAACTAGCTCATCATGGAAATTTTTCCTACTTGGGATAATTAGAATTATTTTTTTTCCATAAGTAACCTACTTAGGATAATTAGTGATTGGATGTTAAGATTAAATAAACACAAAGCAGAGTTCACTCAATCAAAAGCCATTTTGAAATTTGAAAAACTAAAAAAATAAAGTCACAAAAAATACCAGACTATCATAGTGGCAATTGAGAACAATGGCTCCCTATTGCAGCAAACAGGCTTTTAACAAGGGTGAGGCTGTGAAAATAAAAAAAAATGTTGGCTTTGTGTTTTTCCCTTTGATCTGTTCCATTCCACCAGGTGAGTTTGTTTTATCTGAGATTATATATATATGAATTGATGATTTCAGAAGTCCCAGGCAAATTGAATCAGTCCTTGTGTTCTGAATATTCATTTTCAAAAGCCATTTTCTAGTCCCTGTGTTCTGAATATTCATCAAATGGGATAAACAAATATTGGTTGGTCCCCAACATCAGAATCTATCAAGTCAAAAGATTTGGAGCTGGTGTCTATATGAAGAAACTAATGTTAGATTACATACATTATTCTTGCTCAACAAATCTTATTATTTTTTGATAAGTAGGACACACATGCAGTTTGTCCCATTTGGGACTCAAAACACTCAATCTCTTCTTTGGGAGCTTGAGATACCACTCCAGCTAATGCTTGGTGGTCTCAAGAAATCTTCCTGTTGCCCTTTCTTCTCATTTTCCAATCACTTGTTCCCCTTTACACTAGCAACCACAACTACCATAAACAAGGAATGCTTTTTATTATTTCCTGAAACATCTGACTATGATTTGCCTGACATCTAATTTAGTTTTTATCTGGAATTCTTTTAAATTTTATTATTTATTTGTAATATAATTATATGCTTATGCACTGCAGGATGGAGAAGCTTATGCTCACCTGCTCAATGTTCTTGCACCAGAACATTGCAGTCCAGCCACCTTGAATGCCAAGGATCCCACTGAAAGGGCTAATTTGGTACTTGAGCATGCAGAGAGAATGGACTGCAAAAGATACTTAACTCCAAAAGACATTGTTGAAGGCTCAACAAATTTGAATCTTGCAAGAACGAAAAATCACATCAGTAGGAAGAAACAGATAAGAACAAAAGTGGATGATGGTGGGATCAAAGACTAGAGTTTATGATGGTGAAGATGAGGGTGAAGATGAAGAGAGCTCAAGTGACCCAGAATTCTGTCCATATTTTATTCATGCATTTTTTTTCTCCATCGTTATGCTTAATTAGAATACGAAACGGCGTACAAATCTTACTGGTTTGTATTATTTTTTCCAATCATAATTATAATTCAATCTATTTGGAGATTTTGCATAACAATGTGTAAATATAATTGCTTGTGTGGATCTTGTAAAGAGAAGAAAGCATTATGCCTAGTTAACAGAGTTTTCATGAAAAGGAGAATATAGATTTTGATAGACTTCTCCGCTTGCCAAGACGTGTTCAAAAAGATCGTATCTTGAATGTTAATACAAATTGCACAGGATATAAAGTCACTTGCTACCCAATGTATCAACAAGTCCTCTGCATCTTTCCTCGTTTGTATATCCCATGCTGTGAGTTGTGCCTGAGGATTTGTTCCATTACGATTAAATATTTCATATGCTGTTAGTCTCCTCTATGGTATATAGTTTTTTTTTTCTTTGGCACTAAATTTCTCTCACGAATGTTTACAGCTGCTTTTGATTATGGGCAACAAAAAGAAGTGTCTTGTAAGGTCTGTCAAAGAAAAACCTCCAGGCTTGCTGATCTTGATTATCAACAGATCAAGCATTCATATCAGATTTGGAATAAACTGCAATTGTGTTGCGATGCCCATTCATATCAGATTCTGATTATCAACAGATCAAGCATTCGCATCAAATCGGGTTATGATATGGCCCTTCAAGCTCAAATGATCTTGAGCTTGAATTTGTTCATGGCCTACTAGTCTAAGTCTGTTAGGAGCCCAAAAATGGGGCAAGGGTCTGGGATATGCACAGGGGATCTCCTCATAACATCTTGCGTAAACACTCATATTTTAATATTTTTGTTGACCCAAGAAAACATTGGGTGTTAAGTGTCCAAATTTCGTTGTTGATGGATACAGAAGATTCTGTCTTACCCCATTATCTAACCATGATAGGACCTCTTCTTGTTTTAAGAATCTGGATTAATTTTTAACTAGAACTTTTGATCCTATCATCCATTCTGAAAAAGATTTTTTTAAAAAAATTTAGAGGTGATCTTCCTTTACAGAATAAGAATGATGTTTAATAATATGATTACTACAATTGAACTCAAAATATCACCCAAACTACTATAGTTCACCTGCTCAATCTGTGGGTAATGATTTCCATTCAAAGAACTTCATCTGCCGTGTGTATATAAGCACACACAAACACACAATTTTGAAAGTGGAATAGAAGAGGCATCATAAGGGCCTTTCCTGCAGAAGGTAAAAGATAACAGCATTCTTTGAAGATTGGGATTTGTCCCAACGTATCGATACTATATGGTTAATTAATTTGATAATAATTCAGCTTACTAGGTATAAACTATATAACTCAGAATTGCTTGAAACTGTATGTTGTATTAAATATCTTAAGAATATTTTTTTCTAAGGAATGCAATGGCTTAACATGTAAGCCTACTAGACAATATGTTGTAAAGAAGTTAATTACATGCTCTGCCACATTGATCCATCATCCTAATTAAGTATATCATCCTTTATAAGATCAGGAAGCTCTATCATCAAAACTAAATTGTGTTAATCTAGGTAACAAAGCAAACTGATAGTCAAAAGCTCAAAGTAAACTGATTCATTCATGCTAGCTAGGTAACAAAGTTGTTCTCAAAGCTACACAAGAGCTTTGATGCAAAAAGATGCGCCCAGAAAGTACTAACAAAATTCAGCATAAGTTTCCTATGCCAACATATTTTCCTTAGGTTAAACTTTCACTTCTTTTTAGTTCTTTTAGTGAGCCTCTTTCTCTTAGAGGCAGCCTTGGGTTCAACAACAGCAGCAACAGTAGCTTTAGCCAGATTTGAAATCAAAATCACATCCTTCAACTTCTCAATCACCTTGGAACGAAATATAAGAAAATGAAAAACAAAATCCGGCTTAACATGACATGAAAAATGTACACAGTGAACATGAACAAGTCATGTGAGAGCTACATGTTTCAAAATCTTCGCAAGAAATGATACAGTAAACTAACAAAGAGGGCCATGCGACGAAATATGAACCAAATTAAACAATAAGAACTTCTGGTCACCGAGTTGTGAGTTTCATTATTGCCCATATCAACAGTAAACATAGAATGCAGCTTTTAATACGACACCCTCAACACAAAGTTAAGCGCCTAAGAATTTTAAGAAACATGTACAAGCCTTGATGGTATTATTTTGACACATCACCTTTTATGCAAACACAAAAGATGCTCTCAACTACAAAACACCAAGGAATAAAATTCAAAATGTGAGACATAACCGGGTAATGGAATGAATAACGAGTATCTGAGTGATATCAAATTAGTCTCTGCCCTGTCAGCTGTGTAATGATCACTGCTAATTGAGCTTAATATATACTGTCTTTGGTACAATCATACACTACAATATTGATATCTACAAGATATGACTAGGATTTGAGAGCATAAACAGTTGAGGTCAGTGCAATTAGTTCTGAGGTGACCCTAAATCATTCCAAGGTGTAATAGCTGTGAGGCATTCAAATATTTTGTTGCCAAAAAGATTTGTTTTGTTTACGATTTCTATTTGATTTTAATCTTTTTGAGTATATTAGAATTACTGTTTCAGTTATATTATTATCCAAACACTCTTTAGCATTCTAAATCCTGAATGGCAATAGGATTAACATATTAAGTTTAGCAGAAGGACTGAGAAGCTAAAATGCAAGAGTGCAAGCTCCAAAAGAAAGTTTTTTGAGATGTCCTTTGTTCCTCTACTTTCCCAAGGATTATAAAGCCTTTCATTACCCTAGACTGCCATTTTTCTATCATGGAAAGAGAGAATTATCCCTGACGACGAATGCGTATCTTTTATTTATTTACTCTGTTACATTGTAGGTACTAAGTTTATTGTGTAGCCACGTGGATTTCTCTTATTGGTACTACAGTATGATTGTTTACAGGTAAATCGTAGGATCACCTCTATTGAAGTAATCTCTTAGACTAGGCATAGTAATGACTGAAAAAGTGCATTTTGGCCTGAACTTCCTTGACCTGAACTCATGTAGTCTAATGTTTTGGACCCAAACTATAAGTAAGCGTTTCAGCCTAAACTAAGCCATTATAAGGAGAATTGAGCCAATGAGGGGCTCTTGATTCTGTTGGCTTGAACTTAAAAGATATTCAAAGGTTTTTTTCTATTGGATGCGGCTAAAGGTGTAAGGTCCACTAGAGAGTAACTTAAGATTCACTCTAGTCCTTACAGAACATGAGGGAATCTGCCATTTTTTTTTACAGCTATTATTGTCTTCTATTTGCACATGTAGAACTCTTGAGTGCAATCATTGTGAAACCTTAAATAGGGTTTTGCGTGAGAATGATTCATGGTTAACTCCTATATACTTGGGAGATTCTCCAAATTTGTAAATCTTCGACACGGCTTCCTTCCCTACATTCCCTCTAATTTTAGATTGCTTGATATTCTTTCTAGGATATATATCACCTTGAGATCTCATTTGCTGTTCTCTCCCGTACAACCATCTTTCTCCAATACCCAGAAATCTATGTATTTCATGTTTGCATTAGTCATATGGTCGTTGGGCAGGTTGAGTTCTGAATACTTGGAAATCTGAATCAGAGCGACTCGGTACCTAATCCTGAATAACAAGCTTTACAGAAGGTCTTATTCTCAACCTCTGTTAAAATGCTTAGCTCCAGAAGAATCACAATATGTCTTGGCTGAAATACACGAGAAAATTTGCGGGAATCATAATGGGGGCAGAACAATAGCTCACTGAGCTTTGACTCAGGGCTACTGCTGGCCTAGCATGCTAAGGCAGGCTAAGGAGTATGTCCAGAAGTGTGAAAAATGCCAAAGATTTGCCCCATATCAACACCAGCGTCATCACGAGCTCATTCTGATTCCAAGTCCTTGGCCCTTTGCTCAGTGGGGGATGGACATCGTGGGTCCATTATCGAAGCCCCACCAAACAGGAAGTATCTCTTGGTAGCCATTGACTACTTCTCTAAATGGGCCGAAGCTGAACCTCTCACACATATCACAGAGAAGGAAGTTGAGAGCTTCACTTGGAAAAATATTGTTTGCAGGTTCGGTATACCACGTGTGATTATCTCTGACAATGGGACACAGTTCACTGGTAAAGGCTTCAAGAAATTCTGTGAAAATCTCAATATCAGGCAACACTTTGCTTCTCCAGGCCATCCACAAGCAAACGGGCAAGCAGAGGTCACCAACCGAACGATCCTTGATGGATTAAAGAAAAGGTTGGAACAGGCCAAAGGAAAGTGGGCAGAGGAACTCCCTGGAGTTCTTTGGGCCTTCAGAACAACCAAAAGAACCCCTACCTCTAAAACTCCTTTCTCATTAGCCTACGGCACGGAAGCAGTAATCCCAGTTGAGATCGGTATGCCAACTCTGAGGACTGAAGCCTTCGAGCAAGAATCCAATGACCAGCAGCTGATGGAAAATTTGGATTTGCTTGAAGAGAGAAGGGATCAAGCCAGCATCAGGATGGAAGCCTATCAGCAGAGAATGGTCAACAAATCCAAGGTGGGACTCAAGACGGTCAGCTTTCAAGTCGGAGACTTTGTCTTAAGAAGAGTCTTTCAAAACACCAAGGATCCCACTATAGGAAAGTTGTCACCAAACTGGGAAGGCCCCTACAGAATGACGAAGGTTGTTAGGCCTACCACCTACTGGCTAGAAGACATGACTGAGAAGCCTATTCCGAGGCCATGGAACGTGGAACATTTACGGAAGTATTATCAATAAGAGATGTTTCTTTCTTTTTAATGCTTCCAAAAAATGTTCATCCTATAATGCACAGGCCTCCAGAGCCTGGTCCATAATGTACAAGTCTTAGTACTTGGTCCATCTATAATGCACAGGCCTCCAGAGCCTGGTCCATAATGTACAAGTCTTAGTACTTGGTCCATCTATAATGCACAGGCCTCCAGAGCCTGGTCCATAATGTACAAGTATTAGTACTTGGTCCATCTATAATGCACAGGCCTCCAGAGCCCGGTCCATAATGTACAAGTCTTAGTACTTGGTCCATCCTTTAATGCACAGGCCTCTAGAGCCTGGTCCATAATGTACAAGTCTTAGTACTTGGTCCATCTATAATGCACAGGCCTCCAGAGCCTGGTCTATAATGTACAAGTCTTAGTACTTGGTCCATCTATAATGCACAGGCCTCCAGAGCCTGGTCCATCATGTACAAGTCTTAGTACTTGGTCCATCTATAATGCACAGGCTTCTAGAGCCTGGTCCATAATGTACAAGTCTTAGTACTTGGTCCATCCTTTAATGCACAGGCCTCCAGAGCCTGGTCCATAATGTACAAGTCTTAGTACTTGGTCCATCTAATGCACAAGTCTTCGTACTTGGTCCATTTAATGCACAGGCCTTCAGAGCCTGGTCCATCTATAATGCACAGGCCTCCAGAGCCTGGTCCATCATGTACAAGTCTTAGTACTTGGTCCATCTATAATGCACAGGCCTCTAGAGCCTGGTCTATAATGTACAAGTCTTCGTACTTGGTCCATCTATAATGTACAAGTCTCAGTACTTGGTCCACCTCCAAGTTTCCCAGATCGGGATACCTCAGACCTGATACTTAGTTTATTTGGCTTATGCACCAGCAAGCAACAAATACTACAGTACCGAGCAGGCTTAAAATACTTCGATTCAAGATCTCAAGTCCCATACAAGTTTATTTGATCTACTCTTAAGAACATACAGAAAGGTTATTCATCAGAAGTGCACAAGAAGGTGTTTTAACTCCGGAAGAGCACATTTAAACAGAAAAAACATCAGATTTGAGGAGAAAGAACTCAATCTTATTGATGATTCAGAAAATTAAATCAGTACAAAAAGACTTAAAATAAAACAGAGGCTACAACAAAGACACCATTACATAGGCTACTACAGAAGCTACTACATCACTACGATTTGCAACATCATGGCTTTCTTCTTCGAATGAGAAAGGGATCCAAGATCCAGACTTCCATTACCGCCGTCGCCGGCTCCATTTGAAAGGAAGGAACCCTGAACCCCAATCTGCATCAAGGAGCACCCAGGCCATTTCATCATCGCTATCAATGATCTCAGTACCAACGGATGATGAGGGCTTTGGGCCTCAGGAGACTTTTCATTCTCCACCTTTGTAATCGGCATGACACCCCAGCAGATTGAAGCAAGGGTCTCTGCCAAGTCACAAAGGGGAGGAGGCAGCCCACCTTCATCTCCCTCAAAGCAGGCATGATACCCCAGCCAATTTGAGCAAGGGTCTCTGCCAAGACACAAAGGGAAGAAGGCATCCCACCTTCATCTTCATCACCAGTGCTCCAAGCCTCGGTTGAATCAAGGAGGGCCCACCTCCCATCGGAGAAATCTCGACCGGATGCTAAGATGGACAAGAAGATCTTAGCCTCCTCTAATCCTTTCTTGGAGACTAAATCAAAAAGAAGGATAACTCTCAACCACAGTTTAATCATTCCCAACTCAGACTGAAGATCGTCAATCATCTCTGGATAAACGGCAGTTGTAATACCCCGACCCGAATTAGGAACTATTAAGCTGTTGTGTTAAAATTAGAAATCGACGCCTTTAGTAACGTGGTCGGTTTCAACCCCGACGCGCGAACTTTAAGTAAATGTCCTGAAAAGTTAGGACGACTGTACATCACTTTCGTTGCAATCACCAACTTGTCAGTTCCGTGATAAGTATATTTTCACGTCGACCGCCGGTTAGCGATACGAGTATGAGATTTAGGCACGCATTACGAAGTTACAAAGGATTAGTGTAAAGATTATACACTTAAAGAGAATAATTAATTTTTAAAGTAATTAATTATTTTAATATGAGAAATAAATTGTAACATACATATATATAATTAAATGCAAAAAAATATATACTATATAAATAATGGTAACTTTAAATATGTATATATATGTATAATTATACATGAATATATATATATATATATATAGGGGTGGGTATGCATGCATTCATGTATGTTAAAATATGTATATATGAAATGTATGTATATTATATATGGAACAAGAGAGCATGCTATTATCCAAAGTGTACAAAAGTGAGTGTGTGTCAAAGAGAGGTGTGTGTATTATCCAAGGTGTATTAGGGTTAAACCATGTATATATACATATATATATATGTAAGTCAAACACCACACACACACACAACCGGCCACTCAATGGCCTGCCAAACAGTGGCAATTCAGACCCACTCATGAAGAAGCCTAAAATTGGCTAACCCAAGTAGAGGGGCAATCAGATTTGCCATGATTCATCTTTCTTTATACAAGTATGCATGGTGCTTGTACACACACACACACAACCATCCGAGAGTGAAGGAGAGTTTGAAGGAGATTCTAGGACATTCAGAAGTGGGAAGCAAGGAGCAAAGGAGAGAGAAACAGTTTGGAACAAGGTAAACCCACAAAACACTTGAATTTCTCTCTCTAGAATTTTTATACGTATGAATCTGTTTTATCCCTTGATTTAGTATATATGATGATTAAAATGAATATACATGAACTAGGCATGATTAATTGATTCTAAGACACATCAGAAACACAAACCGTACACCAAACCGCCATTGTTGAGCTTGGTGAGAGCAGGTCTGAACCAACTTTCCCCAAACCCAATTTGGCCTATCAAGACTTCAAGTAGACCTCACAAGCATCCCAAAAACATACGTACGCGATCAAAAATCATAAGAAATGGCCCTCAACCATTGACTTACGGGTTACGGGTTTACAACCCAAACCCTTAAACTCTCATCTAAGTCAACAAATAGGAATGGGAATTGAATCCTCATGAAGAGGGGATCAAAATAAGCCCAACCTCACTAAAAATGATGAAGAAACGAGCATGAACCAACGATTTACAGGTTCGGATTATCGTGGTTTGAACCAAGCTTTTGAGCTACATTCGAATCTCCAAATGAATGCAAACATAATCCTTCATGTCCCAGAAATGATTTGGAGAAGAAACAGTAAGAAAATAGTTGGCCAAAATCCACGAAATAGAAAAAAATGAAACGCAGAAATTAGGGCAACAGGGGGGTGATTGTGGGGAAGACGACCGAGTCGACTCGTGACTCGTTTGAAACGGGCAGGGGAGACTCGGACACGTGCCGAGCTACGGACCTGCCACTGAATTAAAACGACGGCGTCGTTTTGGGCCTATTACGTATATATATATATATATATATATATAACGGTTTAAGTTTAAAAGAAAAGAGGAGAAACTCGCGGTCAGTGGGGTTCGAACCCCTGACCTCACGCGCCCCACACGTTTCCTTTCCACTCGGCCACGCATGCGCGTGTGTCTCATATGGGGCAACATATTTATATATAATACATATAAAATAAAAAGGTGCATTGCACCTGGTGGGACTCGAACTCGGGTATATGGGGAGGGAGGTGACACGCTGGCCAGCGTGCCACCCTATTCAACCTGTCACTTATTCCCCTTTAAAAATATATATATATATATATATATATATATACTATACCTATTAATTTAATTTAATTAAATGAAATTAATTAAATTAAATACTCCAAAATGGCCCGGTGTCCAAATGAGATGAGTTATATATGTATTCCTATTGTCTCAGGCCTTCTGAGTCCATTGGTGAGGTCTGTGACATGAAATGAGGTCCCGAAAAATTAAAGACCCCTAAAAATGTCAAAATGACCAAAATGCCCTTGCCCCATAAATAAGTCAAACGATGTCCAAATAAAATAAATAAATAGTGGATTTAACTACTTCGAACATTCTGAATCTAATGGTGGGGTCCATTTCACGAGGCAGGACTTTAAAAAATTTAGACATGTTAAGGTATAAATTACCAAAATACCCCTAACATGTCCTAAGCCGAATTAAATTCTAAGAAAGCCTAAACTGACTTTCTTCGACGCTCCGGACTCAATGGTAGAGTCTATCTGACCAAAAGAAATGTCTAAAACAAAAAGACAAAATTTGATGAATAGCATCTGTCAGATGATTATAAACTAAAGTATTGCCGAAATATTAAACTAAGACAAGTACGAGGAAATACGATACTAGAAGATACGACATATGAACATGTGAAGTAAATAAATTAAATTAAAGTTAATGGAACTCCCAGAAGAGTATAAAATAAAATAAATTTAATTCCTAATACATTAAGATGTGTCATAGGTTAAGAATGAGTACGTAAGAAATTTATGAAATCGTGTTAGGATCTAATACGATCTAAGCATAAGCTAAGAAGCATCAGTAGGAGATGTTTGAAGTGAATGTGAAGTTAATGAGGTTATTTATGAATTGTTCTTAGGAACTACTAAGGAAGTGGGAAAGCGCATTATTAGCACTAACCCTAAAGGACCAAGGTGAGTAATCTTGCATTTTAAGTGGAGGCTTTAACTCCACGGATTTCAACGAATGTTTTTAAGTTCAAGATATTTACAGCATTGATATATCAAATTCATTATTCATGATTTCTGTTTTCTTAAATATTCTGCTATGACATGCTTCACGATTATTTACATATTTATATCCGTAAATGTTCCTTTTCAAATAATTAGCATGTCTGATTTCCTTAAATACTCTAAATTTGATTATTCCAAGTATTGAAGCATCACTGCAAAAGCTATATGTCACATGTTTTAAATACTCCTGAGAGGCTTTTATATAAAAGTCATATGACAAATGTCTTGCCAGATAATAATAAGCACAGAGGTAGAGTTGTGAGTTCTACGGAACTCAACGGACCTATCATGTGCATCAGCATAGAGGTAGAGTTGTGAGTTCTACGGAACTCAACGGACCTATCATGTGCATTAGCATAGAGGTGGAGTTGTGGGTTCTACAGAACACTTCGGACCTATCATGTGCACATGCTTGGTAGCAGGATCTAATCCCACAGGCAATAAGATATCTCCACGTATACGTAAAACGGGAGTCTGGTTCGAAACGGATTCCACTAAAGAAAGAGATAAGATGACAAACGATTTTGAAGATGGAAGCTGGTTTTTACCCCCATTTCCTATTATGCATGTTTATATGCTTTGAAATGCATATACCCTATTTAAGAAATGTTTGTTTAACTTGAATTATGAAATTTTAAGTTACATGCTCTGAAATGCATATGCTCTTTTACGGAAAGATAAGTTTTAGCTTGAATACCTTGAATGTTTCAAAGCTACATGTTTTAAGAATGCATACCTCCTATGTTCAAGTATACAAACAATTGGTAGTTGAGTATTTTATAAACTCTCATATACGAAACCTCTACCAATTGAAAACCCATGACAAATGTAGGAATTACTCATTGAGCTTCTCGAAGCTCACCCCCCTTTTCCTTAACATTTTTCAGGTACTGACGATGAGTGGGGGCCGTGCTCCATTTTGGGATGACGATTAATAGCTCCATTATGATCATGGACTTTTGGAAGTATTAGAATATGTAATTTGACTTTTGGAGGTAGTTAAAACCTATAACTGGTTGAACTATGATGTAATAGACTTCAGGTAGTATGTACTTAAGCCATCAGGCAACCGACTATGCAATATGTATAAAATTTTAGAAATTCAATTATGCTCTGAATGTATGATTATACATGTATACCGAAATGTGAAGAGCGGCTGTACCGGACAGATGTGCAAATTTTAAAATAAGAAAGAAAAGAAAAAGTTTTTCACGCTTCCGCAACCACATGTGGCACGTCTATCCGATACCGCTGCAGATGCGAGCCTTGTCTCGAGGCCTTCGGGTCTCGGGGAGGCGGTCGCGATCCGGTAATCCGCAGAGGGTGGGTTTCGGGTCGTGACAGCAGTTTTTGAAAAACATCTAAAATCTCTCTAACAGGAAAACAGTCCGAGAGCAAAAGTAAGAAGATGGGGCGCAACCGTATGCTCCTCTTCCATATATATAGGCCTTCGGGACCCAAGAGCCACCCAGTTGGACCGTCGCAACGGTTAGGTGAAGATTAGCTTCAAAATCCCAAACGACGGTGGTGCAATAAATGAGGCATTAAACCGCCCTCTCGGGAGAAGCAAAAGGCTGAGCCACGCAGGCAATATGTAGACTTTTCAGTCTTATCCACGTATATGTAGACGTGACAGTTTCTCCAGGTCATTAACGCTTGATGGGCCACGTATACAACGAAGGTTCATCAACTTTGATGTACCTTGACCCTTGTCTTAAAAGATCTGGAGGTAGAAGTTATGATCAACGGAACTATAATCACAAGATATCCACTTATTATTATAAGTCTTCGGATTCAGAACAGTCAGCTTTGAGATTTTTCAAAAGAAGTCTTCAATTACTGCCTTATCGCAGGTAAAGCAGCCCGGAATACAACTACCTACAAAAGAAAATTTGGTCTGGTATATACTAAGCTCTAGAGCAACACTGTTTGCAACAATTACCACAATCAACTACGAGTTAAAACACTACAGAGCAGTATAACTCAAGTCATGCACAAACGAAGAAGACAAGAGCATCAAGCAAAAGACTGTTCCATTAACAAATGTACATTTCAGTACATTGGAAGTTAAAAATAGAAAAATATACATCCTAAGCCTGATCAGCAGGGGCAAGGGCAGGGTCAACGACTGGGGAAGGATCGGCAAGAGCAGCATCAACCATCTCAGTCGGTACGACCACTTCAGTGGGATCGGTAGGGAGGACATCAGCCACTTCATTCTGGATAACAACCTCTGAAGGATCAGATCCAGGTGGCACAATTGAGGAGACATCAAAGTCAGGAAACTTGGCAAGGAGCTGGGATCGGAAGTTGTTGAAGCCAAACGTAATCAGGCGATTGGTCATCTCTTCCAGCTCCGACCTCATTTCCACCTCATTATCCATCAAGGCCTGCTCCACGGCGTCGTCAATCTTTTGACGGTATTGATACTGCATGCCATCAATCTCCGCCTGCAACCTCTTTGCCCGCTCAATGGCAAGGTTCCTCCCTGACTCCATCACGATCAAAGAATTCTGAGACTCCTTCAGCTTCTCTGCAGAGTCGTGAGCCTCCGACTGAGCAGTACCAAGCTGAAGCCTAAGATCGTCCAGCTCGGCCTTGAGTTGGTCAAACTCCTCCGAAGGGGGAGAGACCTCCACCAGAGCGGAAATGGTATGCAGGGTCTGCAATGTACAAAGTAAACAGTTCAATACCAGCCAAAACACTTGGAAAAAAGGAAAAAGAGATAAGGGCCCGACGAACTCATCTTAACCTGAAGAGCAGTCAGATCAGCAAGAAGCTTCTCTGACTTCTGGGGCTTGAGTTTGATTGAGCCTTTGGCCCAAAAGTCCCTCAAAATCTTTTTAGCCCCCTGATCAGCAGCATCAGGGGCCACCGAGGATGACGCCCCCTTGCCCGCTCGTCGAGACGGGGCTGGGGGGACCACCGAAATAGGGGCAGGAGTCTCTCTCTCCCCCTCAGTGGGCTCAGGAGAAATCAAAACTAACCTCCGCCTTTTTTGGACGGGAGGGACCACTGGGGAAGAAGCCTCCCCCACTGCCACAGATGAAGATGGCTCGGTCTCCCACCGTGCCATCATATTATTAGCAATCTCCTCAACACTACCCCTGGCAGCCATCAATTTATCAGGGTTAACAATGGAGGAATGGTCTTGATTGCTGGGCTTTAAGAGCTTCTTGTATTGCTCCTGCAGCACAAGAGAAATGGCCGGCCTCTTCCACGCACTTCTGACTGCAAAACAGATACAGAGACTAATCAGCTTGACAATTGGTCCACAAAACCAAATCAAAGTAGCCATGGGAGAATTGGTTCTCACCCCTTAGCCTAGTGGTTCGAGGGAATGCTGAGGGTTGGCCTTGAAAATCCTTGAGTTCCCATCCTCCCTTAATGAAAAAGTACCACTTCTTCCAAGTCTTGTTAGAAGAGGGCACGGAGGTAAGGGGTCTGAACCCACTATCAAAAGACATGTAATAAAGGCCTTCCGCCTTCATGAATTTTAGATCCATATTACTACGGATCAGGTCGAGGGACACATTGACTTTATTCATATGCCCCAACACTACGAAGCTTAACAGATGTCTCCAACTATTAAGATTCAAGTCGGCAGGACAAAGATTAAACCAACGAAAAAATTGTTTTACAAGGTCAGGGAGTGTAAGACCCATTTCAAACCAGGCCAGGTAGGTGCAGATTTCCCCCTCTCTAACATCGCTTGGGCGATCCAGAGAGTCTGGGACCCTGAAAGTAACGTTTGAGGGAAGATTGAATTTCTCCCACAACTCCATCAACATTTTCTCGGTGATGGCACTCTCACCCCCCTCTCTATGACCTGATCGACCAGAGGTCTCACCAGCCCTATTCAGGGGCTCATCAAATGCATCGACTATCCTAACTACCGGACTAGATGGGGGCTCTACCAGTCTATTCTCATCATCATCTACAGAAGGAAGATTCACTAACTGCAGTTAAGGAACGGTCCCAAAAGGACTGCCCGAACCAGATGGTGACTCAAGGCCAGACATGGCAAACAAAAAAAAGAAATGAAGCAAATGAGAAGGAATGTAGAAGGGGACTAAAATCAAACCTGAAATCAAGAAAGGACTATGAACACCGGATATCCTTCAAAACTTCAAAATATGTCAAATGGCGGTGGCAGCCTCTGATACTGTAGAAGCAGGTGCAGAAGAAAGGTATGAAAGACCTTTCCCTCTCTTTATATACACATTCGAAATATGAGCCTCCCAAGACGAGCCAACACAACGGTTGAAAATAACGATGGCTTCTCAAGTATCGGCTGTGCAATAAATGACTCATTTAACCGACATCTCGAGAAATGGAGAAAACGAAATGTATGACTCTTCACAAAGCCCATAACCCTAGTTAAGCCCTAGCTTCTAACTAGGGCTCGGGGGGGGGGGAGTAGCTGATATATCACAAACAGACACGCCAATCACCTTGAGACACGTGGCTTACAGAGTTGATAATCTCAATCATACAGAACTGATAATCTCGATCATACAGAGCAGCCACAGCCTTCAGGGCATTCTCATATATATATCATACAGAGCTGATAAACTCGGTCATACTGTGCAGGCAGAGCCTCCGAGGCATTCTCATGCACATATCCTCTAGATCTTATGCTCTGGGCAATATTCACTCAGTATTTCATCTGGTTCCGACCTTATGGTTTCCTTAACAAGCTACTAAGCGAAGAATAAGGAAACAGTTTTCAACACGGAAACAATCTACAACAAGGAAACTACTATCTATGATTATCTCCATCTACGACTCAAATGCTCCACAAGGTAACTGCAATCTCCGATGGTCAAATCCCTATATTCATGGCATCGAATCCTAATCAACTTATGAAGGCCACGACCTATAAATCAAACCCTAAAGGTACATTTTATTTTTATGCTCATTCTTTGGCTTTCAATACAGTCTTTCAATTCAGTTTACTTACTTAAGCATCGGAACGGCTACCGCCGGAGCCAATCCGGTGGTCCTCTGATCATCTTTCTGAGTGTTCTACAGGTCACGGAGCCCACACTTATTGCGAGTCGAAAAGTGCAGCATTAACAATAATTTTAGTATTTCTTTTCATCTTATTAGATAAAAATGAATTTAAACAGAGTTAAACTTTGAACAACATATTATTACCTTTTCGTGTGTATTGCAACAAGTCACTTATACACGGAAGCTCTTGTTCTTCAGTTTCACCATGGAAAGCAGTAGACCAGTGACCTTTTGAAATAACTGTAAAGACCTGAAAATTTAGGGTGAATTTTTTTTATATAAGGTACTAGCTGTAACACTCTGACCAAAGGACTCTGTGACATAAATGATCCGAACAGTAAGCCATAACGGGATTATTTTTCGAAGAAATAAATTAAATCTAGAACACAAATGATAAATGTTCAGAAAATAATTAACGCAGTCAACCGAGTGCCGGGACAAATAAATGGGACTGATACGAATTGTAGTTACAAGAATAAAAATTAAAATGACATAAGACGCGAACGGACAACCAGAGACGGTAAAACAAATAATACTGATATTCAGTCGGCTTTATGCCAACTTTATTGACATTCATAATTAATATATGAAAAATAAAATAAAATAAAATAGAAATATGTATAATAGTATATATGAAAAAAAAATGTAAAAGTATGGTATATATATATGTGGTAGAAAATGAATAAAAGAAAAGAAAAGTGAGGGAAGGGGGCGGTGCAAGTCGCGGGTGAGGGAGAACGGCAGAACAGGGGAGAAGGAAAGGGAGAAGAAAAGAGAGAAAGAAAGAGGAAGGAAAAGAGAAAAAAAGAGAGAAGGAGAGGGAAGGGAAGAAGCAGAAGCGGCGGTGGTCGCGAGGGAGATCGAGGCAAGGGGGCGACGGAGTGGCGATGGGTTTTGGATTCCTTGGAACGATTGAAGCTGTGTGTTGCGAATTGGAGGGACACGAAGCAGCAGCGATTGGGACGGATCTGTCGGGGAGTTGTCGACTTTGGCCATATCACTAGATCGTGATCTGAGTTCGGTTTCTGCTTCAGATTGTGATGATTCGGTGGTCATGGGTTGAATCAGTAGAAACCTGGGGTTACGATTTTGGAAATCAAACCCAGCGGGCTACGACTCGGGTGGTTGTTCAACTTGGTGCGGTCCCTTGATCGGGAAAAGGAATCGTTCCCAGGTGCGGCAAGCATATGTATGTACGTGTATGCGTGTAATGGCAGAACAGGGGAGAAGGAAAGGGAGAAGAAAAGAGAGAAAGAAAAAGGAAGGAAAAGAGAAAAAAAGAGAGAAGGAGAGGGAAGGGAAGAAGCAGAAGCGGCGGTGGTCGCGAGGGAGATCGAGGCAAGGGGGCGACGGAGTGGCGATGGGTTTTGGATTCCCTGGAACGATTGAAGCTGTGTGTTGCGAATTGGAGGGACACGAAGCAGCAGCGATTGGGACGGATCTGTCGGGGAGTTGTCGACTTTGGCCATATCACTAGATCGTGATCTGAGTTCGGTTTCTGCTTCAGATTGTGATGATTCGGTGGTCATAGGTTGAATCAGTAGAAACCTGGGGTTACGATTTTGGAAATCAAACCCAGCGGGCTACGACTCGGGTGGTTGTTCAACTTGGTGCGGTCCCTTGATCGGGAAAAGGAATCGTTCCCAGGTGCGGCAAGCATATGTATGTACGTGTATGCGTGTAATGGCAGCAGGGATACATGGGTATATATATATATATATATATAGGTGTATGTGTATGTGTTAGAAAAAGGGGGAAGAAGATGGCGGTGGAGAAACGACTGGAGAATTCCAAGTTGCCGAATGAAAGTCCAGATTAGATAAATTATAGGTTGATCTGAGGATGCGAAGTTGGGAATCTTATACACTGCGTTGGGTCAGGAGGTAATGTTTTTTATGGCTTGTTGGGTTTTGTAAGATGGTTCCGGTATAGATCGAAAAAATTAAGAATTTAAATTAGGGATATATCAGGGACTTCCCAGTTTCCATGATTGCCACTCTGAGTCATTGCCGATCAGAGTTGTTCTCGGGTTTGGTTTTGATCAGAACGCAAACGATTACAGGTTGTTAAGGTTGTGTATTACGGATCCCTGTTAGCCAAGTTGCGGTGTACTCGTTGAGTACCAACTTTTGGAAATGGATCAAGACTGAGATGAGGTTTCTAATAATTGAATTTTCTGGTAATTTATTTTGAAATGAGGGTTGCATTAGACCGTAGTCGGGTTCAGGGGTTGATGGCAGCAGCGTGTTGGTGTTATGGTCGTGTGTGGATGTTACGGGTGAAGCGGTGCAGAGATACATATATATATATATATAATTGTTGTGTTGTGAAGCTCGTGCATAGATGTATGTATACATATATATATATATATAGGGGCTGCTGCAACTGATGCTTACGCTTTGGTGTGATAGTAGATGCTTCCAATTCAACGGTTGTGTTGCTGGATCTGACTTATTACTAGCAGACATTGAGGCAGCAGATAATGTGATTATTAGAAGCAGGTATAACTCCTACTCTCTGAATTTACCATCTTTAAAGGAGTTAGATTTTTGTTATAACGGCATTCGGCTGCTGGGAAACTAAGGACGGTGAGATTAATTGGTTTTGCAACCATAAGAAATACGATTTTTGAGATAGGATTACATAATGATATGGATTCAAAGGTCTTGAATCAGAACTGAATTTTAGAATCAAGATTTAAGAATTAGTTTAATAACTAAACAGCCGAAGGAACTCAAAAACATGAATGTTCAGTGTCTAATTCTTGGAATGAAGTTGAATTAAACGATTGTGTGTCTATATCCTTGATGTGATTCTTCACTTGAAATCAGTAGGTTATTGTGTGTCTATGCTTAATTGCTATTAGGAAATCACTTAGAATTTGATTGTCTTGATAGTCCTAGACTGGTGGTTTGTACAATTATGTATTTCTTTGAATTGTTAGGAAATTTATTTGAATGAGAAGTATGGTATTTTGCTAAGTAAGAAATAGAACTGAGTTTAGGGGTAATTGCCATATTGTTTGATTGGTTCTATGCCTATGTGATTCTTATTATCTTTCTGGATGTTTGATTGAACGATAGATGTGAGCCATGACTATATGTGTAATTCTTATGTTATCATTGTGTGTAATTTATGGAATTGTCAAGATGATGAATGTGAAAACCGAGCATGTGATCAAATGGATTGTTCATGATATGTAGACTTGTGGATTGAGTTGTGTGATTTGATTATTGCTTTAAGTAGAATATGCATAACTTAAAGCATGCTTCATGTATTGATAAATTGTTTCGTTAAGATCACATCATTGCATGGTGGAATCAGGACATATTGGCATAGTCTGATTCCTTAAAAGCATAGTGTGAGTTGAGCACATGGTGCTATGCATTATGAGAGTACAGATCCTGTGGTGAAAAACCCAAAATCGGCTATTAGGTACTCGCATGCTTGACGGGTTCCGGACCGTGAAGCGAGACATATATTAGTACTCGGGCTATCGGGAAAGGGCCGTAAGACGAGACATGGTGGCATAGAGTTGCATGGGTGTGTCACGCATACTGTTCAAATGCTGCATTAATGATATCATACCAGCATGTTGGCGCTGACCCATTCATGGGCACAGGTTTCAGATAAAGCTCCTAGTACGTGGGACTCGAAGAGGTCTTGGAGAAAGGAGAAGAAATGAAATTTGGAAGAGTATTTAGCACTTGGGGTATACTTTTGTAATATAGGGGCTTAAGCCCAAACAGTATGTAGGAGATAACGGTTGAGTGTATCTTATATGTATATATGTTAAAGGAAAAGAATGCGTGTTTAATTTTCATGAATTGTGGCCATCGAGTGAGGATGGATTGTGATGTGTTTGTATATATATATATATGATGTATTGTGATTATCAAGGAAAAAAAGGCTTGAAAAACAGAGGAGGTTCTGTCAAAATTTTCTGAAAAATTAAAGGATTGTTAAGTGTGTAAAACACCTTGGTTATTATAAAAACAAGAGGCAAGGCCCTATGGATTGTACAGAATAGGAAATTTGGTTAGTGTTGGGAACGTCTTTGATTGTACTTTATTTTGTTATTATTTTATTTTCTCTTGTCTCGTTACTCGTGCCTCGGGTTCGTTTGAATTCGGGGCGTGACAACGTGGTATCAGAGCATAGGTTCGAAAACCTATCAGGAATCCTAGGGCTCCACGACAACTTCTCCGTTTGATCTGATTCACGGGTAAAAAAAAAAAGAAAAATAACAATCAATTCTAATTATTACTTTTGAAGCTTGAAAATTCTTGGGTTTCTTTAATCTGTTTCTTTGTTGTCGCTTTGTTCGTTTTGATATTGGAAAATTGTATGCCATAACGTTGTGATTGATGCAGCGTTGTTATTGTTTGATGATCATGAATGTATATGCATCTTTTTATACATATATGTTTGTTCATGGATGTTGTATTAACTGTTGGATTCTATATGATAGTATGTATGATTCTTGAAATATTCCCAATTTAAGCGAGTAGTCCTTTCTGATGCGTGTATCTATGCCTTAAATTACCCAATTAAAATCCTGACTTGTAATTTTAAGCTTTGTGATGGCTGAACTGTTATCAATTGGTTTTGGTTTTGGGTTTTTTGGGCTCCAAAATTTGAGGCTCCTCTTTTGCTTTCGGGGATTCCACTAATAGAACCAAAGCAAAAAGATAACCCTAGGGGTAGGGGAATTTGGGATTGAAACTCTTATGTATTTGAATCTATGTCCGATAAGACAAGCATTAAATGGAATTGAGAGAGGTGCATGCGTAGCAAGGTATCCCGGTTTCTTTTTTTACTTGCCTTGCTTCTACTTAAATCTAGTTAGGGTGTCCTCTCAGGGGAGAAAGGTAAATGCATTCTTTTTGAATGAATACTCGGTATCAGTAGCCTTTAACGAGGCGGGGCCCCCCAGAGGGGGAAAAGAAGAGTGGGTTATGCGGGCTTCTTTTATTGCTTTACTATTATTGCTTCTTGGCCAATCGAAAGAGGAAGAAATT
Organism: Nyssa sinensis; assembly: GCA_008638375.1. Lineage (NCBI taxonomy): Eukaryota > Viridiplantae > Streptophyta > Magnoliopsida > Cornales > Nyssaceae > Nyssa > Nyssa sinensis. The sequence goes on along the minus strand of CM018045.1, from coordinate 22,783,757 downwards.
TCCATAATGAAGGCCAATCGTTTATGACTTGAAGAACGAATCAAGATGACAGTCCCCATCAATAATAAATGATTGGCAATCTCTTATGAGTTGAATTAAGAATTAGTCAAGTTTAGCTCGTTAAAATAAATGATTTTTAAATTATGTTAAAGCTTGATTTGTTAAATTCTAAAATTAACATCGAATGAGTGTTTAATCAAGTTAATTGCAAATCGACTTCAAATAACTTATTTTTTTTTAAATATAATATTAAATTATTTTTAATTTAACGTGTGAATACCGAATCTGTCTAATAAATTTTCTAGGTCTCAAAATATACTCTCTGACTTGTTCATTCAGGGAATGGCCAAGTGCAAGGTTAAACCTGACCGACGTAGCACAGGTCGGGACTCGGGTAGGTTCCAAACGGAGACTTTTTGTAGTTGAAATAGGCAACCAACCAACAAAACAAAACATCATTGTAAAGCCCCACAGACCTGCTTAGGACGGAGATTTCGATGGACACCTTATTATTGTTATTAACAGCACGCAACTCTTTTTCTATGTCTATTAAAGAAGAGGAAGGGTCGAGTGATAGAAAGCGGTGAAAATGATTCACCAGTCCCTTTCCAAGCCTGCAATCTCTCATTCTCCTTCTTTTTCAAATTCAAGTCCAATTTCCAAACTCATTTATTATCCTAATGGTTGCTGCTATTCTTCCTCTTTTACTTTACCCGCAAGAAGTGTTATTCTCAGATGTGAATCCGTCGATTCAAAAAATAAGGTTGAATCGAAACCATTCCCCAATAAGAGTGACTCTCCATCGTCATTTGCTGCAAATGATAGAACGTCAAAGACAAAGCCACCATACCCTAGTGGGATGGGGCCTTACATGGGCAGAGATCCCAACATGAAGAAGCTAGAGTGGTTACGACAGAGAGCTCCCCAAGGAGAGAGGTTTCAGGAGGTTAAGAACTCTTTGTCGTGCTTGAATCTCAACACTGTCTGCGAGGAAGCACAATGCCCCAATATCGGAGAAGCACTTTCTTTTCTCTCTACTGTTTTCCCATTTCCCCTTATTTCTCTCCATCACATACACAGTCCCAGTCAAACACTTCTACCTTTAATCTTTCAAGTTACTTCGGATTTATAATGGCTACTGTTGATTATTGCAGTTATTTTAGACGTGAAAATATTGGACCTTGGAACTTCATCTCCTCATGGAAGGAGTTTTTTTTTTTTTTTTTGTTTGGTAATGCAGTGGAACTACCTGTTTCGCGTAGGAGGTACATGCATAAACCACTACAGCTTCTTCTATAGCTATTTCCGCAAGCTTACGCTCCCCCCCCCAACTCGGTCCCTCTTGAGGAGTACCTCAAGACTTACCCAACTGAGCTACTTGATGGGGTTTTATGGAAGGAGTCGATTTAAATAAAATTTTTCTATTTCTTTTTCCAACCACTTGAGGCTTTCTTTTGAGGAATAGCTATACACACTCCTCATTTTCCATTTGAGCTGTAAAAAAAATTATTTTAATGGTTAAAATTGTACCTTTTGGAGAGTGTTGTAGCGTCGAGTGGGAATAAAGGTATCCTTCTTTTATATTATAGCGGATCCAGAAATTAGAGGTTTTTTTGATAGGTAGATCCAGAAATTAAAGTTATGGGCAAAAGTATAAGTATTAAAATTTATGAAGGATTCTAATGAATATAAAAAAAAAATTTGGGGGCTAAGTCCTAATTTTTTTATAAAAAAATTCTTACAAACTTAGTGTAAAAAATACAATTTCAGATTTTTTATGGGGGCATGGCCCCCCTAGACCCTCCCTCCGCCGTTGATATTATATATGTATGAGCAGTGCTACACTTCCTAAAATTGTATATCAAATGATGTGGCATTGGATTACTAACAATACATTAAATCATGTAATTAATGTGTTTTTGCTACATCTGTGCCACATAATTTGGGATAAGAATCTGGAATCTAAATTTAGGAAGCATAGCACTTTCCTATATATATATATATATATATATATATATATATAGAAAGAGAGAGAGAGAGAGAGACACACACACACACACATACAACTTTCACTGTTATGAAGGTTTTGTGGAGCAAAGTAACTATTAATATTCTCAAACGTTGCCATTGTAATCCACACTAACTTATAAAGTTTGTACTGCATTCCATTTCACCTTATTTTGTATATTTTATTATTATAGTACTATGTTTCTCTTTACACAATAGGATTTGAATCCAGAAAACCGCTCTCTGGGAGCCGCAAATCACAACTAGTTAGCATATTTGGTAGTTGACTGAAAAGAAAAAAAAAAGTGTATTTGGTATAATGTGTACAATTAGTTTTAATAATAAATTTGATGGTTCTATTTGTTGGTCCTTCACTTTAGCTTTATAGTATTTGGCTATTTGAGTTGAACTGTACTGGTTGCTTGTGATATTTTGTAAATAAAAATAGTGAGCTTCTACTTCATATCTGTAATATTTTGACTAATGTTGGAATGAAGGTGGGGATGGTATCGCCATAGCAACAATCATGCTACTTGGGGATACTTGCACGCATGGCTGCAGATTTTGTGCCGTGAAAACCAGCAGGAACCCTGCACTACCAGATCCAATGGAACTAGAGAACACGGCTAAAGCTGTTGCTCACTGGGGGTATGTCTTAGCAACTTCTCATTTTGTTTTGATTTTTGATAGCAAAAAAGTGTACATGCTTTAAACATGAGTATGTTTAGCAATTCATAGAAAAATACGATAATGAAACCTCATTTTGAAATGATGACCAGAGTTTAGTGAAATAATTGCCAAATAAGAACTTGGGAGTATGGAATCAAAAAGGAAAATCAAAGTGGAAGATATCTTGTAGAGCTTTAGTGAAAGGCATTATAACAAAAAAAAATTGCAATTCCATTAATGAGAGACTATAGAAAGCTCAAATAGTGATGTCTGTCCAAGACTCCAAGTGAAGTTAAATCTGTCACTTGAATAAAAACATCTTGTGTCACGACCGCTGCCCCTCAGCTCGGGGGCCTCAGGACAAGGCTTGCATCTGCGGCGGTATTGAATAGATGTGCTTCATGTGGTTACGGTAGCGTGAAAAACTTTTTCTTTTCTTTTCTCATTTTGAAATTTGTACATCCGTCCGGTACTACCACTATTCACAATGGTACACATGATTACACATTTAGAGCATAACTAAAAACTTAAAGGCTTCATAATTAATACATGTTTAACTTTCCACGGGACTTAATACACAATAGCGAAATACTTCCTAATATAAAATATTGCCAATTTCATAGCACATCCCCAAGAGAATTGCTAGTCCTGTGATTACTTGCCTAACTCTTCTTCCAAAATAGATAGGCTTATCATCATCGCCATCAAGATCAAGCTGCCATCATTTACCTGAAAGGGGGGTCCGAATAAAAATCCGGGTAAGCTAATCTAAGCTTGTGAGTAATTCCTGCATTCGTCATGGGGTTTTCAACTGGTAGTGGTTTAGCACATGAGAGTTTATAAAATACTCACTACCAATTGCTCGTACATTTTGGAACACAGAGTATATGCATTCTTAAAACAGATAGCTTTGAAACATTTAAAGTATTCAAGCTAAATACACATTTCTTCAAGCAGAGCATATGCAATTTAAAAGCATATAAACACGTATAATAAAATGGGGGCAAAAACCTGCTTCCATTTTTGAAATCATTTTGTCATCTTTTCTCTTTAATTAGGTGGAATCTGTTTCGAACCAGACTCCAGTTTTACTACAATGCTGCAATGCTACAATGGAGATATCCCATACCAAGGGGATCAGATCCTGCTACCTGGCATTTTGACAGTCAATTGAGTTCCGTACAACCCAAAATCCCATCATATTTTTACAGATTAATTGAGTTCCGTACAACCCAAAAATCTGTGGGTGCTTATGCACAATTTATCTTATAAAACATTTATCACATGGCTTCTTCAATAGATATTTTTCATGAATATTTAAAACATGAAATATACAACTTCTGCAATAGAACTTCAATGTTTGGAATAATCAAATTCAAAATATTTATGAAAATTTAGCATTTTAAACTCAGACATGCTGAAACATAATTAAAAGGGGAAACCGTGATTCACACCAATCACCGAGCATGTCACAATAAGGTTTATTAAAGCAGAAACATTTTAAAGAAAACAGAAATCATATGATACTGAATTTGATATTCAAGACTTCAAATAATTTGAACTTAAAACTTCTTCAAATTCATGGAGTTAAATCTCCACTTCAAAGGCAGGGTTACTCACCTCGGTCCTTAGGGTCAATGCTAATAATGCGCTTTCCCACTTCCTTTGTAGTTCCTAAGAACAATTCATAATACAGTCTCATTAACTCCACATCACTGCAATATCACCTATTGATGCTTCTTAACCTATGCTTAGATCGTATTAATCCTAAAACGACTTCATAATTTCCTATGTACTTAATTTAACTTGTACTCTTAACCTATGACACAATTTAATGTGTTAGGAATTTAATTTATTTTTAATTCATACTCTTCTGGTAGCTCCATTAACTTTAAATTAATTTTATTTGCTTCACATGTTTACGTGTCGAGTCTCCTCGCGTTTCGTTTCAATATACGGGCCTCAGTTTAGTACTTCGGCAGTGTTCTAATTTATAGCTACCTGATTGATGCTATTCATCAAATTTTATGTCTTTTTATTTTAGACACTTCTTTTGGTTGAATAGACTCTACCATTGCGTCCAGAACGTCTAAGAAAGTAAGTTTAGGCTTTCTTATAATTTAATTCGGACTTTTGTATTTAAAAGGGCAAAATGGTCATTTATCTATTTACATGTCAAAATTTTTCGTACTTTGTTTCGTAATTTGGACTCCACCATTGAGTCCGGGATGTCGAAGAAAGTCAATTTAGGCTTTCGCGGGACTCTATTTGGGTTTTGGTAGCAGTAGGGGCATTTTGGTCATTTTAGCATTTTACGTGTCTTTAATTTTTTGGGACCTCGTCTCACGACGTGGACCTCACCATTGGACTCAGAAGGTCTGAGATAGTAAGAATACATATATGGCTTGTCAAATTTGAGCTTCGGGCCATTTTGAAGTATTTAATTTAATTAAATAAATTAAATTAAATTAAATTCATAAAGTATAGTATATATATATTTAGTGTGCATATATGGTTGGGTGTGTACTGGTGGCACGCTGGTCAGCGTGTCACCTCCCCTCCAAAACGTCTCTGTTTCGAATCCCCACAGGTGCGTATGGACCCTTTTATTTTTATTTTTTTCATTTTATCATATTAAGTATATAATATATATATATATATATATATTCTGCCTTAATTGGGTAACGCGCTAGCGTGTGGCCGAGTGGAAGAGATGGTGGCTTTGGCGCGTGAGGTTTGGGGTTCGAACCCAAAGGCTTGCGCCCTTTTTATTTTTCTCTATTTTCTTAAACCAAACGGCAGATAGGGCACTTATCCGTGGATAGGTTATTTAAACTGTGTATAGGATATCTAATTTGGGCCCAATACGCATAGCCAAACAGGTCGCTCAGGGTTTAAAAACCCTTAAGCTCTAAACGACCGCGTTTCATTTATTCGGTGGCAGCTTTACGCGCTGCCACGTGCACGAGTCGACCCACTCTTTTAAAACGAGTTGCGAGTCAACTCGGTCGTCTTCCCCATCGACAACCCACTGTTGCCCTAATATCCGAGGTTATTCTTTTCCATTTTCATGAAGTTTGGGTTGCTTAATCTTTTCTATTTTCGTCTCGTATCATTTCTGGGACACTAGGGACCCTTTTGGCATTCATTTGAGAGTTCAATATGAGCTCTTATGTTCAGTTCATGGAGGAATAGCCGAACCTGTAACTGACTGGTAATGTCACGACTCGAAACCCACCCTATGCGGATCTCGCATCGCGACCGCCACCCTCAGGCCCGAGGACTTTAGGGCTAAGGCTCACATAAGCAGCGGTATCGAATAGATGTGCGACATGTGATTGCGAAAGCGTGAAAAACTTTTTCTTTTCTTTTCTTATTTTTAAATTACGCACATCCATCCGGTACTGCCACTCTTTGCATAGCATACATGATTTAACATTCAGAGTATAACTAAAAACTTAAAGACTTATAAACAATACATGTTTAGTTGCCCCGTGGGCTTATACATAACAGGGTACCACTTTACTAATACAAGATTTCATACTTAATGTTCGTAGTGCTAGAGAAAAACTACTTGAACATAACTTCCAAAAACGGCAGATTCTTCATCATCTTCTTCCAATCCAAACTGCCTTTAATCACCTGAAAGGGGGATCCGAACAAAGTCCGGGTAAGCTAATCTAAGCTTGTGAGCAATTCCAGTATTCGTCATGGGGTTTCAATTAGCAGTGGTTTTTGGTACATAATAGTTTGTAAAACATTCACTGCCAATTGCTCGTATACTTGAACATAGAACATATGCATTTCTTAAAATAGATAGCTTTGAAACATTTAAAGTATTCAAGCTAACCTCGTACTTCGTCAAATAGAGTATATAACTCGAAACATATGCATTTCATAAAACAGATAGTTTTGAAACATTTGAAAGTATTCAAGCTAACATATACTTCTTCATATAAAATATAGAAACTTCAAAACATATGCATAGTGAAAATGAGGGTAAAACCTACTTCCATTTTCAAACATAACATCTTCTTGAACATAAAGCTTTGAAACATTTAAAGTGTTCAAGCTAGACTTATACATATGAATTTCAAAACATATAACATAACATGTATTTCTTAAATAGAGTATATAAAACTCAAAACATGTGCATATTGAAAATGAGGGTAAAACCTGCTTCCATTTTCAAAATCATTTGTCATCTTATCACTTTCATTAGTGGAATCCGTTTCGAACCGGACTCCTATATTATGTATAAATGGAGATAACCTAACTGAACCGATTAAGATCGTCTTTCTGGTCCCTAAAAGGTAGGTATGACTCATTTCCTGACAGAACAGATAGGGTTCCTCGAGGTATCTCATGCCTGGGGGATTAGATCCTGCTACCTGGCATTTTGACAGTAAATTGAGTTCCGTGCAACCCAAAATCCCATCATATTTTTACAGATTAATTGAGTTCCGTACAACCCAAAAATTTGTTATTTAAAAAGTCGGCTGAGTTCCGTACAACCCAACCAAAAACTCATGGTGCTTAGGCACAACTTTTCTTATATTCAAATACATTTAATACATGATTTCTTCAAATAGGTGCTTCTCATGAACATTTAAAACATCATGTACATAATTTCATAACAAATCCTTTGAACATTTGATATAACAAATTCAGAACACTTTACATAATTTGGCAATTAAAACTTTAGACATGCTGAAATATGTTTTAAGAAAACTGTGACAGAAACCATTCTCTGAGTATGTCATAATAGAGTTTATAGAGATAAAACAATTTAAAACTGAATCATGTAAATACTGAATTTGAAAATCCAAACACTTCATATCTTTGAACTTAAAACCTTTTCAAATCTATGGAGTTAAATCTCCACTTCAAATACAGGGTTACTCACCTTGATCCTTTAGGGTTAGTGCTAATAATGCGCTTTCCCACTTCCTTTGTAGTTCCTAAGAACAATTCATAATAACCTCATTAACTTCACATTCACTATAATAACACCTATTGATGTTGCTTAACTTATGCTTAGTTCGTATTAGATCCTAAAACGATTTCATAATTTCATATGTGCTTATAACTTAATTCGTACTCTTAACCTATGACACAATTATATGTGTTAGGAATTGAGTTTATTTCAATTAATACTCTTCTGGTAGCTCCATTAACTTTAAATTAAATTTATTTATTTCACATGTTTACGTGTCGTGTCTTTTCGTATCTTATTTCCTCGTATACGCCTTAGATTAGTACTTTGGCGTTCCTTTAATTATGGCCATCTGACAGATGCTATTCATCAAATTTTATGTCTTTTTATTTTAGACATTTCTTTTGGTCAAATAGACTCTACCATTGAGTCCGGAACGTCAAAGAAAGTCAGTTTAGGCTTTCCTAGAATTTAATTCGGACTTTTGTATGTAAAGGGCAAAATGATCATTTTACCTATTTATGCGTCATAGTTTTTCATACTTCGTTCATAATTTGGACCTCACCATCGGACTTAAAAGGCCCGAGATAGTAAGAATACACTAATAACTTGATAATTTTGAACAAGGGGTATTTTGGTCATTTTATCCATTTACGTGTCTTTATTTTCTAGGGCCCCGTCTCACAAAACGGACCCTATCATTGGCTTTAGAATATCCAAAATAGTAAAAATTCACTATTCATATGTCTGATTTGGACTTTATTTGGCCCATTTATCACTCAGGGGTAAAATAGTAATTTTACCTCATTTATTAAATAATTAAATAAATTATTTAATTATTAATTATTTTTCCAGAGGTGTAATTGCACAATTTTTCCAAAAATTGGGCCACAGTATAAATCAATAAAATAGTTGGGGTCAAAATCTAATTTCCATAAGTTTCGGTCTGAACCAGTTGGTTCAGTTAGGATTTAAGTGAACCGGTCCGGTCTCCCATTAAACCAACCGGTTTAGTCGGTTTGTCACGTAATGCTGACATCATGATGACGTCAGCCCTAACGTTTTAAAATTTTAAAACCTAAGGCAAAACGACATCGTCCTACTTACCCGTTTTATGCGATGGGTCGGGTTCCGACCCGAACCTGATTTGACCCGAACTGTCACTATTCATCTTCTTCTTCCTTTCTTCCCCTACGTTGCCCTAGTTGCAGGTTTTCATTTCTTTTAATTTCGTGACGTTTGGCTCACTGTTTTCTCACTGTTTTGATCTTAATTTGTTCCTAAAGCATAAACGATCAGTTTGGCATTCATTTTGGAGTTCAAATCGAACTCATTTGCTCAGTTTCAACCTTGATAATCCAAACTGTAATTCGGTCGTAAATGGTCATTTCTGAGTTAAATCCCGTGAGACTTGTTCTGTTGTGATCCCCTCTTCATGGGGTTTCATTTTCCATTCATAAAGGTAGGTTTAACATCGAGTTTAAGGCATTGGGTTTCAACCCGTAACCTGCAAGTTAATTTTTGGAGGTCAGTTTTTGAGTTCTGTGATCGCGTAGTAGGGTTTTTAGAACCCTCTTAGTCTCTGTTTGAAGTCTCGGTAGGCCAAATATGGCTTGGTAAGAGTTGGTTCAGACCTGCTTCAAGCAAGGTCTTCAATGGTCGTAGCTTCTGGGTTTCCATTTCTTAGGTGTTTTCAAGACTAATTTTCATGTTTGATACACTTCTAAACATATTTTAAACATCCTACATATATAAACTACTCAAAACAGTTTATATTCATGCTTAAATCTTAGAGAGAGAAAATAACAAGTTCAAGTGTTCACACCTGTTTGTTGTGGTTTTTGACCCTTTTCTCTTCTGATTCTTCCTTCCTTAATCTTTTCAGTTTCTCCCTTTGATAATGGCAAGCATGCAACGCATGAACTTGCTTTATAATGGATCCACCGACTCATCTCTCTCTCTCTCTCTCTCTCCAAATTCTCTCTCTCTCTACACGTTTTAACCTTACTTCTAGCCCTCATCAATCCTTCTTACAAGCTTTAAATTCAGCTTTTTACAATTTTAGCTTTCCATTAAATTTCATTTGGATTTTATGCTTGATATTTAGTATATATATATATATATATATATATTATATACACACACACACTAGCCGACATACACACACACACTACTGCTCCCTCACTTTAGATATTTTGGCTTTTCTTTATATTATATATATATATACATATATATACCTAGATATATAATCATACTTGTACACATACATGTAGGTGCATATGTATATGCATACACACTTGGTCATATATACACACAATGTATTTTCATCATGTGTATTTCATGTGTTTGACACTTAATTCATTCATTTTAAATGAATCAATGTTCATCTTATAATTTGATAAATTTTGTATATTAAACTAATCTTGTATATTAAATTAATTAATCATATTTAATTTAATAAATTTTTATCCTTATTTTTGTTTGTTCTTGGCATCTTCCATCAATCTCATGCATTATTTTTCATAACTTCGTAATACGTGTCATATGACCTGGTATCCCGGGTCGGGATATTACAGGTAAATTCTCACTTCACAACCATTTTTGATGGAACTTGGTTCTGTGTGACCCTCATGGGATGGGAATTCAGTTTCCATTCATAAAAGTGGGTTTAACAGTGAGTTCGTGAGGTTGGGTTTTGAAACCCGTACCTGCAACTCGACCTTTGGAGGTCATTTCTAGGGCTTTGTGATCGTGGTCATGCGTTTTTAGAATTCTGGAAGGGTCTAGTTCAGGTCTCGATAAGCCAAATGGGATTTGGGGGTGACGGATTCAGACCTACTATGAGCAAGGTCCATCCATGGCTGCTACGTAGGGTTTCAAGGTTTTGAGTTGATTTAAGACCAATTTTCCATGCCTCATTCAAGTTTTCATACTCTAGACATCATGCATGCTTAAGAAAACCTAAAACAACTTGTAATACATACAAATATTTTAGAGAGGGAAAGTATTGGGTTTTTGGTGTTTTTACCTTTGTCCTTCGGTTTCTCTCCTCTTTTCCCTTTGCTTTCCACCTCTGAGTACCCCAGAACTCCTTCAATCTCTCTCACTCTCTCTCTCAGTCTCTGAATTTTTCGTGTGACATGTGTGTATACAATTATGTATATATGGGTTTATAACTATACACCATTATCACCTCCCCTGATTGCCCCAACCACTAGTTTAACTTGTGGCAGTATCCATGCTCAGGTTTTTACTGTTTTGGGGCAGGCTTTCAATCAGCCGTGTGTGTGTGTGGTGTTTTGTTTGCATATATATATATATATGTATGTATATATATATATATATATATATATCACACCACGTCACACACACACACACCTTTCACAGCTGACACACACACACCCTTTTTACACCTTGGGCAATGGCATGTCTCCATGTAATGTATATATATATATATATATATATATATGTAGTTAATTAATTATCTCATGTATACACTTGCATGCATACATGCACTTGGCCATATGCATATACACACATAATACACTTTTAAAATGTGTATTTTTCTATTTATTCAAGCTAATAATTAATTAATTAATTATTTTAAATTAATTAATTGTTTTCTTAAGTGTAGATATCTTTACACTAATTCCTCGTAACCTCGTAAAACGTGTCATGATCTTACACTCGTACTAAGGGTCGGTGGTCACCGTGAAAATGTATAATCACCCCGGAACTAACAGGTTGGTGATTGCAATGAAAGTGATGTACAGTCGTCCTGGGCTTCCAGGACTTTTACTAAAAATCCATTTGTCGGGTTGAAATCGACCTCGTCATTTAAGGTGTCGATTACTAATTTAATACCAACGGCTTAATAGCCCTTCATTTAGGTCGGGGTGTTACATCTTGACTGACTTTACATAGAGCTTTCATATTTATTCCAACATAATTCGTAACTTTTTATTTTTTATTGTTGGTTTAAGCCTAAGCAGGGCTTTAAATTTTTTCTTTTTTCAATACTATATTCTTAAAAATTTACATGACTAATTTCTGGTATGAAATTTTTATATAAAATCCTCTAGGCAAGATTTGACAAAATTTTGTATATTATCACACTAGCAATAAAGGATTTTAAGCTTAGAAATTATTGTGTACCTTTGAATTTTTTTTTTTTTTTTTTTGGTTTTCTTGGTGAGGGATTTTTCAATTAATAAGTAACGGAGTATTGGGAGGCTGGAGGTAAAGATAGTACTTTAGATTAGGAGTATAGTACCACATCTTGTGTTAGCCCAGTTCGGACTAAGGAGTTTTGGAAAAGAAGAGAAAATCTCTAAGAATGGCCTGATAATTTGAGCACTATGCATTTAGTGGATTGTTTGGAGAGAAGGAAACTAGAGATTATTTGAAGGAGTGCAATCTCGTATTGGGATGTAAAGGTTGTGGTGTTGAGTACCCTTTATTTTTGGTTAACAAGGGGCTTAACCTTATCTATAGATAATTTTGCATCATTTTTGAACTCTGAGATTATAGGTGTATATTGTTGGATGCAAATGGGTGCATCCCTTGGTGCCTTCTTTTATAAAATTTTGTTAATTATCAGGAAAAGGATGCGCAAACGCAATGCATGGTGATGAATTAATATTTTTTTGATCAATTAGTGTAAATATATAATAATAGGAGCCCGAGGGGGCTAACCCATGTATAAAGGAAAGGGACTATAAAAATTAAGGTCTCAACTCTCCCAAAAATGTTAAAAAAAGAATATACATTATTCAGGTATTCCTCTTTACGCAAAAAAAAATCATAACCTCAAAAAAGAATCCTTGAAAGACCACTGTGAAAGACCACCTTCCAAACCATGGAATCACCCCCCTCCTCACCAGCTACCTACCTAGGATAGCCACTAGCTCCTCCATTTCCCAATCAAAGTCTCTACATTGTAATCGGGAACTCCACACCAACTCTTCTGACAAACTCCACATAATCCACCACCTAGGTCTCCTTATTTATTACAATAACAAATAATGTTGGAAATTTGTCGCTCAAGATCCCTTCCTTACACTGCTGATCAAGTCAAAACCGAACCGTGCCTTCACCCACCACCTCTCTAAAGGCCCTCATCCCATTTTGAATTGCTTTCCACATCCCAGACCCATATACCTCCCTTACTTCATTAGAAAACCATCCCTCATCCCCTCCCCATACCTATTAACAATGACTCTTCTCCACATAGCTTGCTCCTCAATTGCATATATCCACTTCCCAAGCAACGCTTTGTTAAAATATCACATGTCTTGATTCCCAAACCCCCTTCAGCCAGCAGCCTTTTCATTTTGTCCCAACTCATAAGATGAATTTTCCTTTCCCCTTCCTTTCTCTCCCATAAAAAATCTCTTTGAAACTTCTCTAATTTCTTCTCCATTGAAGCTGGCATTGGAAAAAGGGACATAACATAGGTAGGTAAATTGGCCAATGCACTTTTGATAAGAGGAACATGACCCCCCTTTGATAAGTGCCGTCTCTTCCACTTTGCTAACTTCTTTTGAAACCTCTCAACCACCATACCCTAAAGAGCTGCAAAACGGGATGAAGCACCCAATGGCAACCCCAAATACGCCATTGGAAGAACTCCCACTTTGCACCCCAATTGCACCAATGAATTATTGATTTATTAATGTTTCATCTTTGGATCTTCCTTTTGAGGCAAGTCCTATTCTCTGTTTATTTCATACTTAGATATTTACTAGTTCAAACATCAAACATCCTCTGATTTTTTTTTTTGGTTTAAAAACATCTATTTATGGACACATCTAAAATTGGAGTCTTTTTATTGCATTTTCTTATCTACCAATTTTTTTGGCCTTGTTAACCACGCAAAGAAAGTTTCAATATGGAACTGAAATACTGAATTTCAATATTGCAGATCACGGACTTAGTTCAACAAAGTAGCTTTATGTTGCTTCTACTTGCTATGATGAGAAAATTGAAATAATAGAAAACCAGTAATTTTAAAAAAGGAAAATCATAAATATGTAACTCTTAGTAGTTAGCATTTATGAATAAAAGCAAAGAAAATCAAATCTAGAGCATCTGAAAAATCCAAACAATAAAATTTAAGACAAAAAAACAAAAAACTATCTCAGATTCATCCTACATTATAATTGGTGCAAGAAATAGGGTACCCTTGTTGATTTATAGAGAGTTATGGTTTTGAGAAGGAGTAGATAATCAAAGAATTGTTTGTAAATTGATTATAGTGCAACAAAAGATAAATTATAGCAAAAGGAATCTCGTGTTGTGTTTGAGATTTTGATCTGTCCACTCGTACTCAAATGCATTGCAAAAGGAAGGAAGACAGACTATTACTAGGATTGAGATGGGAATATGCAGGTGGCCTGTTGATGACTTAACCGAATAGCATCCTATAAGTAAAGTGGGATGGCTAATTCCTTACAGAGAAAATGAAGATGCTAAAAGGATGGCTTCAAGTATTTTTTGGGTATACTAGTATGGAGGAAGATGTCAGGTCAGGGAGCACCATGTTAACTAGTTCGTCTGAGGGTGTGTCTGGAAGAGTGGAATATGTTGGCAGAAGCAACTGGGAACCTGGAGGGGCTACAAGTGGAGGATCGGTTTAAATGTTGACATTTATTCCATGCATTAAACTATAAGGCCATATTTGGTAGGCTAGAATGAGGGTAGGAATGGAATGCGCATTCCTGAAGCAATTTTATTCCTGTGTTTGTTTAAACATTTTAGGTCGGAATGGTCATTCCAAATGGAATGACTATTCCCAAAGAAGCCGGATTCACCAATCCTTACCAAAAGTCACGGAATGCTCATTCCATTCCTTACCAAAATTTTTAATTTTTTTTTTACCAATAAAAAAATGCAAGTTGAATATATTTTTTTTTGCCAATAAAAAAAATGCAGATTGAATTTTTTTTTTTTGCCAATAAAAAAAAAATGTAAGTTGAATTTTTTCTTTCATTAAACGTGCATGAAAGCTTTAAAATTTATACAAGTACTTTGAATATCTAACTTAATATTAACTTCATTCCAACAATTTGATGGTTCAAACTAAACACAGGAATATAATTGTCATTCCATTATTAGGTATTCAACCAAACAAAACAATGAAATAATTATTTCCATTCCATTCCATTCTTGTTCCATTCTATTCCTGATACTATTCCATTCCAGCATACCAAACATGCCTTAAAAATGTTATATATCCTCCCTCCCCTTCTCTTCCAATTTTGAATTATTATTTGTCCTTAACATTTTATGGATGAAAATACTCTTACTATGTTGACTTTTTGCATTTTGAGATCCAAAAGGGCACTGCATGGCTTATTAGTTTTGTATTAGGGATTTTGTAATCTCGTCTATTACATTTCTTTTGATGTTTATTAAAAAAATAAATTAGCTAGCAGATTTTGCTAAGTGCATTCCTCTTAGATGTTGATTGTGCACATCTTGGCGATCTACCAAGTGTGCTTGGTGGGTTGGCTCTAGCTGGTTAACCCTTATCAGTGGTACTACTATGCAAGTCCTAGCTTAACCTTGCTCCTCTGGAGTCTTGAATACACACATTAGATTGGGGAAAGTCTTAAATGCCTGAGTCTATGGTGATGTATTAGAATCTGTTTTAGTAGTAGTATAAGTTGTCATAGGTCATGTTTGGTCAGAATCAGGTATGAAGTGATTAACACACAATTAACTCTCTCTATGAGGGTTCTTGTGAGATTTGCGCAATGGGCTTCGAAAACATATGAGATCAAAGAAGTGGAGGAGAGGACGAAAAGAGCTATCCAGTTCATAGAACGAAAGAAATAGAATGGTGTAGTTAGGAGGTTGCAAGTGGATAACGAAGAATTTTGATGGCTCTGTGCTTAGTTAGAGCAGATGGGAGGAAGAAGAGATGGAAGAAGTTATGAATGGGGTTTTCATGGTCGAAATAGGAGTATGAGAGTTTTCAGAAGAATGAAAATAAGAGGAAGCTTTGTAAGGGTGGACGAATCAAATGGCAACAAGAGATACAACATCTATGTGCCTGAGTTTGATAAAGGAGGGGGATGGAAGCGTGTGGCTAAGACATTCAAAGAATTAGCAGAGTTGTTGGAAGTTAAAGGGGCCTTTCCATCTTCGACATTGCAACGATGGAATAGTGGTCGGAGGGATGTAGTGGTGGAGTTTAAATCTTGTGTTGAATGTTGATAAGATTCAATTTTGTCTGTGTTATCTGGGGGGGAGAGTAAGGCCAGTGGGTCATCCAAAGCTAGAGATTGGAAACTTACAAAGATGGGTTGATAGGAATGTGTAGGAGTTTGGTGATTTGAAGGTGCGGAAGAAGATTCAGCTCATTGATCAAAAGGAACAAGTAAAGCAATTGGAAGAAAGAGACAGGGCGCGAAGAGATGGACTGATCAGTGAACTTCATAAGATTCTAAAGATGGAGGAGGTGTCATGGAGGCAGAAATCCCGTGCTTGAAAAGAAGAGGGCAACGATACTTGATTTTTCCACAGAGTAGCCAATGCTCACAGGAGAAGAAACAATATTAGCGCTGTGGTAGTGGATGAATAGAGATTAGATATAGTGGAAGATATCTGATCCGGTATAGTAAGCTTCTATGAAAAGTTGTACCCTGAGTCTTATTAATGGAGGCAGGGGTGGAGCCATGATTTTCTCTTTATGGGGGCAATCATAATTACACTAATAAACTCAAATTTAATTTTATAAAGTTTAACTGTTATTGTATGTATCTTCAAAAATTTTTAAAAATTTAATCACAAAATTTAGAAAAATATGTTGGCAAGTTTCAAACATGTCATTCTCCTATAAGCATGTCTTCTAAATATTTTCTACTATTATTTATCCAAATTGTATTAACAACTAGACTTACATAATGAATTAATTTAGGTTTCGTAGTGCAATTATCTACAAAATTTTGTAAATAAATTGTGCAGTAGACATGACATAATTATCCAAATATATAACTTGCATTAAAGACATGCTTAATCATGACAATTTGTTTTAGACTTGGCTTCAAATGTAAGAAAATACAGTAAAAATATTGTATTTTCAAATTATTAGCTTTTTCCTTAAGCTTCAAGATCTTATGTAAATGAACTCAAATTTAATTTATATAAATACTCATAATTATTTTATGCCTTTTAAGTTGATGTTTCCTTTCCCCTGTGAAGCAAATGCTTCACACTTATGCCTTTGGTCCTTTGCATCTATGAATTTAATAGTTAAGAGTCATAAAAAAATATGATGGCTTATAATTTTGCAAATGATCTGGCCCTCAATAAATATGAATTTTGAAAAAAAAAATGTCATCTAAATTAACCACAAATAGTTTGATTTCAAGCATTCATATGCTTGCTATATTGAACTTTACCTAAAAACTAGCAATCACTAAGATTATTTTTGGTTGGATTTTTAAAAATAAAACTAATATGATTATTATGTAAATAATTGATTAATATTTAAATAATTTGATAAATAATCATGTTTGGTTATTACATATAAGTAAAGTAGTTTTATTGAAATTTCAAACTCTATCTACAAGCATGAATTTGTTATAAATAAAATTAGATTGAAAGCTCTAAATAAATAACATGTATGAATTAAATTTAGAGGGTACAAATTTAAAAATATTTATTTGGTGGGGGGAAAACATTAAAATTTTAAAAAAAATTATAATATCAAACAAACCACACAATTTTTCAAAACTCGAGTGGGGGCACTTGCCCCCAATGCAGATCTGCCATTGAATGCAGGCCTAGTTTAGAAGGTTTGGAACTTGATGCTATTGCGGAAGTTGAGAGGCATTACTTAAGAGTGACTTTTCACGGAATAGGAGATAGTGGAGGCTTTGAGTTCTTGTGATAGAGATAAGGCTCTTGGTTTAGAAGGACTCACTATGACATTCTTCAAACGCTGTTGGAGAGTAGTGGGGAGGAATGTTGGGGCAGTTTTCTCTTATTTCCATGAGCATGATTTCTTTGTGAAGAGTGTGGATGCCTCTTTTATTGCATTGATTCCTAAGAAGGAGGAGGCTGAGAATATTGAGGATTTTAGGCCGTAAGCTTGGTGTCGAGTGTGTACAAGGTTTTGGCCGAAGTCCTTTCATTAGGATTGAGAGGGCGATGGAACAGATTGTCTCTTGCAGCCAGATTGCATTTGTGGGCAATAGGTGGATCATGGATGCAAGCTTAATTGCTAATGAATGTATTGGTACTAAGAGGAAAAGTGACAGACCCAAGTTGATTTGCTAGTTGGATATAGACAAGGTCTATGACTATTTTAATTGGGGATGTTTTTTGTTTGTCATGCACAAGATGAGTTTTGGCGAAAGGTGAAGAAAATGGTTTGAATTTTGCATTTCAAATATTTATTTTTCCATTTTGGTGAAAGGATCTTTTGTAGGGTATTTTCAATCATTGCATGGATTGCGGCAAGGAGATCCTTTACCTCATTTCCTTTTTGTGATTGTGATGGATGCCTTTAGCAGGATGGTGGATTGAGCTATTCATTGGGGGGGGTATGTTAAATTTAGTGTGGAAAATAAAAAGGGTAATAGGGTGAACTTCTCTCATCTTTTATTCGCAGATGATACTCTGATTTTTTGTGATGCTAGGAGAAGACATCTCAGATTCCTCAGATGTGTGTTGGTGTGCTTCGAAGCAGTTTCGAGGTTAAAAGTTATTTTACGCAAAAGTGAGATTATCCCAGTAGATAGAGTAGAGGACATGGATAGGTTGGCTATGGAGTTGGGTTGTGCGGGTGGAGGTCCTTTCTAGGATATACTAGGGATTACCTCTGGGTGCTTCTTTTAGATATGCGACGGTATGAGATGTGGTAGTTAAGAGATTTTAGATAAGTCTAGTAGGGTGGCAATGGCAATACTTGTCTAAAGCAAGTCGGGTCACTCTTATAAAAGCACATCGGCAAATATTCCAACGTACTACATATTTCCTTTTCCCATGTTGGCATAAGTGGGGCACAGACTGGAGAAGATTTAGTGAGATTTCCTTTGGGAAAGGAAAAAAGGTGGGAGGAAAATTTGTCTTGTGGGTTGGGATAAAATGAAGCATATGGTAGATGGAGGAGGTTTGGGGTTTAAAGACGTGTGATTATTCAAGAAAACATGATTACGCCCAAAGAATAACGCGGTAGTTATAGTGTAGCTTTGGGGTGTCGATTCCACAGGGAGACAAAATTAAAAGAATAATAGAAAGAATTTCTGAAACTAAAGAAAATATTAAATGATCAATGAGAAAATAAAAATATAAAAAGTGATTTTAAATGCAAATAAAAATTAAACAAAGTGATTAACGGAAGAAAAATATTCAAATTTAACGAACAGTGGAGTGTTGGGAATCCCTTGCACATATCTGGTATTTTAATTATTTTTAATTCACTGATAACTCAATTGAGAAATTAAATTCCAAAAATCTCAATCGGAAGATTTAAAATTATGAACCAAAATTAGACTAAAAATAACCCTTTGAAACATCATTCAACACTTTTAAATCACTCAAATTATTATTTACATTGACAAAATACAACGACGACAATATACCCAACGAGCAATATTATAGTAGAGAATTGAATCAATATAAATAATTAACTGTTTCAAAAATAAGCAAAACATTAATCCATTCAATAGAAAAAGCATGACTGAATCTATAAACAAACTGAACCCTTTAATTATTCGGAGAATAAAATTCAACAATAAATCGCGAATGATCATCAAAGAATTTAATAAATAAAACCCACGTACAGGAATCAAAAATAAATTAAAATAACCATCTAATATGTAAGTTCATCCCTAACCCCACTTAAAAATTTAGTTACCTATGTACAAGACGGACAACATAAACTTCACCGAGAAAAACTGAGCCATGGACAACCTGCGCCGCAACTCTGGTTCTCTGCATAGTAGCGCCGCACCTGCGGCTCTCTGTTCTTGTCGCAGCCGCCCACGGCCCCTTGTTTTTTCTCTGTATGCTTTTTATTTGACTTTGCGCCCTAATTTCATTCAGCGCTTGGGCTCATGCTAATTCGAATTGGAATTGGGCCTCACTCTTGAAGCAGCGCGCCTCACCAACCCAGCGCCCATAACTTCTCTCTACGCCTGGGCCCCTTACACAAACAGCTTCACGTCACTTCAGCCACTTCAGCGCCTCATGCTAAGCCATGGTTGGCTTTCTTTCCACTCGTGCTAGGGCCCCACTCCAGCCGCACAAGCAGCCCATTTCTTCACTTGATTCCGTGCCGCACAGACCCCAGGCCCAAGCTGCCTTTTCTTTCTTTTGGTCTTCTATCTAGCACAACCCACTAGCAGCCGCATGTCCTCCAGCGCCGGGCCCCACAGCAACACCAAACCGCACGCCTGCCCCTCGGCTATTCAGCCCACATATTAGGCCCCACAACACCTGTTTAGCCGCACAAGCCCAATGGCTTTTTTTTTTCTCTCTGCATAGTAGCGCCGTAGGACCTCAAGCCTGCCAAGCCTCATTTGACTTTTTCTTTTCTTTTTTTCTCTTTTTTTTCTACTTGCTGCAAAGCCAAGCCACAGCCTTAATTCTTTTCTTTAGCCGGTTTGTCCTCAATCCAATAAATAATTATTTTTTACAACTGTTCAAAAGTAAAATTTTTAAGAACTATTTAATGGATTCATTTGAGATTTTAAAATATTAAATATTGCTCAAATACATCTCACTGTCAATAAAAAAAATTAAATTAAATAATACCAATTAAAGCCCAACATTTCTATTCATATTCTAGCAATTTAATCAAATAATCGGGTATTTAGATTGCACTTTTGCGCACTCATCAAAGCACTTTTGGGTAAATGGACGTGGAGATTTGGGGTGGAAAGTCAAGCCATTTGGAGGAATGTGATTACTATAAAGTATGGGGAGGAAAAAGAGGGGTGGTTTTCCAAGGAAGTTAGGGGGGCATATGGGTGTGGTGTGTAGAAAGCTATTCAAAAGAGGAAGTTGGCATCAAGTGCTCAAGTTCTTTTGATTATTAAAAAGTAAATATAAAAAATTAAAGCTGTCAACAATGTGCCTAAGAAAGTAAATTAGTCTTGAAAAACAAAACTTTCCAACCTAAATCTTATCACTAAATTTTTCATTTTGTAATTGTTCTTGTGCAAGATATTAATTGGAAACAATAACTTTTAACTCCGCCCCCCTCCAATATAATAAAGGGCTTGATTTTAGTCTTTGGTCTCCAGTTATGAGATGTCCAAACTAACACACTTTTTTCAATTTACCTTAAATGTGAAATAACAATTTTAAGCAATTCAACACGTTCCTCTTTCAAATGGAAAGATAATGTAAACACTAAACCTTAAATTATACATGCACATTAGAGACCTTGGATCAACTCTCGGCTTCATATGGGTTGTGGAGACAACAGCTACCCCCCAACACCTTTTCATTGTGTACTCGACCATTGGACCAGACAAAAGAATATATACATATTCGCATGCACGTTGCATGTGCCACCTCCTCTAGTTAGCACCAGCAACAAATCTGATTTGCATTTATTTACTCTTTGAGTAGAAACTCAACCCCGATATTATGATTGAGTGTCTGACTTTTGATTTTAGAGATGACTTAAATGTTGTAACAACTCTAGTACACTCAGGGTTAGACATTTTCGCCCATAACATCGAGACTGTGAAATGACTCCAGCGAATAGTCAGAGATCCCCGTGCAGGGCGAGCTATGTGCCCCCCCTCCCCCCCAAAAAAAAAAAGAAAAAAAAAAGTGCAACCATATTCAAACGGAATGTGCCTCTTTGGCACTTGTGAATGAAATTATTACTTATAAAAAAAAAATCATTTCTTTTGACCTTTGGCTTCTAAACAAAGTATATTTAAACTGAAAATCCTTTTTTTTCCCCCACAATGATAATCTTCCGTACAAAAATTCGGTGGTCATCTCCTAGTATAGAAAGTGAAGTCCATTATTGAGCACTATCAAAGTAAAGGTTCCATCTTCATGCTGCCATTGCTTTGCAAATTAGATTGGAGCTCTACTCTCTCTCTCTCTCTCTCTATATATATATATATATAGGATAGGTTTGGGTCAGCATGATAATTCATAGCTAATTTTTCATTTGAGCATTATTGGGAGTAGGGTTTGCCTTGAGACCAAATTCTTTTGTATGGTAAGACTGTAATATGTAGACCTTTTCTTTTCTTTAGTGGTGGTGTTGTTGTTCTTCTTCTTCTTTTGTTGGGATCAGTTTCCTTAATGTTCAATTTTGTCCATCTGACCTTTTCTTTTCCTTAGTGTTGTTATTGTTGTTCTTCTTCTTTTGTTGGGATCAGTTTCCTTAATGTTTAATTTTGTCCATCTGAGAGTTTGTTTTCACAACTGTTTAACCAAACTAGATGTTTTAGCTCTTGACTCTCATTATACTAACCAATGATGAAAGAAAAACAAAAATTGAAAGGAATTTGTGTCATAGTGAAGGATCTTTGTTACTTTAGGATCCAGCTGAGTAAGCTTCTTATTCTTGATATTATAGGTAAACTGAACTATTACAAATGTAGGCAATGGTAGGGATATAGACTTATAACTTCAAATACGAGGCCAAAATGTAGGTCCCTGTGTTTCAAGTAGTTTCGTCTTGGTAATGTGGTTGTAGCCATATGAATGAAGTAGGGAGATTGCTTATAGCAAACGTGCGGCCTTTCTTTTTTCCCCTTTCTAGTAAGTGTGAATTTTTTTCCTATATGAAGAATATAGAATTAAGGTAAAAATTCCAAGGAGCACAACATAACAATACATCTCACAACTTAAAAGGATAGGCCAGATAACTACACCATAAGACACACAATGAATTACTTATAACAACTTAAGAGATTTGGCTACCAACAAAAGCTAAACTTAACCAGCTAAAGCCAGGGAAAGTACCCAAGCTTCCCCTTAGTTGATAACACTAGGAGGGATGCTAATAGGATATCTTGAAAATAAGCAGAATGAGAGATTTGCTGTTGAAAAATGGAGCTCATAGTTGAGGAAGATGCATCGCTTGAAGTAGTTGAGCTAGCATTTGATTTTGGAGGATGCCACTTGGCAGTATCATTTTAGCATGGTAATCATTTTTCATTGCAACCACCGATGAATGGCTAAAAATATGTTTATATGCTTTCTTGGGTGTCCTCACTATCCCAAAAGAGCTTTCGCTATGCCCTTAAAATCTTTCTACTGGGCTAGAAACCTTTTCATTGTTGTTACTTTATGTTCAAAAGAAGGCCTTTAAGACATAGGTTTCTTGCATTTCTACTTGTTAAGCACTTCCTTTCAATTGTCTTTAACCTTTTTTTTAGAATTATCTTGCCCTTGTTCGATGGGCAGGGTTTAGGGTTTAAGGGTTAGGGTTTAGGGTTTAGGGTTTAGGGTTTATAGGGTTTAGGGTTTTAGGGTTTTAGGGTTCGGGGTTCGAGGTTCAGGGTTTAGGGGTTTGGGGTTTAGGGGTTAGGGGTTAGGATTTAGGGTTTAGGGCTTAGGGGTTAGGGTTTAGGGGTTGGGGTTTATTGTTTAGGGTTTAGGGGTTGGGGTTTAGGGTTTAGGGTTTTAGGGTTTAGGGTTTAGGGTTTTGGCTATTCCAAATTGGAATAGGAAATTATGATAATTATAAATTTACCCAGAAATTTTAATAATTAGATTTTAACCCCAAGTAAATAAAATAATATTTAAATTTATGAGGGAATTACCAAAATGCCCCTAAGTCGAAAAGTAGTCAAACGGACTCCGACTAAAATAAAAGGATAGTAAATTTTTATTATTTCGAGCATTCCGGACTCAACCGTGGATTCCGATTTGTTAAAAGAGGTTTGGAGAAGTAAAAAACCGTAAAAGTGCAAAATAACTTTTTTACCCTTTTTAGTACCGAAGTCCGAATTAAATTCCGCGAAAGCCTAAACCGACTTTCTTCGACGTCCAGACTCAATGGTAGAGTCTATTTTAGTAAAATAGAAACTAATAGTAAAGAGGCATAAAATTTAATGAATAGCATAAATCATAAAAATGTAAACTGAGATACACTATCTATTAATGAATAGGAATTCCAAAGAGGAAGGAACAGTGACTTGATTTTATTGTGAAAGAATGGAAATTGTTTAAGAGGTAAGTAAATGTCTGATCTCTGCATGTGTTACATTCCCAGCCATGTCAACAGTTTTTCTTATATTATCTATTGTATTCCATACATACCAGAACGGTTATTGAATCCACATTGATATTGCTCTATCCTGTGGAAAGTATTTATTGACAGTTATATATCTTGGTCATGATTTCTATACACTCTGTACATAGGCCTCAAGGGGCAAGACTTATAATCTCAGCAACCTAGCTTACATTTTCCTATTAAGGCAACAGTTTCATTTCGCTGCTGAGATAGTGTTATTATATTTACTATTTATGGGATTTAGCATGATCTCAATATATTATATTGTAGTCGGATTTGTACTTAGTCACAAACTCCATCTGATGCTTACTAGACATACGGGTCGAGAAAACGAAATCAAAAGTGGCAATTAAAATGGCAGCTAAAGTGGGATCTGCGAGGCGAGTACTGAATCGACGGGTTAGTGCTTAGCTGAGAGATCGAGGAAAAAGGGAATAAAATGAATTAAGGGGTATGCCGGACCCCAAGTTAAAGTGCATCCACATTTGTTGTTATCAGTATCTATTATTGATTTTCATAGCTTAATCATATTATTTCATTATGAATGATCATAAGATTTTACAGCTTTTCATTGAAAGTATACAATTTATGCTTGAGACAGCTCATGACTGTAGCAGTATAATATTGTCAGCAGAACATATTTCATTTCCTTATCATTTGACTTTCATCATTTGATAGTGAGTTATACATTCATTGACTAGCTAGCATCTTTATAAACACATGTACCCATGGTAGAGTAAAGGAGTATTACTTACTGAGTTTTCTTAGCTCATTAGATACTACACAACATTTGATTGCATGCCCCGTTCCAACGCCGAGGCAAAACCCCAACGCCTTCCCGAGTCCCATTGCGAAAAACTAACGACCCCAGGATATCAACTTTCCATCCTCCTGCCATTAGAAAGACTTTGTAGAAATAGAGACAAATATCGAGCAGGCAACCGAGTTTCGGGACTATCATTCCCCACACCACCCGTCTAAGAGCACGGGGACAGATCATTGAAACCAAGCCCGAGGTACTTGTTGACCAGTGAATAGTCCCCGTTCCAACGCCGAGGTAAAACCCTAATGCCTTCCCGAGTCCCATTGTAGAAAACTAACGACCCCAAGATATCAACTTTCCATCCCCCCGCCAGTAGAAAGGCTTTGTGGTGGCAATATCGAGCAGGCAACAGAGTTTCGGGACTATCATTCCCCACGCAACCCATCTAAGAGAACGGGGACAGATCATTGAAACCAAGCCTGAGGTACCCGTTGACCGGTGCACAGTCCCCGTTCCAACGCCGAGGCAAAACCCCAACATCTTCCCGAGTCCCATTGCGAAAAACTAATGACCCCAGGATATCAACTTTCCATCCCCTCGCCATTAGAAAGGCTTTGTGGAGATAATATCGAGCAGGCAACCGAGTTTCGGGACTATCGAGTAGGCATCATCGTTCATTTCCTTCCTCGAACAACCACTTCCACCCACTCTCTCTTTCACCCTGGCACACTTTTTTTCTCTCACTCGCTCACCTTTCCACCTATAACAACTTCTATGCTCCTACCCACCCTTCCTTCGACACCCTTCCTTACTCCCACCCACCTTTGTCTTTTGCTCCTACAAACGCTCTACCTCCCACTCACTCCCTCTCACAACGTGACACCATTTTTTGCTCTTTTGCTTACCTTTCCACCAATAACCCTTTCCTTAATCCAATGCACTCCCCCTTGAATCAAACCCTTCCTTACTCCGATCTGATCGCCCTTTCACCAATAACCATTCCTCCTACTACCCACACTCACCATTCAACCCTTGCACACTACCTTGCTCCCACTTGCTCAAACTACCACCCACTCCAGCTAGACACCTACGACACCTAGACCTAGACCTAAACCTACTGGGGGGTCTTCTTCGACTCCTCACGCCCTCTATATATGTCAAAGTATAATTTTTCGGTCTGACAAGAACAACCATAACCATTTGCAAGAACAATGTAACCATGAATTTGCTAGCTCTGCCCAACCAAGCCACTAACATGCTGGGATTGCACCCATGCCATGTCAAGACCAACAATGTTCCATAGCGCCTATAAACCAAACCTTGACATGCCCTTCAATGCCTCGACCTTCATATCTATGGCATGCTTGGTTGTGCCAATGCCATGCCCTTGAGTCATGCCCAAGTCAAGCCGCCGCCCTCGTTGGTGGGGAAGGTGGTGCCACCTCATAACCCACAATGCATGCCTTCGTCTAGCCTACAACCTTGCCCCGTAGGTGCCAAGGCCATATGCCTGCATGCCTTGGTCGCCCATGGGTGCCAAGCTCAAGGAAGTGTCTGTAATACCCCGACCCAGGATACCGGGTCATATGGCAGGCATTACGAGGCCAAGAAAAATGTGTATAAAAAATTGTTACAATCAAGTAAATAATTAATTATTTACAAAAATAATTAATTATTCATATGAAATAATTATTTTATTTATAATTAAATATATTATAAATACACATTACATGGAAGGCATATATATATATATATTTATATAATCAAGCATGTATGCATGTATGTACATAGATACATTAAATATATTTATATATATATATATATATACATGTGTAAAGTGTGAACAGTGTACAAGGTGTGTGTGTGTCGGCTACATGATGTGTGTGAGTCTTAGTGTGTTAGTGTGTGTGTGTTATATTATATGTATATATATACAAAATATCTAGCAAGATTTAATGCAAAGTAGAAAAGAGAAAAAGCAAAGTTATGAGATGGGAAAGGAAGCAGAAAAATGCAGGCTAAGGTAGGGCTATGGAGTCAGATTGTAGAGAGAGAGAGAGAGAAGTCGGTTCTCTCTTCTTTAAAAGAAACGAGCATGCATTGCATGCTTGTTTTGTAAGAAAAGAACTAAGGAACTGAAGGAGAAGAATAGGAGGAAAACCAGAAAGAGAAAGAGAGAAAACCGTAGCAAAAAGGTAAGAGATATTCAAGGTTTTAATGTTTCTCTCTCTAAGATTTTGAGCATAATAGGAACTGTTTTAAGTTTGTTATGCACGTATAATGTTTAATATATGTCTAAGACATGATTAGGCATGAAAACAGGTCATGAAAACAGTGAAAAACACCTAACCCAGTTAAGGCAGCCATTGAAGACCTTGCTTATAGCAGGTCTGAACCAACGTTTACCAAACGAATTTTGGTTTATCAAAACCTAAACTAGACACTACGAGCAATTTAAAAACATATGACCGCGATCATAAAGCTCAAGAAATGGACCCCACATGGTGAGTTGCAGGCTACGGGTTTGGAACCCAAACCTCTAAACTCTGTGTTAAATCCACTCTTACGAATGGGAACAGAATCCTCATAAAGAGGTGAACAAAACAAGACCAACCTTATGAAAAATAATCAAGAAATAAGCATTTACAAACGATGTGCAGGTCTGGTTATCATGACTGGAACCGAGCACCTGAGCTAGATTCGAAGCTCTAAATCAATGTAAGAATGTGCCTTAAGTTCATATGAGAAGTTTGGAAAAGAAGACAGAGAAAATAGGTTCTCAAAATGCCACGAAATCAAACCAAAAAAAAAAAATTAGGGTTTCGGATGAACAGTGTCGACCTTCGTGGGGAAGATGACACTGTTCGGGTCGGTTACGGGTTTAGGTCAAAACCGGATCCAACGGGTCACAGGTTATATAAACGGTGATGTTTTGTTTTTAATGTTTTAAAACATTAGGGCTGACATCATCATGACGTCAGCATTATGTCAAGAACCGACCAGACCAGTTGGCTTGCAACTGAACCGGACCGGTTCACTTTCAATTGGACTGAACCCTTTGGTTTTCTAATTTATTTAAAAATAAATAAACCAACACTTTTCTTATTTACGGATTGACCCCAGAACTTCTGGACAATCCTACTGTGGCCCAACTGAGGGAGATTTTATGCAATTAAGCCCCTGAAAAATAATTAAATAATTAATTAATTTATTTAATAAATAAAGCAAAATTACTATTTGCCCTGAGTCATATATGAAGCAAATGAAGTCCAAATTAAACATATGAATAGTGTATCCTTATTATTTTGGATATTCTGAGACTAATGGTAGGGTCCGTTTTACGAGATGGGGCCCGAAAAATAAAAACACGTAAAAGGATAAATGACCAAAATACTCATTGTCCAAAATTAACAAGTTATTAGTGTATTCTTACTATCTTGGACCTTCTGAGTCCAATGGTGAGGTCCACGACACGAGATAAGGTCCCGAACATAAAGACACGTAAGGGGGTAAAATGACCATATTACCCCTAGTACCTCAAAAGCCAAATTAAAATCAGGAAAGGTCTAAATTGACTTTCTTTGACATCCCGGACTCAATAATGGAGTCCAAATTACGAAACAAAGTACAGAAAAATATGACACGTGAAACGATAAATGACCATTTTGTCCTTTTACATATAACAGTCCGAATTAAATGTTAGGAAAGCCTAAACCGACTTTCTTCGACACTCCGGACTCAATGGTGGAGTCTATTCGACTAAAAGAAATGTCTAAAATAAAAAGGCATAAAATTTGATGAATAACATCTGTCAGAAGAGTATAAATTGAAATAAATTAAATTCCTAACACATTAAATTGTGTCATAGGTTAAGAGTACGAGTTAAGTTAAGTGTATATGAAATTATGAAATCGTTTTAGGATCTAATACGATTTAAGCATAAGTGAAGGAATATCGAGATGATATTACAATGAATGTGAAGTTGATGAGATTTATGAATTGTTCTTAAGAACTACAAGGAAAGTGGGAAAGCGCATTATTAGTACTAACCCTAAAGGACCAAGGTGAGTAACCCTGTATTTGAAGTGGGGATTTAACTCCATGGATTTGAAAAGGTTTTAAATGCAAAGTTATGAAGTGTTTGAAATTCCAAATTCAGCATTTACATGATTCAGCTTTAAATTGTTCTGTTTTATAAACCCTATTATGACATGCTTAGTAAATGTTTTTCTTACAGTTTTCTCAAAAATGTGTTTCCAGCATGTCTAAGTTAAAATACAAATCTTGTTAAATATTCTGAGTTTGCCTATTTCAAGTATACGAATATTTATCACGAAGTTATGAATGTTATGTTTTAAAGTACTCACGAGAAATATCTATTTGACATACTCATATGTTAAATGTATTTGAAATGCAAGATAAATAATAAGCACATAGGTAGTGTTGTGGGTTGTATGGAACTCAACAGACCTATCATGTGCATTATCACATAGGTAGTGAGGAGGCTTGTATGGAGCCCAACGGACCTATCATGTGAAATGCCTGGTAGTAGGATCTAATCCCCCAGGCAAATAAGATATCTCCATTTATACGTAATATGAGAGTCTGGTTCGAAACAGATTCCACTAAGAGAAGTGATAAGATGTTATGTTTTGAGAATGAAAGCAGGTTTTACCCTCATTTTCAATATGCATATGTTTTGAGTTTTATATACTCTATTTAAGAAATACATGATATGTTATATGTTTTGAAGTTCATATGTATAAGTTTAGCTTGAATACTTTAAATGTTTCAAAGCTACATGTTTTAAGGAATTCATATATTCTGTATTCAAAGTCTACGAACAATTGGCGGTGATTATTTTACAAACTCTTATGTACTAAAAACCACTGCTAATTGAAAACCCTATGACGAATACTGGAATTGCTCACAAGCTTAGATTAGCTTCCCCGGACTTTGTTCGGATCCCTCTTTCAGGTGATTCACAGCAGACAGGGTCTTGAGGACGATGGTGATGTGTCTAGCTGTTCTTGGGAAGATATGTTTAAGTAGTTTCTTTTGAGAAACCTATGAACTCTAGTAGTACATTTTGTATTAGTAGACAATGTAAGAATATGTATTAAGCCCTCAGGGCAACTGAACATGTATTTTATTAATGTTACAAGTCCTTAAGCTTTAGTTATACTCTGAACGTGTAACCATGTATGCTATGTATGGAGCAGTAGTACTGGACGGATGTGCGTAATTTAAAATAAGAAAAGAAAAGAAAAAGTTTTTCATGCTTCCGCAAAACGCATGTCGCACATCTATTCGATACCGCTGCCTATGTGAGCCTTCGCCCAAGGGTCCCGGGCCTGAGGGTGGCGGTCGCGATGCGAGATCCGCACAGGGTGGGTTTCGGGTCGTGACAGTGTCCCCCCTATATATGTCAAAGTAACATTTACTGGACTAACAGGAGTAGACACATTCTCTTGCAGTGTCAACATGCCCACCACGCCCGCAGCCACGCGCAGGTATGGGCCTTGCTGCGCGGCCATGAGCCTTCCAAAGTGCGCCCATGCGTGCGCCCCTAGCTTATTGGCATTGTACACATGCCATGCCAAAGCCAATAATGCTTCATTGTGCCCACAAACCGTGCAAGCAATGCCCTCCCATGCCTTGGTCTTCTTCATATCTATGGCATGCTTGGCTCACCCCATGACATGGCCTTAAGTCATGACCAAGTCAGACCGCCACCTTCGTCTAGACCACACCCTTGCCCCATAGGTGCCAAGGCCCTCTGCACACATGGCTTGCTCGCCTAGTGCATCCATATGCCCGCTATTTGGGGGCTGCGGTTGCACCCAAGGCATGCCCAAGCCAACAATGATGTTCTATGGTGCCAACAAATCGTGCCAAGCCATGCCATCCAATGCCTTAGTCCTCATATCTATGATATGCTAGGCTCGGCCTATGGCATGACCTTGAGTTATGGCTATGTCAGGTTGACCGCCTTCAATGGTGGTGGAAGGTGGAGCCACTTCATGCCTCACAATACATGTCTTTGTCTAGGCCACAACCTTACCTCGTAGGTGCCAAGGCCCTCTGCGCACATGGTTTGCTCGCCCATGGGCGCCCAGCTTAAGAGAGTGTCCTCCCCTATATATGTCAAAGTAGAAATTATTAGTCTGACAAGAACAGACATAATCATTTGCAGAGACAAACTGCCCAGCTAGGGGCGCGTGCACATGCCTGCACCCCATCAGCGAGCGCGTGCTCATGCCAGCGCCCCACCAACGCGCACCTAACTGCCCCCATGCATGCCCAACTGCTGCCAAGTGCAATGCCTTGCCCAAGGCATGCCCCAACTATTGTTGTCGATGTCCACCAACTTAGTCTAACTTAAAAAAGTCATCCATGGCATGGCATGCCTCCCATGCCAACTTTTGGCCAAAGGCCACCAAGGCACGACATGCTGCCCCATGCCCAAGTATTGTCGCCGCCGCCGCTGGTGGCGTTGTTCAGTCGGACCACCATGTCATGATCACATTTCATGTCACAACACTCCACCTTGTCCCGCAGGTGCCAAGGCCATGGTGACATGGCATGCTCATCCATAGGTGCCGAGCTCAAGGAGTACCCCTCCCCTATATATGTTAAAGTAGAAATTATGGGGCTGACAAGAACAACCACAATCATTTGCAGGAATATATGTGCCCAACAATGCTTGTCAAAGAGTAGCTAGAGCATGCACGGGAGGAAAGTCACTACAACATATGTTAAGAATAATACTAGAAAATAAAAAAAATTAATTATTTTCATGCCAAATAATTTATTTATTTTTTAAAAAAATTTAAAAAAATAGAGGAAAATAATATAAAATAAGAGAAAAAATATTGCATCAACCAGTAAGTGAAGAATAATGTATAACACCATTCGGGAAACAACGGGTAATTTTTTTATCTCCAAAATATCATAAAATATTAATTAAATGTTGAGAATAAATATTATAATATTAGTAAAGAAAATGAGAAAAATTAATAAAAAGTAGGAAAAAAATATTAAATCAACCGGTATGTGAAAAATAATGTACAACACCGTTGGGAAATAAAACACCAATGCTTTTACAGCCCGAAATATCAAAAAACCTTAATTAAATGTTGAGAATAAATATAAAAAGAAGTAAAAGATATTAAAAAATAGATGAAAAAGTAGGAAAACAGTTTCATCAATCGAGAATTTTTTCGAGAAAAATACGCATAGCATAGTATACCATAACATAACATAACACGACCTGAGAAATAAAAATACGGGACTTGTTGGAGACCGAAGTATTAACAATAACCATTTAGTATACCATAACATAACATAACACGATTTGAGAAATAAAAATACGGGACTTGTTGGAGACCGAAGTATTAACAGTAACCATTTATCGTCAACGGTAGGAAAACAAATGGTGTAATGTTAGGAAGGGCCCAAAGTAAGGAGACACTAGCACTCGTGCCTTGCAATGAAGGCATGGGGAGCTACCATCCATGGTAGTCATCGCATTGAGCCTTCCCATTGAGGGGATAGAGTTGCGGTAGGGGGTACTGTGCCAATGCCTTGCAATGAAGGTGTGGGGAGCTGCCATCCGGCCTAAAAAGTTTAAACAAACACAGGAATAAAATTGCTTCAGGAATGCGCATTCCAATCCTACCTACCAAATATGGCCTTGTAGTTTAATGCATGGAATAAATGTCAACATTTAAACCGATCCTCCACTTGTAGCCCCTCCAGGTTCCCAGTTGCTTCTGCCAACACATTCCACTCTTCCAGACACACCCTCAGACGAACCAATTAACATGGTGTTCCCTGACCTGACATCTTCCTCCATACTAGTATACACAAAAAATACTTGAAGCCATCCTTTTAGCATCTTCATTTTCTCTATAAAGAATTAGCCATCCCACTTTACTTATAGGATGCTATTCGGTTAAGTCATCAACAGGCCACCTGTATATTCTCATCTCAATGCTAGTAATAGTCTGGCTTCCTTCCTTTTGCAATGCATTTGAGTACAAGTGGACAGATCAAAATCTCAAACACAACACGAGATTCCTTTTGCTATAATTTGTCTTTTGTTGCACTACAATCAATTTACGAACAATTCTGTGATTATCTACTCCCTCTTAAAACCGTACCTCTCTATAAATCAACAAGGGTACCCTATTTCTTGTACCAATTATAATGCAGGATGAATCTGAGATAGGTTTTTGTTTTTTTGTCTTAAATTTTATTGTTTGGATTTTTTAGATGCTCTAGATTTGATTTTCTTTGCTTTTTTTCATAAATGCTAACTGCTGAGAGTTACATATTTATGATTTTCCTTTTTCGAAATTACTGTTTTTCTATTGTTTCAATTTTCTCAGCATAGCAAGTAGAAGGAGCATAAAGCTACTTTGTTGAACTAAGTTCGTGATCTGTAATATTGAAATTCAGTATTTTAGTTCCATATTGCAACTTTCTTTGCGTGGCTAACAAGGCCAAAAAAATTGGTAGACAAGAAAATGCAATAAAAAGACTCCAATTTTAGATAAGTCTATAAATAGATGTTTTTAAACCAAAAAAAAAAAAAAAAATCAGAGGATGTTTGATATTTGAACTAGTAAATATC
This sequence comes from Nyssa sinensis, assembly GCA_008638375.1. Lineage (NCBI taxonomy): Eukaryota > Viridiplantae > Streptophyta > Magnoliopsida > Cornales > Nyssaceae > Nyssa > Nyssa sinensis. The sequence goes on along the minus strand of CM018045.1, from coordinate 22,750,516 downwards.
CAAGTATGAAATAAACAGAGAATAAGACTTGCCTCAAAAGGAAGATCCAAAGATGAAACATTAAGAAATCAATAATTCATTGCTGGAGTTGGGGTGCAAAGTGGGAGTTCTTCCAACGGCGTATTTGGGGTTGCCATTGGGTGCTTCATCCCGTTTTGCAGCTATTTGGGGTATGGTGGTTGAGAGGTTTCAAAAGAAGTTAGCAAAGTGGAAGAGACGGCACCTATCAAAGGAGGGTCTTGTTCCTCTTATCAAAAGTGCATTGGCCAATTTAACTACCTATGTTATGTCCCTTTTTCCAATGCTAGCTTCAGTGGAGAAGAAATTAGAGAAGTTTCAACGAGATTTTTTATGGGAGAGGAAAGAAGGGGAAAGGAAAATTCATCTTATGGGTTGGGACAAAATGAAAAGGCTGCTGGCTGAGGGGGGGTTTGGGAATCAAGACATGTGATGTTTTAACAAAGCGTTACTTGGGAAGTGGATATATGCAATCGAGGATCAAGCTATGTGGAGAAGAGTCATTGTTAATAGGTATAGGAAGGGGGGGATGGTTTTCTAATGAAGTAAGGGAGGTGTATGGGTGTGGGATATGGAAAGCAATTCAAAATGGGCTGAGGGCTTTTAAAGAGGTGGTGGGTGAAGGCAGGGTTCGGTTTTGACTTGATCAGCAGAGTAAGGAAAGGATCTTGAGCGATAAATTTCCAACCTTATTTGTTATTGCAATAAATAAGGAGACCTAGGTGGTGGATTATGTGGAGTTTGTCGGGAGAGTTGGTGTGGAGTTCCCGATTACAACGTAGTGACTTTGATTGGGAAGTGAAGGAGCCAGTGGCTATCCTAGGTAGGTAGCTGGTAAGGAGGGGGGTGATTTCAAGGTTTGGAAGGTGGTCTTTCACAGTGGTCTTTCAAGGATTCTTTTTTGAGGTTATGATTTTTTTGCGTAAAGAGGAATACCTTAATAATGTATATTCCTTTTTAACATTTTTGGGAGAGTTGAGACCTTAATTTTTGTAGTCCCTTTCTTTTGTACATGGGTTAGCCCTCTCAGGCTCCTATTATTATATATTTACACTAATTGATCAAAAAAATATTAATTCATCACCATGCATTGCGTTTGCAAATCCTTTTCCTGATAATTAGCAAAATTTTATAAAAGAAGGCACCAAGGGATGCACCCATTTGCATCCAACAATATACACCTATAATCTCAAAGTTCAAAAATGATGCAAAATTATCTATAGATAAGGTTGAGCCCCTTGTTAACCAAAAATAAAGGGTGCTCAACACCACAACCTTTACATCCCAATACAAGATTGCACTCCTTCAAATAATCTCTAGTTCCCTTCTCTCCAAACAATCCACTAAATGCATAGCGTTCAAATTATCAGGCCATTCTTAGAGATTTTCTCTTCTTTTCCAAAACTCCTTAGTCCCAACTGGGCTAACATAAGATGTGGTACTATACTCCTAATCTAAAGTACTATCTTTGCCTCCAGCCTCCCAATACTCCATTACTTATTAATTGAAAAAATCCCTCACAAGAAAACCAAAAAAAAAAAAAAATTCAAAGGTATACAATAGTTTCTAAGCTTAAAATCCTTTATTGCTAGTGTGATAATATACAAAATTTTGTCAAATCTTGCCTAGAGGATTTTATATAAAAATGTCATACCGGAAATGAGCCATGTAAATTTTTAAGAATATAGTATTGAAAAAATAAAAAATTTAAAGCCCTACTTAGGCTTAAACCAACAATAAAAAATAAAAAATTACGCATTATATCGGAATAGATATGAAAGCTCTATGTAAAGTCAGTCAAGATGTTTCCATTCAAGTGACAGATTTAACTTCACTTGGAGTCTTGGACAAACATCACTATTTGAGCTTTCTACAGTCTCTCATTAATGGAATTGTAATTTTTTTTTGTTATAATGCCTTTCACTAAAGCTCTGCAGGATATCTTCCACTTTGATTTTCCTTTTTGATTCCATACCCCCAAGTTCTTATTTGGCAATTATTTCACTAAACTCTGGTCATCATTTCAAAATGAAGTTTCATTATCGTATTTTTCTATGAATTGCTAAACATACTCATGTTCAAAACATGTACACTTTTTTGCTATCAAAAATCAAAGCAAAATGAGAAGTTGCTAAGACATACCCCCAGTGAGCAATAGCTTTAGCCGTGTTCTCTGCTTCCATTGGATCTGGTGGTGTAGGATTCCTGTTGGTTTTCACGGCACAAAATTTGCAGCCACGCGTGCAAGTATCCCCAAGTAGCATGATTGTTGCTGTGGCGATACCATCCTCACCTCCATTCCAACACTAGTCAAAATATTACAGATATGAAGTAGAAGCTCACTATTTTTATTTACAAAATATCACAAGTAGCCAGTACAGTTCAAAGTAAATAGCCAAATACTATAAAGCTTAAGTGAAGGACCAACAAATAGAACCATCGAATTTACTATTAAAACAAATTGTACACATTATACCAAATACACTTTTTTTTTCTTTTCGGTCAACTACCAAATATGCTAACTAGTTGTGATTTGTGGCTCCCAAAGAGTGGTTGTCTGTATTCAAATCCTATTGTGTAAAGAGAAACATAGTACTATAATAATAAAATATACAAAACAGGGTGAAATGGAATGCAATACAAACTTTATAAGTTAGTGTGGATTACAATGGCAACGTTTGAGAATATTAATAGTTACTTTGCTCCACAAAACCTTCATAATAGTGAAAGTTGTATGTGTGTGTGTCTATCTATATATATATATATATATATATATATATATATATATATAGGAAAATGCTATGCTTCTCAAATTTACATTCCAGATTCTTATCCCAAATTATGTGGCACAGATGAAGCAAAAACACATTAATTACATGATTTAATGTATTATCAGTAATCCAATGCCACATCATTTGAGATACAATCTTAGGAAGTGTAGCATTGCTCATATATATATAATATCAACGGCGGATGGAGGGTCTGGGGGGCCCATGCCCCCATAACAAACCTGAAATTGTATTTTTTACACTAAGTTTGTAAGAATTTTTTTAAAAAAAATTAGGACTTGACCCCCAAATTTTTTTTTTTTATATATTCATTAGAATCCTTTATAAATTTTAATACTTATATTTTGGCCCATAACTTTAATATCTGGATCTACCTATAAAAAAAACCTCTAATTTCTGGATCCGCTATAATATAAAAGAAGGATACCTCTATTCCCACTTGACACTACAACACTCTCTAAAGGGTACAATTTTAACCATTAAAATAATTTTTTTTACGGCTCAAATGGAAAATGAGGAGTGTGTATAGCTATCCCTCAAAAGAAAGCCTCAAGTGGTTGGAAAAAGAAATAGAAAAATTTTATTTAAATCAACTCCTTCCATAAAACCCCATCAAGTAGCTCAGCTGGGTAAGTCTTGGGGTACTCCTCAAGAGGTACTAAGTAAGGGGGAGCGTAAGCTTACGGAAATAGCTATGGAAGGAGCTGTAGTGGTTTATGCCTGTACCTCCTACGCGAAACAGGTAGTTCCACTACGTTACCAAACAAAAAAAAAACTCCTTCCATGAGGAGATGAAGTCCCAAGGTCCAATATTTTCACGTCTAAAATAACTGCAATAATCAACAGTAGCCACTATAAATTCGAAGCAACTTGAAAGATTAAAGGCAGAAGTGTTTGACTGGGACTATGTGTATGTGATGGAGAGAAATAAGGGGAAATGGGAGAATAGTAGAGAGAAAAAAAAGTACTTCTCCGATATTGGGGCATTGTGCTTCTTCGCAGACAGTGTTGAGATTCAAGTGCGACAAAGAGTTCTTAACGTCCTGAAACCTCTCTCCTTGGGGAGCTCTCTGTCGCAACCACTCTAGCTTCTTCACGTTAGGATCTCTGCCCGTGTAAGGCCCCATCCCACCAGGGTACGGCGGCTTTGTCTTTGACGCTCTATCATTCACAACAAATGACGATGGAGAGTCACTCTTATTGGGGAATGGTTTCGATTCAACCTTATTTTTTGAATCGACGGATTCACATCTAAGAATAACACTTCTTGTGGGTAAAGTAGAAGAGGAAGAATAGCAGCAACCATTAGGATAATAAATGAGTTTCGAAATTGGACTTGAATTTAAAAAAGAAGGAGAATGAGTGATTGCAGGCTTGGAAAGGGACTGATGAGTCATTTTCACCGCTTTCTATCACTCGACCCTTCCTCTTCTTTAATCAACACAGAAAAAGAGTTGTGCGGTGTTAATAACAATAATAAGGTGTGTATCGAAATCTCCGTCCCAAGTAAGTCTGTGGGGCTTTACAATGATGTTTTGTTTTGTTGGTTGGTTGCCTGTTTCAACTACAAAAAACCTCCGTTTGGAACCTACCCAAGTCTCGGCCTGTGCTGCGTCGGTCAGGTTTAACCTTGCACTCGGCCATTCCCTGAATAGACAAGTCAGTATATTTTGAGACCTAGAAAATTTATCAGATAAATTCGGTATTCACATGTTAAATTAAAAATAATTTAATATTATATTTAAAAAAAATAAGTTATTTGAAGTCGATTTGTAATTAACTTGATTAAACACTCATTCGATATTAATTTTAGAATTTAACAAATTAAGCTTTAACATAATTTAAAAATCGTTTATTTTAATGAACTAAACTTGACTAATTCGTAATTCGACTTATAAGAGATTGCCAATCATTTATTATTGATGGGGACTATTATCTTGATTCGTTCTTCAAGTCATAAACGATTGGCCTTCATTATGGCAATATCTTCCTCTTTCGATTGGCAAAGAAGCAATAATAGTAAAGCAATAAAAGAAGCCCACATAACCCACTCTTCTTTTCCCCCTCTGGGGGGCCCCGCCTCGTTAAAGGCTACTGATATCGTGTATTCATTCAAAAAGAATGCATTTAACTTTCTCCCCCGAGAGGACACCCTAACTAGATTCAAGTAGAAGCAAGGCAAGTAAAAAAAGAAATTGGGATAGCTTGCTACGCATGTACCTTTCTCAATTCCATTTAATGCTTGTCTTGTCGGACATAGATTCAAATACAGAAGAGTTTCAATCCCAAATTCCCCTACCCCTAGGGTTATCTTTCTGCTTTGGTTCTATTAGTGGAATCCCTAAAAGCAAAAGGGGAAGAAGTTCTTTGCGACACGTGAAAGTTCGTCCTAAGCCCTTATTTACAAAAACCCTTCTAGAGTCATATTCATCTACAGCTACTTCTCTTGCTGCGGATTATGTAACAATTGCCTTCAAAAATAAAGATAGACCAATGCCAGCTACTGATAGGTTTACTTTTTCTCTCCTTGGCCTTGCCTTTTCCGGGACTTAAAGTCAAGAATGGCAAAAAGTCTGTTTTCAAGGGTAGCGGGTAAGCTGTAATAAAGGAATTTCCTCGGCTAGAATAGCTAATAGGCGCTAAAGCCCTTACTTGTTTTGCTAGCGAAGTAAATCGCTGTGATTAGCATTCCAAGAAGTAGGAATCATAGACGTTCAATATCCCCATCCCTCCATCTCTTAGTTCCTCTATGTTTCTTCGGGAATCCCACTTTCTCAATCAATCTGTCGTAAGGGCTGTAACTGGTATGCTGCTCATAAAGACTTTCACTGTACCTGGCATGGTATAATCTACTCATAGAGGCTTCTCATAGGCTAAAGACTTCTCATTGGCATAGATCTAGCTTCTCTCCTTCACTTTCCGAGTCATATAGGAAGATCTCTACTGCCACCTGTGTCCCATAATGCATCTCTCCTTGCCATTCTATCTATAGCTATAGCTTATCTGTCCCATCTAAGGAATAGGGCGGCTTATTAAATCTCGCATTCTCTTCCCGCGCCTTTCCTAGTTCTAGCATCTATCATCTCTATTGCCGAAGAGTATAACAAGGTGGACGGAAAAGCCTGATTGCTCAAGTCAGTGTGGATTCAATGTCCCAAGCCCCGCCCAGCTACTATACTAATAGTTGGTTCGGGTTGTGCCTATGCCACTCCCTTTCAGACCCTTGCCTTCTTATCTTAGGGTGTGAGGCAAGGAATGGAAACTCGTATTGTAATAATACGCACAAGGAACTATCTTTAAGGAAGAGTAAGCACCAAGATATGGGACTAACCCTAGCGGCCTTTTCCAAGCTACCTATGTACCCCTTTGAAAGGGGATCAAGTCAATACGTAGTTCTTCCCTTACACCCCCCAAAAGAAAATGCCAAAGAATATTTGAGGAAACCTTTGAGACATCAAAAAAGGGAAAGCGAGGAAGTTCTGCCCTTATTAACACATGGGCGATCACTCAATTCCTACTTTAGATAAGAAGCCTAGCTTAGTCTAGCGCAACTATGGCTTACCTTTTAATAAGAGATCAACCTGTCGGGCACTTGGATTCCTCTTTCCCAAAGGGGAAGACCCAATCCAGATAGGGAAGATGCAGCATCTGATAGGGAAAGAGCAGAAACTCAGAATAGCAACTGGCAAGATTACCTCAATTGTCACGACCCGAAACCCACCCTATGCGGATCTCGTGTCGCGGGGCCGACCCGAAGGCCGTCCCTACTTTTTCCATTCCTGTATCATAGTACTAATATGCAATGTACTAAAAATTTTAAACATTAAACAGCGGAAGTCTTTATCTATTACAGTAATCCAGCGGAAGTCTTTAAAATAAATTTATCAACGAAAATCTATTAAATACATGACATAGTTCTACAAAATTCAAAATGAGAACTAAACCGTAACCAGCACCCGGGGGTGGTGAATACATGGGAGAACTAACATAGACTGATACAATACTTCAAAATGTCCCCCTACGCTCTCAGACTCCTACTGGGGTCTCGCAGCGTCATTACCTGAAATGGGGGTAAATGGGGTGGAATGAGCTACAAAGCTCAGTAAGTAAAACAGATCTCCAACACTGGTATCGATGATCAATGTGAATCCATGAATGAGATAATGATAGCCAATCATAAGGAAGGAGATGCTGTGATAGCCAATGAACATAATCGCCACGAGGGCCAATGGAAACAATCGCCACGAGGGCCAATGAAAAGTAATCACAATACACAATCGGGAGTAATAGTGTAAAATGAAAATATAACAACAATGAAGTACTGCCACAATGAACCGATCACAATCAAATCAATCAATACAAGTCCTTCAAGACTTGAAGAATCATAAGGAATAGTGCCATTCAATCAATCAAGTTCTGTCAATCATAAGAGATGTTGTTATTCTGTTTCAGGGTTCGGCAGACCCTCGATCTTTTGGGGCCCGGCATACCCCCAGTCAATTCCAGTAAATTGCCATTTGTCCGTTCACGGACTTGACCCGTAGGTCCCATTCAATCAGATAGCATCAGATGGGTGTTGTGACTGAGCACAACTCCCGTGTCCATAAACATGTCATGATCATAGTAATTTCATAGAATATAAAAATGGAATATCATTCATTCAATGAGGATACAGTAGTAGGCCTTTCAAGGCATGGTTCAACATGATAACAATGATATAGAGATCAATCAAGGTCCACAAGATAGAACAATATCACAAAGTGGATAGCAATAACATATGTGCTTTCAAAGCACAGTAAAACATGATAACAGTGATACATCAGTCAATGATATGTCCACAAGATAGAAAATATCGAAATGTGGAACACAAGGATATCAATACTTTCAAGAGTACGAGTTTGGCAGTAAAAGAATAAACTTGGCTTGTGGAAACACCACATGTAAGAGAGAGTGATCCACTTACCTCTATTGTGATTCTATCTCAGAAATCCGTGAGTATACCTTTGTCGCTCGAGTTCCCTATATATCAGTGAATACGTTTCAGAATAAATGCTATTCATCAAATTTTATGCCTTTCTATCATAAGTATTTCAAATATTATTTTAGACTTTACCATTGAGTCCGGAACGCCGAAGAAAGTCGGTTTAGGCTTTCGCGGAATTCCATTTGGACTTTCGTACTAAAAAGGGCAAAATAGTCATTTTGCACTTTTGCGGTATTTTATCCTTCGGGGTCTCATCTCGTAAAACGGACCCCACCATTGGACTTAGAACGTCCGAGATAATAGGTTTTGACTATTCATTTGTATCGTTTGGACTTCGTTTGACCCAATTTTGAAATAGGGGCATTATTGTAAAAATTAATATTTAATTAATTTTCTGTTTGGGCCTTAGTGTAATTTTTCAAAACATTTGGGGCCGGTTCACAATTTCTAAAAGCTGCGGTTTGAACCAGTTGGTTCAGACCTAAAAACCCTAAATCGGTCCATTTTTCCCTTGAACCAAACGGTTCAGTTCATTTGAAAAACCGGATTTCAATAACCCTGATTTTCTATCCTATCCTTGGTTTGGATAACCCCAAACCCAATTCCCAATTTACTATCCATGTAACCAAACAAGCCCAATCCCATTTAAATTAAAACCCAAAACGACACAGCTTTGGCCCCGTTTATTTTCGGTCGGTTACCGACCCGATCCGAACCCGGATCCGGTCTAGACTTAACCCGAATAGACCCACGCTTTTCCAGTCGTCTTCCCCACGTCTCCGGTAGGGTTCCGGCGTGCACAGTGACCTTCTCCGGCGATGGTCACCGGTTTTCGGTGGTTTTTCCCCCCATTTTGAATGCCATTTCATTCCCCTTTTTATGTAGGTTATATTTCTAGCTTTAGTTTTCCATTTAACCTTCCAATTCCTCACGAAATAGAGCTTGAACATCTCCGGCCGAATCTCCGGCCAAATGATTTTTCTCATTTCCGTGGCTATTTCTTCTAGGTTTTAAACCCATTTCGTTCCTAGAGTGTTTCTGCACTTTATAGAGATATTTCTACAAACTAAAAGCAAGGTTTAATGCATGAAATGACCCACAGCCGATTATTCCCTATAACCTGCAACTTGGGATATCTCTATGGTTTCTAAACCTTTTTCTATCATTTTTCTTGCATTTAAAAGCTAGAAGCATGCTTATTAAGACCCTGAATTTAGATCAAACATACATGCTTAAAATCTCAAAAACAGAACTTAATTTACTTACCTGGGTTTCGGATTTCAGCCCACTATGACCCTCCAAAGTTCCTGTTTATGCTCCTGAGTTCTTTGCCAAAGTGTTCTCCCAACAATGGTCTCTTTTTTGCCTTTAAACCCACACCCGTAGGTTCATATATGTAGAGAGAAGTTTCCACCACCTCTCTCTCTTTTCTCTCTCTCTCTCGGTTCCTCCCCCTTCTATGGCCCCTTTCCTTGACCTAGGACCTGTGCTCCCTCTACCAAATGCAACATTTGCATTAAATGGTTGGGGAGACTTGTTGTGCACTCATGTATATATATATATATATCATATTATATATATATAACACACACACACTTCACACCTAGCCGACACACACACTCCCCACATGCATCACACCTGTATACTGCCCAAGGGCAGTTCCCCTTTTTCTTTTTCTTTTTCTTTTTCTTTTATTCCTTATACATGTTCATGTATACATATATACATAATGCATGTATAATACATTATATTATATATATAAATATATACACATAAAATACCTCTTTTTATACATAGATATACAGATGTATGTAGGGGTACAATCCCATTTTTAATCGTATACACATACACTGATTTTAATTAAGCTATGTATCTATGTTCACGTATGCATGCATGGAAGTACGTGCATGCACGTATTTCGATGCAATGCCCTGTGATGCTCGGGTGTGACCCAGCCTTGATCATTTATTCCCATCATTCCAGTCATTCATTTCCATGAAAATACTAAGATATACATATCTTACCGTTCAAGTTACATGTTTTAACCGACCTACCTTGGTATACGTGACGTATCCCGGGTCAGGATATTACATCAATGTCAGGATTTTCACCAAAAAGTTGACTTCGACGGTGCGATGGATAAGGTTTTCAGAACCCCTGGTTTCGAACATCTTCTAACCAATGGTGTCCGTCCCCAAGCAAGACCCTAGGAATATGGCCAAAAGCTTCCTGCCTTGCCTGGTTTTCCAGCTTCTGCCGCTTCTAAATTCACGCTATTTGTTAATGTTCCAAAAGTGGGATCCCTTCTAGCCTCTCCTATCTGGAATGGTAGTAGTGTATCATATATAACAGACGATAGGTAAATCTAACGTCTGCTGCTAACTTCCTTGTGTCCGTAATTGATTGATCGGATGTTTGCTCCTAGGTGGCGCCCATGAAATCGCATTTGCTTCTTCCAATGAGAAGATTTGACGTGAAAGCATCTTAAAGAGCTTTTCTCATTAGAGACAGTGGCAATAGAATGAATATTCATCCATCTTCTATCGGTCTTTTTTTCTGTCTCTCAACAAAGAAGGAAGGCATCCAGTTGAATCTATAGGAAAGTCTGAAACAAAAGGCTGCAGCTTCCGATTCATAATCTCTTAAGCAGACGAAGACAATAGGACTATTAGTAGGGTGATTTTTCGTCTTCTCATCTGATCATTTTCTATTATCTTCAAAAGAACAATTGCAACTGAGAATCCATCCTAGATAGGAATTACTGCTCATGGGTAGAGGGACCTTTAGTAAAGGCTTGATCCATATAATAGGTTATGCCCTCAGCAAGGAGAATTTGAAGCTTGGTTAACTCTTCAGTGGCCATCTAAAGGAAAGAGAAAGACAGCCAATTCAAAATATCACCAAATCTATAACACCCTGACCTAGAATATGGCACGTAAATTGAGATAGGCCAAGTCGAGTAGTATAAAATCGAAATGTAAACTGAACGCAAACTTTAATGAAACTATTGTACGATGTAGTACGACACACATAAATCAAATATTCGATAATCATTTTAGGCCATCCCGAATACTCGAGGGACTACCCATACGAGAAATCGGGTTGCACGAAAAAACGTGTACCCAAACACATATGGTAGTACAGGTATATGTATATATATATAAACTTATAAAGGTGTATATATATACGGTATATGTATAATGTGTATATACATAATGGAAGAAAAGAAAAAAAGAAGTGGGCTAGTGTGTGTACTGGAAAGTAGCGTTGGTTAGTGTGTGTGAGAGTTTGTGTGTGTTAGTGTGTGTTGCTATATAATATGTATATAACATAAAAATATTCACATGCAATTAAATGTAAAGCTGAACTAAATTAATGAGGAATAGAAGAGAAAAGAAAAAGGGATCAGGAAAGAGAGAGGAAGTCAAGAAAAAGAGGCTTAGAAGAGGGAGAAACCGAGAGGGAGAATGACCAAGGCGGTGGAGAAGTTGTATATGTATATGTGTGCGTTGGGGTAGAACATAGAAAAGAAAGAAAATCAAGGGAAGCAAAGGAAAAATATAGAAGCTGAGAGGTCTCTGGATATTCAGAAGTTGAAACAAATAAAGTGGAGGAAGAAAGGAATGTTTACGGCAAGCCAAAAACTCAAACAAGTAAGTGAATCAATTTCTGGCTTTTACGATTTTAAGCATAAAAGTTTGTTTAAGTTTAATGGTTTAAGAGCATGAAAAATGATAAATTTTGAAAGAAACCGCAGCCCATTTGGTTAAGAAATAAGTGAGAAAAACCAAATTAAAGTTTGCAGAAAAATTCGGAGTCATTTGGTTTTTGATCTATTTAGCTTGTTTTATGAATGGGAAATTGTTGCCCATAGGTGCAACAACTTGTAGGTAAAATTTGGGCTCAAAACAATGGCTAAAAAGCCATGAAAAATGAGAAATTCAATTCGCCGGAAAATCTGGGCAGCTCGCCGGAGTTGGCTGCAACTCCATTTTTTGAGGCCTTCCAATGACTGAAACTGAATTTCGAGGGTAGATATGGAAAGCCCATGAGGAGTAGAAGAGGACCCAAGTGGTTAGACGTCGAAACGTCACCGAAAAATGGCTGCCGTCACTGGAGAAGGTGACCGGCGCACGGCTGGGCAGCTTGTTGCGCACTGTGTGCGTGTGGAGTTTATGGGCTTTTGGGCCATGGGTTCGGGTCGGGTTGACCCGCCCATCCACCCATGGGTTAGACCCAATACAGGTGTAGCATGAGGAATTTTTAAAATATTTTAAAATTGTGATTTGGGGCTGTTTGGATGCAAGTGTAAGAAATTGAAATTAAATTAAAATTGAGAATAGGGATAGCCTATCGAAGGTTTGGGTTAATCCACTGTTTGGCTATTCCAAATTGGGATAGGGATTTTTGAAATTAGACATTGACCCAGAACTTACGATAATTATATTTTGACCCCAAGTAATAAAATAATATTTAATTTAAAGGAGAAATTACCAAAATGCCTCTAAGTCAAAAAGTAGTCAAATGGACTCCGATTAAAGTAAAAGAATAGTGAATTTTTATTATTTCAAGCATTCTAGACTCAACTATGAGGTCCGATTTGTGAAAATAGGTCCCGAAAAATAAGAACCCCTAAAGTACAAAATGACCGTTTTGCCCTTTTTAGTACCGAAGTCCAAATTAAAGTCCATAAAAAACCTAAACCGACTTTCTTCGACATTATGGACTCAATGGTAGAGTCCGTTTTACCAAATAAGATACTTAAAAATATTGATGTATGAAATTGGCAAATTCCAGAAATTAATAGGCCTAAGACTTAAAGAGACTACCAAGAGAAGGTAACTAGAATAGAAAGAGATTTAAATGATAATTAAATCGAGTGATATTATAGAATGTAACCAAACTTTGAAATGTGATTATAGGAACCTTCAACTAAAGGAGGATTTTTGAGTAAAAGCTCTTGGATTTCAGGTGAGTGTTTCATACCATATTGAGGTAGGAATTTTATTATAGATATAAATATTGAACTCTTTTATGATGTATCGACATATGATATCATTTTCCCTCTATAGCCTTTGTCAAACAGTTATACTGTATACGTTTTGAATGATCTATGGATAACTATATTGTCTTCCTTGACTTGAGAAAATGTATTCGTAAAATACTCAAACGCTATATGATTTCCTTACAAATGTTTGAACTGTTTTAACTAAATACTAAGTAAGGAACTTTGATTTGAGTAATTGAACTGCTATTGATGATTATTGATTTTGGATATGATTTTGATGCTTTGGATAGAACAATCTTCTATGATTGGTTACTATCGAATAGGTTGTGACTTATCGAACCTTACCCATGGGGTATATTGGTGGTGAGCCGGTGTGATACGGCATATCGAGCTAGTCTATCAATCTCAGTCAGCGAGGTTCTAATTTGCTGGTCATAGAAGTGGAATATATGAATTTTGAATATGAATATCGAATATGAACGATGATTGAATATGGTTTATCCAATTATGTTATTGAACTATGATTTATCGAATTATGTTATCGAACTATGATTTATTGAACTATGATTTTGATTTATCGAACTATGTTATTGAATATCGATTTACGATTATCATTGAATTGTTATTTATTGAAAGTGAATTTGATACCATTATCTTGTTGCTATAATTTAAGATAGCACATGATATATGGTCATTGATATTTTAGTATTGAATTGTATAGTAGTTTTGAAACCCTTGGTATGTTATAGAATACTCACGAACTGTCGAGCTCATACGGATTTTTATCCAACATATTTTCGGTAACGACATTGGCAAGGGAATAGCAATTTTAGTCAGGATAGCCGAAAGCTTATAAAGTTATGAACCCTTTTTGTATTAGAATTTTGTTAGACATGATGTAATTGCTTTTGGAAATTATGGATTGTACATCGAATATGACATTAGCAGACTTTGAAAAATTACATCATGTACTTTTGTAGTCACTATGGAATGTATATATGGATGACTGATGTTGAGTTGTATACTGACATTTCCGAAATAGAAAAAGAAATTTATTCTGCTGCGTTTGATTAAATGGAAAAGAGAAAAGTATTGTGATCATTGAAAAATGCCTCAGTGGCCGATCACGAAACCCTGATCCGCATAGGCCAGATTTCAGGTCGTGACAAAATCCCATGCTAGCTCTTCCATCCCTTCTAAATCTTATATAATATGTTTACACATTTATTTGTATTTTTCTAGTCCAATAATTAATACTACAAAATATTTTTTTTATAAAAGTATTAATTATTCACTATGAAATGTATTGGTTCTTCAACTAATTATTAATTATGGAAGAATTAGCCAGACACTTTCAAGATGAGGTTCCATGGTGTATGATGTATGTTATTAGATGACAATATTGCTTTAATATATGAAAATAAAGAGGAAATACATATTAAATTAGAACTCTGGAGAAAAGCACTAGAATCTACAGATTTAAGATACGCAGGACGATGACTATATGGAATGTAATTTCAACAAAACTAGGTGTAGAAATGGAGATGGAGTAAAGATTGAATGCCAGGAGATACTAAAGTGAGCCTTTTTGTTACTAGGGTCAATTATTCATGAGGAGGGAAAGACGAGAGATGATGATGTCTCATGGAATTAAATTAGGATGGGTTAAGTGTAGGACTGCCTCGGTACCCATAAAGTTAGAAGTAAAATTCTATAAAAAATTTTTGAACCAGTTGCCCTATTGACAGAATCTTGGGTTGTTAAGATATAACATGTTGGTGAGTGCGTGGAAGAGAAATTAGAGGTCTCTCATACACTCACTTTTGTTTGTTGACGATACAATGATATTTTGTGGAGCAGAAGAAACTCAACTTAGATATTTGAGATGTGTTTTGAGACAGTTTCGGGGTTGAGGATTAATTTGGCAAAGAGTGGGCTTATTCCAATAGGAGAGGTGGGGGATGTTGATAGTTTGGCTTGGAACTTGGAATTTAGAGGGGGGGGCCTTTCTCACGATAGATATGGGTATGCCTTTGGGAGCATTTTTAAAGAGTAAGGTAATTTGGGACCTGATCATTTGATAGATTTTGGAGAAGATTGGCAGGGTGGAAAAGACAAGATTTATCAAAAGGAGGCAAGTTAAAGTTGATCAAGTGTACGTTGGCGAATCTTCCGAATCTTCCAACTTATATTTATGATCAAGACAATATTTATTAATGTTAGTTTGGAAATTTTGTTTTCCCTTCCATTCAAGGGACAACCAACGTGATGAAAAGTGCAATCAGCAACTAAAATGATGTGAACCATCTAGTTTTGTTATTCTATTTCCAGATTTCTACATGCTAACCTCATTAATTTGCTTTGCCATTACTATCTGTAACCTGATTTTACCAGACACTTACTTATTCCCCCATCCCTCTTTCTCCCTCTAAACAACTAAAAAAAATAGATTTTTTGTATGTCTCAGTTGCTTGCTTCTGGTGTTAACTATGTCATATATGCTTTGAGCATCTTGTTTCTTCCTCAGGTTCTTTTATTGTTCAAGTGTTTTTATTGGGTGCTTTTGTTTGCAAATGTTCATCCCCTCATCATTTATGTTGTTTTCTGCACGTATATAGAAAGTACATGGGCTAAGTCAGGCATTTCATGGGAGGCTTAGATGACTCTGAGTGTGAACCACCCTTGAAACATGTGAAAGTTCCTTCAAGAGATTTGAAGAAATTATTGGACGACTCATCTCATACAGAGCCTCTATCTGTCTCTTTGGGAGACCTGATGGCTCGGCCACTATCCTTCCAAGGAGACAGAGAATGGTTGGTTCAAAAAGAGTTATCAACAAACAGGAATTTATCAAAAT
Organism: Nyssa sinensis; assembly: GCA_008638375.1. Lineage (NCBI taxonomy): Eukaryota > Viridiplantae > Streptophyta > Magnoliopsida > Cornales > Nyssaceae > Nyssa > Nyssa sinensis. The sequence goes on along the minus strand of CM018045.1, from coordinate 22,734,860 downwards.
CATAATTAGTGCGTTGTATTCTCTTGGTTATGACAGGATTGGGGCCCTTCTAGAGGAAGAATCTGGGATATGGCTGCACTCATCAGCAGTTAATTTGTTTATGCAGCAAGTTTTGGATGGAAAATGGGATGCAAGTTTGGCCACTTTGCATGATATTGATCTCTCAGATGAAACTATCGTTAAATCAGCATCTTTCTTGATATTGGAACAGAAGTTCCTAGATCTTTTGAAAGAGGGAAAAGTCATGGCTGCTTTAGGTACTCTAAGGAATGAGATTATGCCCCTTTCCATCAATGTGGGTCGTGTTCATGATCTTGCAGCCTGCATCATCTCTCTTCCCCATTGTGTAGTATTTGAGCTTTCCAGTCAAAACAATGCAACAAACTCACGCTCAAGGTTTCTTGAGAAATTACAGATATTGTTTCCTGCAGCAGTTATGGTACCTGAAAGGAGGTTAGAACATCTAGTTGAACAGGCTCTTGACGTGCAACGAGATGGTTGTGTATTTCACAACACTTTGGATAGTGAACTGTCGTTGTACTCAGATCATCAATGTGGAAGAAACCAGATTCCTTCTCAAACATTACAGGTTAGATATGTAATCTTGGTTCAAGGTTCTTAGTTTCTCATTCTAGCTTGTTCAGTTCCTGCTTGTTCTATACCTTTTTTCATCAGCTAACAACAGAAATTCATCATCTTTCTTGAGCATGTAAGAGACAAGTAGTTCTTGGTTTCTTAAGAAGGGGTTCATTGTGACCATTATCTACTACATTATGCACATCTTTACAGCATCATAAATTAATTGTTCAGGATGCCTGTTTATGACCATTTTTTTATATGCCGGTTTGTTTTAGGTGAATGTGCTTAAATAGCTTTTGGTAAGTATTTATGTATATATTATCTTTGCCACTTCTATCTTAGTCATTGTATCCTATTGCAAATATGTGGGAGAAAAAAAAATTGTATATATATACACGTTTATGGGCTAGAACTTTCTATTTGCTTGAGACTTATGTTTAGTGGTATTTCTGTTTGATGTTCATTTATAAGTGTGCACTGGTATGGACAGTGGTGCAGAACCAGCTAGCATGGTTCCATATCCTAAGAGAGGGAGAGGGGATGATGTTAACCTTCAGCCACTTTTGGGGAGTTAGAGTTGGTCAGCTGAGCAGAGCACACAGTTAAATCGTGACCCCTTTTACTTCTTTTCGGTCCAAAAGCCTTCACCATGCATAATTACCTGTCCTATGTAGCTTGGGGTACATCCAGATGCAAGTTTAATGACAAGCTATGATGCCACGGATACTTGAACAAGGTAGTCGTGTCTGTTTAGTATTTGTTCCAAATATTGATACTCAAATGCTTACAAATACATTTCATATACTTCTTAAATATATCCATGAATTGGGCAAACTTGTTTGATGCTTCCCAGATGCTTTGAGACACATGTAACATTTTGATACTTCTTGAATGTATTCATGATTTGAAAAAAATAATAATAATTTTGAAAATTATGTTCTTATTTTATTTTATTTTTTGTAATGTGGAAGAGTGTACTAGCGTGGGAAACCCTGGATGTATGCAATCACCCTCGAGCCCCACAGATCAGGTAAACTGGGACGTGAACCTAAGTCCTCGAGTATTTACACCACTGAGGCTTGCTGTTGAGCTAACCCGGAGGGTTATATGTACTTATCTTTTCCATGTCACACCAGATTTTTGTCTTCAGCTAATCTGTTTTCTCTTTTGAGTTAAGAAGCTTCCTATAATATCTCGACCTAAAATACTAGGTCATATTGGCACGTACTACGAGGCTATGAAAAATTTTGTAAAGATATTTACACTCAAAAGAATAATTGATTAATTATTTAAATTAATTGATTAAGATAATTATTTGTAATTTCGATTAACTATTGGTACACAATTATACACATAAAATATGTGTTATGTATGGGAATATAGGACCAAGTATGTATGTATATATGTATATGAAGTAAATAAAATATTATATATGTATAGATATAAAAAGGTGTGAACAGTGGACAAGTGGGTGTGTGTGTCGGTAGTGGGTGTGTGTGTTTCCATGTGCATGTGTGTGTGTTATATATATATATATATATATATAATATACAAAATATCATACAAAAGCCAAAACAAATTAATGTAAAGTAGGAACTTGGGAAGAACAAAATTAATTGAGAAACAGAGAGAAATGAAGGGCTATGGTGTAGGGATAAAACGTGTAAAGAGAGAGAGAGAGAGAAGTCGGTTGCCTTTCTTTTTAAAGCCAAAGCATGCAATTCATGCTGTCTCCTAAAGGAACAACTGAACAAGGAAGGAACTGAGGAGAATAGAGAAAGAATCAGAATAAAAAGAAGGAGAAAAACAATGGAAAAAGGTAAGAAAATCCAAATTATCGTTTTTCTCTCTCTCTAAAATTTTGAGTTAATAAGGACTGTTCTTGAATTATATTTATACCTAGGATGCTAGATATATGTTTATAAGCTTGACAAGCATGATTTTAGACCATGAAAACACGTAAAAACAGTAAACCCAGATGGAGCAGCCATTAATGACCTTGCTTACAACAGGTCTGATTTTGTCACAACCAAACTAGATTTGGCTTACCAAGACCTCAAACTGAGAACATGAGAATGTTAAAAACCCTAGTACGCGATCATAAAACAAGAGAACTGACCTTCAAAAATCAAATTACAGGTTCGGGTCCCCAAAGCAAACCTTAAAAACATGAGATTAAACCTACCTTTATGAATGAAATGTGAAACCCCATGAAGAGGAGATCACAACAGAATAAGTTTCATCGAATTTGGCTCAAAAATGAGCATTTACGAGAAGATTATTGGTTTGAAGTGTCAAACCCAAAATCTAACATATGAACCAGTTTTGAACTTCCAAATGAATGCCAAACTAATTGTTAATGTTCTAGGAAAGGATCGGGTTGAAAACAGTAAGAAAACAGTGAACAAGAACACACGAAATTGAAGAAATAGCAACTGAAACAAATTAGGGTTTCGTATGAACAGTGTCGATTTCAATGGGGAAGACGACACTGTTCGGGTTGGTTCGGGTCAAATCGGGTTCGGGTCGGAACCCGACCCATCGCATAAAACGGATTAAGTTGGACGGCGTCGTTTTGAGGTGTTATGTTTTAAATTAAAAACATTAGGGCTGACGTCATCATGACGTCAGCATTACGCAATTAACCCAACCAGACCGGATTAGTTCAGTTCAAACTGGACCGGTTCACTTGCAAACGAACTAAACCCACTGGTTCAGTCCAGTAGTTTTAAAAATTTCATTTTGCCCCAGAATTTCTGGACAATTGTACTGTGGCCCAACTGAGGGAAAATTCATTCAATTACACCCCTGGAAAAATATTTAATTATTTTATAAATGAGGTAAAATTTCTATTTTGCCCCTGAACCATAAATATGAAGCAAATAAAGTCCAAATCGAACATATGAATAGTGTATTTTTACTATTTCGGATATTCTAAGACTAATGGAGAGGTCCGTTTTGCGAGACGGGGCCCCAAAAAATAAAGACACGTAAAGGGATCAATGACCAAAATACCCCTTGTCCAAAATTAACAAGTTATTTGTGTATTCTTACTATCTCGGACCTTCTGAGTCCAATGGTGAGGTTCACGACACGAGACAAGGTCCCGAAAATAAAGACACATAAGGGGGTAAAATGACCAAATTACCCCTGGTACCTCCAAAGTCAAATTAAAATCAAGGAAGGTCTAAACTGACTTTCTCCAACATTTCGGACTCAATGGTGAGGTCCAAATTACGAAACGAAGTGCGGAAAAATATGACACGTAAATAGGTAAATGACCATTTTACCCTTTTACATACAAAAGTCTGAATTAAATTCTAGGAAAGCCTAATTTGACTTTCTTCGATGCTCCGGACTCAATGGTAGAGTCTATTCGACCAAAAGAGATGTCAAAAATAAAAAGACATAAAATTTGATGAATAGCATCTGTCAGATAACTATAAATTAAAGTAATGCCGAAGTACTAATCTAAGGTGTATACGAGGAAATGAATTACGAAAAGACACGACACGTAAATATGTGAAGTAAAGAAATTTAAATTAAAGTTAATAGAGCTACCAGAAGAGTATAAATTGAAATGAATTTAATTTCTAACACATTAAATTGTGTCATAGGTTAAGAGTACGAGTTAAGTTAAGTACATACGAAATTATGAAATCGTTTTAGGATCTAATACGATTTAAGCATAAGTTAAGGAATATCGAGATGATATTACAATGAATGTGAAGTTGATGAGATGTTTATGAATTGTTTTTAGGAACTACAAGGAAAGTGGGAAAGCGCATTTTTAGCACTAACCTAAAAGGACCAAGGTGAGTAACCCTGTGTCTGAATTAGAGATTTAACTCCAAATATTTGATGAAGTTTTAAGTTCAAGTTATATGAAGCATTTGAATATCAAATTCAGTTTACACAATCCCTGTTTTTAAAAATATGCTGTTACGACATGCTGATTAAATGTTTTATATTTAATTTCTTTCTTGGAAATGTTTAGCATGGTCGGGTTAAAATGTATTTTCTGTAAATATTCTGAATTTGATTGTTACAAGTATTTGAAGTCATATTGCAGAAATCATATGTTTCATGTTTTAAATACTCATGAAAAGTATCTATTGACGTAGCCATGTGATAAATGTTTTATAAGATAACATAGTTGAATTCCTTTGGGAGTCAACAGTAAATGTCACATAGTCAGGATTTTGGGTTACTTTGGAACTCAAGTACTCTGTCATGTGAAATGCCCGGTAGTAGGATCTAATCCCCCAGGCAAATATTATGGACAGTATTGGCAGTAAAATGGGAGTCTGGTTTGAAACAGATTCCACCTAATCGAAGAGAAAAGATGACAAATGATTTCGGAAATGGAAGCAGGTTTTTACCCCCATTTTAATGTACGTAATTATATGCTTTTAAATTGCATATGTTTCGAGTTATATACTCTATTTGACGAAGTACGAGTTTAGCTTGAATACTTTAAATGTTTCAAAGCTATCTGTTTTATGAAATGCATATGTTTCGAGTTATATACTCTATTTGACGAAGTACGAGTTTAGCTTGAATACTTTAAATGTTTCAAAGCTATTTGTTTCAAGAATGCATATACTCTGTATTCTAAAATGTACGAGCAATTGGTAGTGAGTATTTTATAAACTCTCATGTGTTAAACCACTACCAGTTGAAAACCCCATGACGAATGCAGGAATTACTCACAAGCTTAGATTAGCTTACCCGGACTTTGTTCGGATCCCCCTTTCAGGTCAATGATAAAGGCAGTTTTGGTTAGAAGACGATGATGATGGATCTGTCATTTTGGGAAGTTGTAATTACGTAGTTTCTTTATGGAACCATGTGAATTTTAGGTACGAACTTCTGTATTAGTAAGCAGTACAAGAATATGTATTAAGCCCTCTGGGCAGTGGACATGTAATATTATAAGTTCTATAAGTTTTTAGTTATGCTCTGATTTTATATTCATGTGTACCGCAATATGAAAAGCAGCAGTATCGGACGGATGTGCAAATTTTAAAATGAGAAAAGAAAAGAAAAATTTTTCACGCTTCCGCAACCACATGATGCACATCTATTCGATACCGCTGCAGATACGAGCCTTGTCCTGAGGCCCCCGGGCCGAAGGGCGGTGGTCCCGATCCGGGATCCGCGCAGGGTGGATTTCGGGTCGTGACACTTCCCCAATTCCCCTTTATTACCATCCATCTCATCTCTCTTAATTGGACAGGATGCATTGCTTTTTTGAACATCCAACTCTCATTTCTTGGAGCAGTCTTTCCTTCCTAATTTCTACCTTCTTGAAGACACCCATGTTCTATATCTTCAAATCTTCTTTTAGCCTTTTCATTTTATAGCCAACCCAAATTCTGGTTCTCCCACCACACTATACCCTTGCCACCATGCTCTCACTATATCAACAAACCCTGCTTCTCTTAACCATGTTTTCTCAAAATGGAACTAGCTCTTTCCCCTAAGCTTACCACCATACTTCAACATTTCTAGCGCACAGTTTGAAATCGGGTAAGGAAGACACATTTTAGCTACATTTGGTAATTGTTCCTCCCACTCTATTGATACAAGAAATATGTCCAACTGCGACATAGAGGGATTCTCTTTGCCATTACTACATGTAAACCTCCTTCCAATCAATAATCCCTAAGTTGCCAATAAACTCAAAAAATTCTTTCATAGCTCTTGTTATTCTCAAACATTCCATTTTCATTAGAGAACAGCCCACTTTCATGAGAGAATCTAACCATGTTAAAGTTTCCACCGATGCCAAGTAGAGCCTCCTATTTACTTTTCACCAACAATTCCCCCAACGGCTGCACCTAACTCCGTCATTCACGGGGCCATAAACTCCTGAGGATGATCGGTGGAAGCTATCCCCAGTTTGGAACAAACAAGATAATGAGGAATTCCATTTCCAACAGTCAAGCCCGAACAGCACTCTAGAGTCGTATAATAGCTAGTCAGCGATTATCACCTGATATACCCGACTCTTAATATGCACCACCCCCGCTCATTTACCTCTCCAAACAAACCTCACCACAACATCTGCTTTGTCTCGATCTCCTGTAAAAACTATAAAACCCTCCACTCATTCACTAGTGCCTTAATCACCACACATGTACTAGGATCGTTCAAACCCCCAATTTCACAATATGATCCTTAGCTTCATGGGTACACCATTGATGTTGACAAATTCCCTACTGAGTTTGAATTTGACCACCCCCCTTTCTAATTCCTCTATTCTCTTTCCCCTCAAATATTATAATCTTGCTCAGTATTGCGTAGGCTTCTAGTATATAATTAAGTCTCTACCTCCCCCTATCTCTTGAGGCTTCAACACTGCAATGGGCTTGTATAAAATTAGTGCTTGACTGTGAGTCTTGCTCAACATTTCCAAAAATAGAAACCTAATTAGAACCTATTGAACACCCCTTTATGACCCAAGCCTCGAGATGACCCTTATTTGAAACTCTTGACATCACCTCACAGTAGAACTTTTCCCTCTGCCTCCAGCATATTGGCCAGATTAGTTGGTTTTGCTAGATACTCGTCCCCATCAATACCTATGAGCCTTTCAGCAGAACTCCAACCAGCCCCTATCTGTACCGATCACTGCTCTTAAGCCTCTGCTTCCCCCATTGCATTGGGCTCTTCTCTCTCTCTCTCTCTCTCTCTCTCTCTCTCTCTCTCTCTCTCTCTCTCTCTCTCTCTCTCTCACATGTCATAGGCTCACACTTTCAGCACTTGCACAGGCCAAACCATGCAGCATTAAGGCAAGTACTCCCCTTGTTTGAGTTTGCCCTAGTTAGCCTTCGCCTCGTATACTCCCTCTTGGTGTGGTAGTAGCGTCACTTGTTCACTCTCTTGGACTTAGTTCACTCAACCCAACACTCTTTGGCAAGATAGTTGGCTAAGGAGTATTTCTATTACTCAAGAATACTTTACAACCTTAGAATCTCTGATGCTAGAATACTCTACCCGTTGTTACAACAATTCGTTCACATCCTAGTGAATTGCGAATTGGGATCGCGTGATCCAAAACATGACTCAATAGGGATTTGGAACGCAAGATTTATCGTTCCAATTTAAAATATCAAAAGTTACAAAAAAAATTATTCAACATACAAGAAAATACATACACATCGTTGGAATTTTATTATATAACAACTTGGATTTGTTGAAAATTTTCTAGTGTATATATATCACGGTTTTAAATCGCGGTTGCGGGATACGATTTGGTCGTGGTCGTGGTCGCGGTGTAATGGTATCGGGAGTATCGGATCATTCTTAACGGGGATCGAAAACTGCAACCGTGAATTTTTTCAAATACTACCAAATCTCTTAAAAGCTACGCATCTTAACTACAATTATTACATTTTAATATCTTTTACTATTATTTTTCATTTTTCTAACACCTAAAAAATATTTTTCTTATAAATAACACTGAAGAAGATATTTTATTATTCTATATGAATTTTTTAAAGTTGAACTAATGAGAAGTATCATTTAATTTGAATTACATTACAACAAGTAATACAAATAATAACAAAAAATTATTATAAGTATGAAAATCAATATAATGTAATTAGTTATGGAATAAATATTTTTAAAAAAATTTGAGGCCAAGAGACCTTTTCGAGTTTGCATTGACCCAAATGTTTTGGTAAACCATTTCAAATTATTTTTGAATTATTTTATTAAGTATCTCTCTTATGTATAAATTTTATAAAAATAGAAATCATAAGAATTTTACAAAAAATTAAAAATTTAAAAATGAAAAGAAAATTAAAACTTTGAAAAAAAACTTAAAACAATTATAATAGTCTTGTAACGGCCGAAATGGTTCGATAATAGCCCATAACGGTCGATACGTGACGGTATCAGCTGATACGTTTGTGACTTTTAGTCACACTGATATATCGGCCAATATCAGTATCGGAGGGTTAAAAAATCGATACGTAACGTAGCGACCGATATTTAAAACCATGATATATTTACATACGAATATTATTACAAATATAATAAAAAAACATATCACGTTCTAACTAAACGTATTTCGTTCTAACAAAGTGATCTGAAGAAACCTATCCCTAACATATCATATTCTATAACAAGTAACGATCTACGTTCATGTTTTCGTTCTACGTACCATAACAATCGACGTTCTACGTAATATTAGTCTCTACCACACTCTTCTACAAGACAAGGATACTCTAGATAACTCCATAAGACTCGAGAATATACAAGATAACACTGGAAGACTCTAGACAACTCAAGAAATCTCTAGATTCTCCAGCCATGTAGCTAAAATGCTCCTCGTAAGCACCTGCTTGACGACTGTGTTTTGTAACCTTCCAGGACTTGGTGGGGTGTGGCATTTCGCTTTGAAACCCAGCCTTTTGGTTCCTTTTAACTGTGCCCAGCCCTTTCTCAGTTTGCAAACCTCCATAGATGTTCCTGAGCCTTGACCAATTCTTATTTCTAGACCAATATTTCTCCCTCTTTTGGTTACAGGTTTTAGAAAGGCCTAACTCATCTTGCATTTCCTTCCCAATCTTGCTCTGAAGCCCTTTTTCTAGCCACCACCTAATTCCTGGACGGCCTCCCTAGGTCTGCATATACAACATATATATAATGGATTAAGGACCGTAAAACAAACCAAGCTACTCAAACTTCGCTCATTATTGGCTTGTGAAAGCTAGTTTGAGTTCATTCATTAACCTCGTGGAGCTGAGCTTGAGTATAAGGTTTAAACTTGTTATCGAAACATGAGCATAATTTAGTCAGTGGTGATGCACTTGGCTTGATTAGGCTCTAAAGTATGTGCCATTATGTGGATTTGACAGGGGTTGGGGAGAGGGGGTAAGGCTAAATCTATGAGGTACAATTGTAATATTGGTCCCTTTTAGTGGCATTTCCGTCTCTTTAATTTTAAATCCTTGAAGTGATAATGCTCCCTGGCAAAAGTAACAGGCATGCTTATGCATTGTACCTATTCTTAATGCTGACGTGAAAGGTCATTATTAAGTCGGCTGAAGGTATCTATGGAAAAGGACAAGGGATTCCCACGTATTTGGCACCATCCAATAGAACTTGATAACTGTCGAAGGTATTTTAGAGAATGAAAAAGATATCTTCTTTTCTCTAGGAGGTCAATATTTATAATCGCAACTTACTAGTAAATAAGGAAACTATCTTAAATTAATTTCTACAATTAATCAATCAATCTAATGTCTAAATTAAGTTACAAATTAAGTCAATATTTACAACACTCCCCCTCAAGTTGGAAAGTATATATCTATAACTCCTACCTTGTTACAAATAGAGTCAATGGCAGCCTTTGGTAAAGCTTTGGTGAAGATGTCGGCGAGTTGATTACCAGAAGGAGCAAATGAAGTAGTGATTTCCTTGGACTCTACTTTAGATCGAATGAAATAACAATCAACTTCAATATTCTTAGTTTGTTCGTGAAAGACTGGATTGTTAGCGATATAAATCATCGCTTGATTGTCACAATAGAAAAGTGTAAGACCACGTACTGGAACATCAAATTCTTGCATAAGTGTTCTTAACCAAGTCAACTCACAAATAGTATGTGCCATTGCTCGATATTCTGCCTCAGCATTATAACGTGCCACAACTGATTGCTTCTTGCTTTTCCAAGTCACTTTATTACTCCCTAAGAAAGTACAATAACCAATAGTAGATTTACAATTTGTATATGATTTTGCCCAATCAGCATTAGCAAGATAACCAGGTAGGAAGGCATTTTTAACATCGAGCTGATGAAGAGGCCAATTGAGATTCGCAGTAAGAGATATGATAACCCGAACAAAATTCAATTTGGCAACAGGTTCGTGAATCATGATCTCTTAATATACAAGAAACACTATTCTACTTCATCCAACTTTACCTTAATTCTCAAAGCAATATTATCACCAATCTCTCAAATAAACAAGTTAAGGTGTGAAACTGGTCTTCTTCTTCTTTTATAGGTTAACTTATAATTTTCATTTTTTATTACATTCTTATTTCTTTATTTTCAAATAATTTTTTTTAAAAAAAAAAAAAAAGAGAATTCGTCCAAATTATATTTGTGCCAAGAAAATGTGAAATTTTAAAAAATCTGGAAATTTGGAAATCGTTGTCGAGCATGGACTACGAAGGAATTTAAAAGCCTTGGAAGAGAGAATAGCTACGGAAGGGAAGCGTTCCTCCTGCTTTGAACTTTGAATTCAGGCCGATCGCCTATCCACTTACAGGCCACAACCATGGTAAGCAAAATGTCATTATAACTCCGCATCCTTTTATACGGATCCTTACACGCACGCATATTATATGTTGTAAATCATATCCAACCTTTTTTCCCCTCCAATCTCTATTCGTCTTCATCTCCTTTTTCCTATTTACTTGCGCGAATCAAATGATTGGAGCTTGATTCCACACTCTGTCTCTGTTTTAAATGTTTGTGTGTTGATCGATGTGATTGTTTTCATACTTCATTTTCTTTTTTTTATTAAATTATGTGGTTTATCTTTTTTCTTTTCTTTTCAAATTCATATATTTCTATGCGTGATCTCCTGTTTGGTGACGAAAGCTAATTCCAATTCCCGGTTTTCATAAGGAATTCATATATACATGATCTGAATCTATGTTCATTCTCATTTTTGGATCTGAAACTTAATTGTGAACCTTATATGGGCAACCGCAGTCCCGTTTTCTTTGCAGATTTTTTTCCTTCCGATCCTGCATGAGCAATATTATTACTGCTGGCAGTAGACTCTCGCTATTGTTTACACTATGTTTGGATGGAATGAAGGAATTGGAAAGAAAGGGAAGGGAAGGGAAGGAGAAGGAGAAGGAAGGGAGTTTATATTATGTTTGTTTTAAAAATTAGGTAGGAAAGGGAGGGAGAGGATGTTACGATCCTAAATAGTTAAAAGACTTGATTTCACGCGTTCCATCAGTCCTAGGGCTTTTGGCGTATTGGTCAGGTTCATAACAATTGGTATCAGAGCAGGCACCACGTCACGGGTTTGAGTCATGGAGGGGGCGACCTAGAGGCTGGATTAAAATGCCTTAGTATTATGTATGGGAATAGTACCAAGTCATTGAATACTGATAGTTGGATGGAGCCACCAAAAGAGAAAGGGCTATCAACAGGTCAGTGTCGATAGAGTGGGCCGCCGTGGACGTCGGTTTGGAAGCGTGATGGTTTGTTACGATCCTAAATAGTTAAAAGACTTGATTTCACGCGTTCCATCAGTCCTAGGGCTTTTGGCGTATTGGTCAGGTTCATAACAGAGGAAGGAGGGAGAGCTTAACTCTTATTTTAACAATTTTGTTATCCCTCCAAAAATACGAGGAAATGAAAGAAAAAGAAATAATTTTTAATAATACTAATGTTACCTTTAAAATTGTAAAAACCAAAATAAAAATAACACTCCTAAGGCATCCAAATACACATCTAAATCATTTCTTTTCTTTTATCTCCTTTATCATTCTCAAACAAGATGAAAAGATTATATTAGTCTTTTTTTTCCTTTTCTTTTATTAGTTATCCAAACATAAAGAAGAGATTACCCTCTCTTTTCTTTTTCCTCATAACTAATATTCTTTTCTCTTTTCTTTTCCCTTTCCCTCCTACTTATCCAAACAAACTGTTAAAGTTGCGGTATCAGTCACTGTCTCAAAGGTCACAAAATGATTAGGTTGCAGCTTTGCGGATCAATATAGGGCAATACACAAGTTACACAATGATATGCTAGATTTAAGGTTCAAAATGTTCTAAAAAATGATGAAACATTAAATATATATATATATATATAAACAACAAAATGGACCCATCATATGAAAATACAATGTCCAATTCCAATACAGACAATATTGTCTAGATGATCAAGATAGGAGCTACCGGACTAGTCTATTATAATATTGCACAACAATTAAGTAATAAATACTAATTAAAACAATACAAAGATATCTAATACACTCCAATGGTAAATATCTAATGACTATCCACTACAAATCATCCATCATCCTTAGCTTCCTTGTCGTTTTCATCAGTATTTTCTACCTCAACATTCTCATGCTCTTAAGGTTCCTCGGTATTTTTTATTTTCAAGTATAAAAATTCAAAAATTTATATCTAGATATATATATATATATATATATATATATTTATATGTATGTATATTAGCATATTTGAAAAATTAGAACTAAATTGAAGTTATACAGTACTACTCCTAGATGAAGCAAACGATGCTTAGATTTATAATTAATATTTTATAAACAAATACCAAAAGAGACTTTTTGTACTTGGAGAAAGACATATTAAGAGAGAGGAAGAGAGAGAGAGAGAGTAGCTGACAGTGCTGACTGTCAGCAATGGAGGTTGTGCCTCCTCTGCAGCTTTGTTCCCCTTTTTGTTTCAATTTACACAAGAAGTGAGAGATTACCCTTCTTGGCAAGATTTCTTTGAACTGTTGTGGTAGTTTGAGTTTTCTCCATTATACCAAGAAATGACCTTTTTTATTGATTATATATCTTCTTTTTTTTATTATTGGTTTTCTTGTCTCTTAAAGGATATTATGAATTCATTTGTCATCAATTGGATGTTATCTGCTTCCCTTGAGAAAAATATCCTTTCTGGGTTCTGCCTCTGTTTTCTGTTGCTTACTGAAATAATTTTTATTTGGGGGAAATGGTTTGCTACTTTTATAAGATTTATCATACTTATACTAGCCCCCCAAAAGCACTGCCTTTAATAGAATAATACAATATAGTGGCTTGTGTTGAGACCAGCCATAAAAATGGTAAAATGTTTAGTGGCTTATGCTTCTGCATTTGTCCCAGATTCACTTCGTGCTTCTCATTAGCCGACAAGGGAAAGTGAGGTTGACAAAGTGGTATTCACCTTATACCCAGAAGGAAAGAACTAAGGTATTTTTCACTTTTAAGTTTGCAACTTTTTTTAATCTGATTACTGTTCATATTAGGTCTTCTTAGAAGGACAACAAAGATAGCTTTGGTTAACAGGTGCCAGTTCATTCCAAGTTCATTTTGGTAAAAAGCTAGGGAACTGAGCGTCCCTTCTAACTATCAAACTAACGAAATATTATAACTGAGAATTGGCTTCTCTCTTCCCCTGTGGGCTTTGCATTGATTGGCACAAGATATATAATGAATTCTTGTTGTGCGGCTAGAATGTGACTGTATTTCTTTGGTTAAAGCTTCACTTTCAAGTATGCTGAAAAATTGTATAGAACTTAAGTGGCTGTCACTATTAAGGTACATGGAAATTTTTTCATCATATTTTGTAATTTGGGATTTCAGGCAGTTTCGAAGAGGAAATTTATTTGTGTAATTATGGAAAATAGTAACTTAGCTTAAGCATTTCCTGAAGTAATGAGCTCTTTAAAAATCATTTAAATGTTTTGTTATATGGATTCACACTTTGTATAGGTAATCCAAGAGCTCAGTGGTTTAATTCTCCCACGAGGCCCCAAGCTTTGCAATTTCGTGGAGTAGAGGGGTTTAAAAGTTGTTTATAAAAGGTAGGGCAGGATTTTTTTATCCCTGATTTGAAGTTCATGTTTACAGACATGTTTCTACAAGTACAGAAAATTTCTTCTTCTTCTGGTGATCAGACAAGTTAATAATCTACTTAGCATTCACTTGTATTCTTTTCTATGTATTTGTTTTGCAGATATGCCAGCCTGTATTTCTGCATGTGCATCAACCAAGATGACAATGAATTAGAGACCCTTGAAATTATACACCATTACGTGGAAATACTTGACTGCTATTTTGGAAGTGTGAGCCTGCTAAACCTTGAAACTATTGAAAACAATAATTAGATTAATACACTATCTTAAATTGAATTTTGTTGTTCTTTTCTGTGCTTCATTAGGTTTGCGAGCTGCATTTGATATTCAATTTCCCCAAGGTATTTTCCTTGGTCTGCTTCACATTTAAATCCTGTTATTGTTTTCCCTAATTTGCTGCCTCGTAAACAATTTTTTTTGTTAAATCTTTGTGTTGGGAGGTTAAAATGAGAAATATGACCCTACATAGAACTGAATGGCAGAGAATGATTTATTTGGTTGATCCCATGAATAGGAGTCTGGAGAGTTGCGTTTATACCATTTTTATTTTTAAATTTCAGTAGTCTTCTGACACAAAGACTGTACATTGTTTTAGACAGGTAATAATTTGTGCTGTATTTGGTAGGAGAGGAGGAGAAATGAAAAGAAAGGAAGACAAGGAGAAATGTTAATTAGGAAGTGGATGGGATTTAAAAATTTTGTCCTGTCCCTATCTTACCGGACAAACCACACTTTGGTAGGAGAGATGAGCAGAGAATGGAAAATAAAAGAAAAGAAGGAAGAAAATGGAAAAGAATGAAAGAGATTGTTATTTTTTTTCTTTGGTTGGTTGGGAGGAGAAAGATTTTATCATCTTTTATCTTTTCTTCTCCCCTAACATACTTAACATCAGGCTCTCCTAAGCCTAACAAGTCCAACAATTGATTAGGACAACTTAATTCTTTGGAACACTTCCTAGCCCTTTGTTTATGAACCTGCTTGCAAAACTCAAGTTAAATTCTTTTGATAAGCAACAAAAAGGAACAAAATTCAAATTTTTTCTTAAAGTCCTATTTGCAATATATTTCTTTCCACAAGCTACAATGCTTGTTAATCTTCAACTGAATCACAAACAGAAAAGTTAACCAAATCTCTAAAACCATTCGTAGTTCCTGAAGATCCTGCTTAACACTGATGAGTATGGGGTTTGACTTTTCCTGTAGGAGGGATCAGAGAGAGAAAAACATAAATTTTTTTTTTCGTTTCTTTTTGGGTTAGATTTTCACACTTCTATTGATGGACTCTTCAATTCCAACCTACCTGTTTGTTGGTAAATTAGATTTAGTCGTTGAAGTAAGAAAATCATCTTTTGGAGGGTGATATGCTTATTAGGAGCATACATGTCGGGATTATGGAAGCACTGTTACTACCTTCTGGTTTTGGAGATGTTAGTTGGTCTATAGTTATGGAGATGTTTGACAAACTAGTTGATGGGTTATTTTTTTATTATCTTTTTGAAGTGTTTCTGAAAAAAAAAAAAAACTTGGCAGGCTTATTATATATTAGATGAGCTCTTAATTGCTGGTGAACTTCAAGAATCAAGCAAGAAAACCATTGCAAGTCTTATAGTAGCGCAGGTATGGTTCTTCATAGTTGTGATGCATTTACTTTCACAAGATTTTGACTTTGAATGGCCTTGTGTTTGATTTGCAGGATTCTTTAGTAGAGGCTGCTAAAGAGCAGGCCAGTTCAATAAGTAATATGATCGCGCAGGCCACCAAATAAAGTTGAGCAGCTTGTTTATGTTATGTTAATTGGCATGGCCCTCACTCGTGCAGTCTATTTGTGCCAAATGTCTCTGTAATGGTTGATTGCCTCAATTTTCCTCATGACCAGTTTGAAAGTTTGATATTAAGAAGGCAAATGGCCATTAAAATTAACATAATTAATTTCATTCCTGGTTCATGCTTCGTTTAATGGAAGAACCTGCGGTTATATGGTGGTGTAAGATGATGAATTGCTTTGTTGAGCCCAAGGAAATTCCAAAGTGTTTGAACGCAGTGTTCCCATGCTTGAAGCTTTCTTGGTTTTTGATTGCCATGATCTGCCCCTGATGCTCAGAGCCTTGCTCAAAAAGCCAGGCGTTACATCTATTACAGAGTACTAAGCTTCTATAAAATTTGTTTGCTTACTAAAAAATAAAAATAAATTAATTCCAAGGCAGTCAGTCCATCAGCGGGAATTGATCCACATTGAAATGTCTTTTTATATTTTTGGGTGTTGGGGTGAGAAGATAATGGTAATAGCTTTACAGGAAAAGGGGGCCAAAAAAGAAAGCATTGGTTATGTTTAGAAAATTGTTGGTAGTTGTGTCGAGGAAATTGATGCGTCTCATTCAGAGATCCACATTAAAAAAATAAATAAAATTGTGGTGATAACAATTAAACAAAAACAGGCAATGTTATGAAACTCGGACCGGACCGGATGGTTCAACCAGTTGAACCGTCGACCGGTTCACAAAACGGTCCTATTGAACCTATCAACCCGTTCCAAACTCAAAATCGTTCTAAAAATGGCAAACCGGTAAAACCGGGCGGTCCAACTAGTGAACCGTTTGACCCGTTATTGGGTCACCGGTTCTGAACGGTTTTTCGCTATGGATAAAAAACCTCATTTCACTGATTTCAGTCAAGTGGTTCCAGCCTTCCAGAACTCTCAAGTCTCAAGTCGATCGCAAGTCGCACTACGCACTACGCACGACGCACGACGCAGCCCCGTCCTTCCTCAGTCAGTTCCTCCTTCCTCGATTGACTGAAGTCTGAAACTAGTAGGCTCACAGCCCAGTCCTTCTCCTCGATTGATCGCAGTAGCAGCCCTAGTCCTCGTCCTTAATCGATCGCAGTCGCAACCCCAGTCGGCAAGTCCTCGTCCTCGATCGATCGCACTCGCAGCCCTAGTCCTCGTCCTCGATCGATCGCACTTACAGCCCCAGTCCTCTTTGGTCGCAACGCAAGTCAGTGACTGTCGACTCGTCGGCATCGTTCGTCCTTCCTCCTTCGTCCGTTCATCGCTCGATTTTTAGCCCAGACCAGACCTTCCTCCTTCGTCCGTTCGTCAATCGATTGAAATCTCAAATTTCAAGTTTCATTGTTGTGGTGGAGGTTGTTTTTTATGGTGGTTGTCTTTGGGGATTATGGCGGTGGTGAAGGGAGAAGTAGCAAAAGTTGGGCTATAAGATGGTGATGGCGGTGGAGGCAATTTTGGACGATGGTGGTTGTGGGCGTTGAGACGGTGGCAGTGGCTAGTGAGACGGTGGTTGTGTGTCATGGAAAATCCCTGTCGACCCCGTGACTTTTCTGTTGCTATTTTAAGAGGGTTTACAAAGGGAAGATCTTTAAAGAAAAATTATAGGAGGATCTTTAAAGAAGAATTATAGAGAGAATTGAGAGAGAGAAAAAGAGTTGCAAAGAAAGAAAAAAAAAGGGAAAGAAATATGTTGGAGACATGAGTTTTAACCTAAAATAATAATAATAAAATATAAAGGTATTTTTGAAAATAGATGTATTTTATTAAAGGTGTGTTGAGTAGATAACACTAACAAGAAGGCTATTGTAATTAGGATAATAAGATGGGATTATATGTAATTGTCATATTTTAAATATAGAAAATTCATATTTTGTAAAAAAAATTTATATAATTTTTAATAATTTTTGTATACTTTTTAAAATTTAAAATATTAATAATATGTATTATTAAATTTATTAATTACATAATTATGACATCACGGTTTGATTCCGGTTGACCCGACAGTTGAACCGATAACCTGTAACCCGGACAATTTTCCGGTTCGACGAACGGGCTGGGCCTGAGAACATTGAAAACAGGTAACATAACTGTCCAAGAAGTACATAAGGTGGGATGGGGTGGCTTTCTGTTTCATTTTCATTTTTGATATACCACAAACAGACACACCAATCACCTTAAGACACGTGTACTTACAGAGCCGATAAACTCGGTCATACCGAACAGGCGGAGCCTCTAAGGCATTCTCGTATACATATCCTACAGAGCTTAGTCTCTGCAATATTCACTCAGTGTTTTGGATGATTCCGACCTTATGGTCTCCTTAATAATTGCCGAGCAGGGAATAAAGAAACCGTCTTCAACACGGAAACAGTCTACAACAAAGAAACTACTATCTATGATTATCTCTATCAACGATACAATACTCCACAAGGTAACTGCAATCTCCGATGATCAAATCCCTATATTCATGGCTCCGAATCCTGATCAACTTAGGAAGGCCACGGTCTATAAATTAAACCCTAAAGGTACGCTTTATTTTTATGCTCATTCTTTGGCTTTCAATACAGTCTTTTCAATTCCGTTTACTTACTTAAGCATGGAGCGGCTACCGCCGGAGCCAATCCGGTGGTCCTCTGATCATCTTTTTTGAGTGTTCTACAGGTCGCGGGGCCCAGATTTATTGCGAGTCGAAAAGTGCAGCATCAATTTTCATCCTCACCCTCGTAATAAAAAAATGTTAACTGGGGAAAGAAAAATCTTCTTTGGATGTGCTGCTGCATATTGTACTAAAATAAGGAATACTATAAGTAATGCATTAGCTTTCAAGATAATCGAAAGATGGTTCTGACTCTTCATAGAGTGTAGAGTCCTGTCAAAACCCTCAGAGACGGATTTTACAGGCAATCCATTTGAATCCTTCATGTTTAAGATATTGGAAAGTTCTGCGGAAGTTTATTGAGTGAGTGCGGCACTCCTCACGTATGCAAATTTAGAAGAGCGGGGCGTGGGCGTGATGGATTGGGGGGTGTTTCAATTTCTGTGATCCCAGCTTTCTTAAATTATTCAATATTATAGTTGAATGATGAAACTTGAGTAGATGGTAGATGATGCTGCACTTTTTGACTCACAATAAGTGTGGGTTCCGTGACCTGTAGAACACTCAGAAAGACGCTCATAGGTCCACCGGATTGGCTCCGGCGGTAGCCGCTCCGATGCTTAAGTAAGTAAAAGGAATTGAAAGACTGTATTGAAAGCCAAAGAATGAGCATGAAAATAAAGCGTACCTTTAGGGTTTAATTTATAGACCGTGGCCTTCCTAAGTTGATTAGGATTCAGAGCCATGATTGTAGGGATTTGATCATCGGAGATTGCAGTTACCTTGTTGAGTATCGCATAGAGATAACCATAGATGATAGTTTCCTTGTTGAAGACTGCTTCCTTATTCCCTGCTCGGCATCCACTAAGGCGGTGACGAGGTCTGGAATGTTGGTCTGGACCCTGTGATCAGTTCTAAGACCCTTGTCCGGATATATGTGCTCTGAAGGCATATGTTCGATTACTTCCGACCTTTTGTGCTGATCTGGATGCTTGAGCTTTTAGTCATTGGCTGAGTGAGAATCGTGTTGGCCGAGCATGAGTCGGATTATGGTCATACGTGTCACGTGCTGATTGGCCTGCTCTTTTATGGTATATCAGTTACTCCCCCCCCAAGTCCTAGTTTGATGCTAGCAAGCAACTAGGGCTAAGCCTTTTTCGGAAAGTCATGTGTCATGTCTGTTCGCCTTCCAAGGCAACTGTTGGGGCGCCATTTATTGCGCAGCCAGAGATTAGGTCTTTTCAAGGTCATTATTTGTACTGGCCGATAGTTGGGTTTCCCGAAATCATCATTGTTCCGAACCGTCATGGCGTTTGGTCTTGGTGGGTCCCTTCTGATACTGTGTTTATAAATACGGGGTGAGATTTTGAAATGACCTTTTCCCGTCATTTTCACTGTGCTAGAAGATTTTGTCTGCCATTGTTGCTTTGTGCGACCTTGAAGAACACCGATTTCCTGAGTTAGAACAGGTTCGATCGATTTTTTCCCTTCTCTTGCTTCTTTCTTCTTAAATCCGGGAATAATGTCTGCTCCTTTTGAATCCTTAATTGTAAGTGAGGGAGTAGGAAATCCTTCTGAGATAGCTGTACCGTCTCCTGTGGAAGATGTAGGTAACCTTGCTCTCGAGGATATTGGGGAGAGGCCTGTTGAACCTCCCCCTAGTCCTGGGGTTAGGATAGTTGATGCCTTTGAAGAGCCCCGAGACAGGGCTGGGGAGACCTCTGGTAGGTCTTCCCATAGAGAAGAGGGTGAGAGTGCTGTTACTTAGAGCCTTCTGAACGAATGGAGGGTAAAATACAATTTTCCCCCGAATGTGACCTGCAGAGTTCCAGGCCCCATGGATCGCCCCCAAAATATTGAAGCCGGGGAGATTTGTGTTTATCTTGCTTGGTTCGAAATGGGCTTGAGACTCCCATTGCCGGATTTAGTCAGGCAATTCTTTTGTTAGTACAAGCTTTGCCCTGCCGACCTGAATCTCAATAGCTGGCGGCAGCTTCTAGGGTTCATGGTGTTGGGACACCAAAACGAGGTGGATGTGTCCCTGGACTTGATCCGTAGCAATATGGATCTGAAGTTCAAGCAGGCGGAAGGCCTTTTCTACATGTCCTTTGAGAAGGGGTTCTGACCCCTGTCCTCCGTTCCCACTTCCAATAAAACATGGAAGAAGTGGTACTTCTTCGTCGGATGAGGATGGGAGCACGAGGACTTCCAGGTCGGTGAGGCCTCTCTGTTCCCTCGTGCTACTGGTCATAAGGGTGAGGCTTATTCCCTTAGGTTTGCTTTAGCTTTGTTACGCCTTCCGAACTGACAAACTGATATATAATTCCTTACTTATGTGCAGTCAAGAGTGCTTGGAGGAGGCCCGAGTTTACCGACGTACTGCGAGATCAGTATCGGGTGCTGCTTTCGACTTCTGACCGGGCTCACTCTGTTATTATAACTCCGGAGAACTTGATGGCTGCTCGTTCTGCAGAGCTCAAGAAGAGGCTGACGTCGAAGTGGGCAGCTGCGGAGGCCTCAATGGTGGGGGAGGCTTCCTCCCGAGCTGAGCCTGATGCCCCCTTGAAGTAAAAAGGAGGAGGTTGATTTCTGGCTCTCCCGAGCCAGCCCCTGCCAAGGCTAAGAAGGAGGCCGAACCCGCCGTTCCTATTTCGGCCGTTCCTCTTACCCCTTCTGGTCCGAGCAGAAGGACTAGGAAGGGGAAAGCACCTGCCGCACCGTCCGAGCCGTTTGATGAGCCGGACTATCAAATTGCCAAGAAGGCATTTGACCAAATATGGGCTCAGGGCCCTCACCGATACAGAGGGGACGACCCCTCAAAGCTGATGACTGAAATGATGAATCTCCAGATGAGGGTAACTTCTGAAGCTGTTCTTGTCTTTACTGTTTGTTCATTTTGTTCAATCTAACTTGTCTGTCTTGCCTTGTGTAGAGCATGCATAGTTTAGCTGCTCTGATGGTGACTCCCATGGGCCTCGAGGAGGCTGAAAAAATGAAGGCTGAAATGGACGAGATGAGGCTGGAGCTCAGAACAGCCCGATCCAAGGTTCAGATTGCTGAAGAGCGTCTGAAGGAAGTTAGCACCAACCTTGCCGTAGCAGAGTCTGAGAGGGAAATATATGCTCGGAAAGTTGAGGGGCTTCAGGCGGAGTTGGTTGAGCTCCGAAATTCCTTTGA
Source organism: Nyssa sinensis (assembly GCA_008638375.1). Classification (NCBI taxonomy): domain Eukaryota; kingdom Viridiplantae; phylum Streptophyta; class Magnoliopsida; order Cornales; family Nyssaceae; genus Nyssa; species Nyssa sinensis. Next base: position 22,713,092 of record CM018045.1, on the reverse strand, counting down.
TCAAAAGGTTCAGGAAGCAGTTGATCATGCCAAGATTGAGACTGAGACAGAATTGAAAGAGGAAGTCGAACAGATGGGTGATGACCTGATCCGGTTTGGTTTTGAAAGCTTCCGAACTAGATTTCAGGCTCAGTTCCCAGGTTTTGACGTGTCGTCAATCGTTCCTCCTAAACCTGCCTCGTCTGGTCCTGATCCGTACAAGACGGCTGGGGCTACTGCCCTTAATTTGGAAGAGGATCCAGGCCCTTCTGACAAGGCTTGAGGCTTTAGCGGCTTTTGATTTTTCTCTTTTTTTTTTTTTTTTGTCATTTCCCTTTCGATGTAACGAATATACACTTTTGATCAGTAAAATTGACTTTCCTTCAGATTTTTCTTGTGTTCTCTCCTCCTATGCAATTTTGTTGTAAGTGTAGCTATTCTGAGCCTCTTTCATGTTAGATCAACCGTCCAGTAGTCAATAGTTGCTTTCTGAGCTTCGATACTTGTTATTGAATAATGAGTGTACATTAACTTCAACTGTCTCATCATAATAAGATAAGAAAACAAACATAATCAAATAGACAGAGCCCAATAAAGTGGGAGTAAACTTTTGTAGAGCTCTGAAATAGACTGCTCTGAATCAAGAGATTGTGAAGATAACCAGGCAGCTTGTGCTTGACATTATGATGCTCGGCATGCTATTTTTCGAGCACTCAGGATCAGGATATATCCGAGCTGTTTGGCCTTTGTCATATGGCTGTCCTGTTATAAAATAGTTAAGATTGGAAGGTCTGAATCTCAGATAGGGGGCCTGTACATCTAGATTTTGTCCTTTTCTCTTTATCAATTCAGAAGCTTCAATGCTGGACTGTGGTTTTTGTTCAAAAGTTCTGTACCCTGTCTCTTGGTATATCGAAAAGGCACATTTAATACACCGTTTATTTATTCGATTGTCGTTTGGGATTTCGAGGCCAATCTATTTTTCACCGTTGCGACCGTTCAGTTCGGTGGCTTTTGGACTTCAAGGATCTATATATATGGAAACAAGGGCATACGGTTGCGCTCAACCCTTTTGTTCCCAAATTGTTTCCTCGTATGAGAGACTTTTAGATGCTGTCGAAATTTTGTCACTCGCCCGGAGATGATGGATGATTCTCTGTCTGAGTTAGGAATGATTAAACTATGGCCGAGAGTTAACCTTCCCCCTTTTTCAGTCTCCAAGGAAGGATTAAAGGAGGCACAAGTCCTCTTGTCCCCTTTGGTATCCGGTCGAGATTCCTCCGATTGGTGGTGGTACCTCCTTGATTCAACCGAGGCTTGGAGCGTCGGTGATGAAGACGCAAGTGGGGTGCCTCCTCTTCTTCATGTCTTGTCAGAGACCCTTGCTCCAATCGACTGAGGTGTGACAACTGATGTGAGGAAGACGAGTGTCGGTCCCCTAAGACCCAGAGCCCTCATCATCCGTTGGTCGTGAGATCAATGATAGTGATGATGAAATGGCCTGGGTGCTTCTTGATGCGGATTGGGGTTCAGGGTTCTTTCCTTTCAAATGGAGCCGACGACGGCGGTAATGGAAGTTTTGGATCCTGTGCCCCTTTATCATCCGAGGAAGAAAGTCGTGATGTTGCAAACTGTAGCTTCTGTAGTAGCTTCTGTAGTAGCCTATGTAACGATGTCTTTATTGTAGCCTCTGTTTTATTTCTAGTCTTTGTTGTACTGATGTAAATCTTCTGAATCATCAATAAAATTGAGTTCCTTTTTCTCAGATCTGATGTTCTTTTCTGTTTGAATGTGCTTTTCTGATTTAGATCACCCTTTTGTGCACTTCTGATGAATAACTCCTCTTTATGCCTCAAGAATAGATCAAAGAAACTTTGCACAAAACTTGAAGTTTCGAAATAGTATTCTTCAAATCTGTTCGGCACTTGTAATGTTTGTTGCTAGATAAGCAAAATAAGTTAAGTGTCAGCTTTGGGGAGTTCAGACCTGGGAGACTTGCGTGAGTCTTGGTCGAAGATGCTTAGAACTTCTGCCTTTGGATGGATTGGATCACAGAGTCTGCTAATTGAAGATGGGTCAGGCTCGGAAGGCCTGTTCATTAGGGTGGACCAGGCTCTGAAGGCCTGTGCATTAAGAGACGGACCAAGTATTTAAGATCTGTACATTATGGACCAGGCTCTGGAGGCCTGTGCATTATAGATGGACCAAGTACTGAGACTTGTGCATTATGGACCAGGCTCTAGAGGCCTGTGCATTATAGATGGACCGAGTGCAAAAACTCGTATATTATGGACCAGGCTCTGGAGGCCTGTGCATTTATAGATGGACCGAGTGCAAAAACTCATACATTATGGACCAGGCTCTGGAGGCCTGTGCATTATAGATGGACCGAGTGCAAAAACGCGTACATTATGGACCAGGCTCTAGAGGCCTGTGCATTTATAGATGGACCGAGTGCAAAAACTCGTACATTATGGACCAGGCTCTGGAGGCCTGTGCATTTATAGATGGACCGAGTGCAAAAACTCGTACATTATGGACCAGGCTCTAGAGGCCTGTGCATTTATAAATGGACCGAGTGCAAAAACTCGTACATTATGGACCAGACTCTGGAGGCCTGTGCATTTATAGATAGACCGAATGCAAAAACTCGTACATTATGGACCAGGCTCTGGAGGCCTGTGCATTTATAGATGGACCGAGTGCAAAAACTCATACATTGTGGACCAGGCTCTGGAGGCCTGTGCATTTATAGATGAACATTCTATGGAAGTAAAAGAAACATCTCTACTGATAATACTTCCGTAAGTGTTCCACGTTCCATGGCCTAGGAACAGGCTTCTCGGTCATGTCTTCTAGCTAGTAGGTGGTAGGCCGAACAACCTTTGTTACTTTGTAGGGGCCTTCCCAGTTTGATGACAACTTTCCCATAGTGGGATCCTTAGTGTTTTGAAAGACTCTTCTTAAGACATAGTCTCCGACTTGAAAGCTGACTGTCTTGAGTCCTACCTTGGATTTGTTGACCATTCTCTGTTGATAGGCTTCTATCCTGATGCTGGCTTGATCCCTTCTCTCTTCGAGCAAATCCAAGCTTTCCATCAGCTGTTGATCATTGGATTCTTGCTCAAAGGCTTCTGTTCTCAGGGTTGGCATACCGATCTCAACCGGTATTACTACTTCTGTCCCATAGGCTAGTGAGAAGGGAGTTTCAGAGGTGGGAGTTCTTCTGGTTGTTCTGTAGGCCCAAAGGACTCCAGGGAGTTCTTCTGCCCACTTTCCTTTGGCCTGTTCTAACCTTTTCTTTAACCCGCCAAGGATTGTTCGGTTGGTGACCTCTGCTTGCCAATTTGCTTGTGGATGGCCTGGAGAAGCGAAGTGCTGCCTAATGTTGAGATTTTCACAGAATGTCTTGAAGCCTTTACCAGTGAATTGTGTCCCATTGTCGGAGATAATCACATGTGGTATGCCGAACCTGCACACAATGTTCTTCCAGGTGAAGCTCTCAACTTCCTTTTCTGTGATATGTGTTAAAGGCTCAACTTCGGCCCATTTAGAGAAGTAGTCAATGGCTACCAATAGATATTTCCTGTTCGGAGGTGCCTTTGGTAATGGACCCACGATGTCCATCCCCCATTTAGCAAAGGGCCAAGGACTAGGAATCGGGATGAGCTCGTGATGAGGCTGATGTTGATATGGGGCAAATGTTTGACATTTGTCGCACTTCTGAACATACTCCGTAGCCTGTTTTAACATGCTAGGCCAGTAATAGCCCTGAGACAGGGCTCGGTGAGCTATAGTTCTGCCCCCATTATGATTCCCGCAAATTCCCTCATGTATTTCAGCCAAGACATATTGCAACTCTTCTGGAGCTAAACATTTTAATAGAGGTTGAGAATACGACCTTCTATAAAGCTTGTTATTCAGGATCAGGTACCGAGCCGCTCTGATTCGGATTCTCCTGGCTTTATTTTTGTCTTCTGGGAGGAGCCCGGATCTTAGGTACTGGAGGATTGGAGTCATCCAGTTCTGGGGCTGTTCATTAATTTGAGCAATTTGGGCTTCCTCAATGCTGGATCCTGGCTGAAAGGAGATTTTTACTGTGGAGTTTGCTTCAAACTTAAAGCGGGAGGCCATGTTAGCCAGAGCATCTGCTCTGCAATTCTGACTTCTCTCAATTTTCTGGATAGTAAATGTCTGGAAAGAATGCCTCAAGTGGTTCACCAATTCGGAGTACCGGAGTATCCTATCATCTTTAATGGCAAATTCTCCCAAGACTTGGCTCACCACCAGTTGGGAGTCAGAGAAGACATCGAGGTTCTGAGCCTCGCATTCTAAGGCAAGCTTCATGCCTAAGATTAGGGCTTCATATTCTGCTTCGTTGTTAGAAGCTTTGAATCCCAAGCTGACTGCTTTTTCTGACGTGAGCCCATCAGGGGACTGTAGTACCAGGCCTACTCCTGAACCTCGATCGGTTGACGATCCATCAATGTACAGCAACCAGGTTCCCGAGGTTTCGGTGAGTTGTGCCTTGTTTTGAAGTGTCGGGGTGAACTCGGCAACAAAATCAGCTAAGGCCTGCCCTTTGATGGAGTTTCGGGGTACATATGATATGTCGAATTCCCCCAGCTCCACAGACCACTTCACCAATCTTCCCGATACCTCAGGTTTCCTCAGTATTGACTTTAGAGGATAAACAGTTGGGATCTCAATTGGATGGGCTTGAAAATAAAGTCGAAGCTTCCGAGTTGATATGACCAGGGCATAGGCCAGTTTTCCTACTTCCGAATATCTCTTCTCTGTGTCAAGTAGTGCCCTACTGACGTAGAATATAGGCCTCTGCACTCCCCTGTCCTGTCTGATTAATGCGGAGCTGACTGCATTTTCAGAAACTGCAAGGTATAAGAATAGCTTTTCTCCTTGTACTGGTTTTGACAGGAGCTCTAGGGAGGCTAGATACTCCTTTAGTTCTTGAAAAGATTTCTCGCATTCTTCTGTCCACTGCGAAGCTTTGCTGCCTTTCAGAGCTTTGAAAAAAGGTAGGCAGCGATCAGTGGATTTGGATATAAATCTGCTCAGTGCCGCAATTCTGCCATTCAGTGCCTGAATTTCCTTTCTGGTTCTTAGTGACTTCAGTCCAATCAGAGCTTGGATCTGAGTAGGGTCTGCTTCGATACCCCTCTAAGAGACAATGTATCCCAAGAATTTTTCCTTCGTAACCCCGAAGGTACATTTCGAGGGGTTGAGCTTCATCCTGTGCTGTCTGAGGATATCGAAGGTCTGAGCTAAGTGTTGGAGGTGGCTGCCTTTCCGCAGACTTTTTACCAGCATGTCGTCGATGTATACCTCCATGGTGCTGCCGAGCAGTGGGCTGTGTCACGACCCGAAACCCACCCTATGCGGATCTCGTATCGTGGGGCCGACCCAATGGCCGTCCCTACTTTTTCCATTCTTATACCAATGATAATAGTAAATAATATGACCATGACATTAAAGTGCGGAAGCTGTATTACAATTATTGTTCAAAGACTAAACTTCAAACTAACAATAAACTGATCCTAAACCACTCTTAGGTGGTGAGTACATGGGAGAGACTTCATTCATTACTATTATGCTCCTCAACTGTCTCCTTAAGCTCCTGATCTCCTACTGTGGTTCTGTTCACCTGAAAAATTTTAGTAAGGGGTGAGCTACAAACTCAGTAAGTAGAAGCCTATCCCCAATACGGGTGGGGATGACATAAATGATTACAAGTCAAGGTAACATGATAGCCAGTCATGATAACAATTCCAGTCAACTGTAAAATGCCACAATGGCCAATGAATGACAAGGTACAATAACAGTCAAGAGTAACCAATGAACGACAACGTACAATAACCGTCAAGAGTAACAGTGTAGCATGAATATAGAATAGGCTCGATGAACACAATCAACATAAATACTGCCATAATGGAACGGTCACAGTCAAGTCCAATGAATCAAACCAATCAACATAGAACAATATCAATTAACATGGATGATGCCTTTACTCTGTTCAGGATTTGGCAGACCCTCGGTCTTTTGGGGCCCGGCATACCCCCATTAACATAAATGCATATAAAATGCCCATTTTTCTTAATGCGTAAAAACGCCATAATTGCCATATGTCCTTTTTGACCCGTAGGTCCCATAAATTGACCCGTAGGTCCCAGTCAATCAGATAGCATCAGATAGGTAATGTGACTGAGCACAAAACCCGGCACTTAACATAAATTCAGATTCTATAGTATTCCATATGAACGTACAAAACATGGAACATCATAACATAACATACAGTAAATGGATATCAATGAAATGAATCAATCGTGCAACATCAACCAATAGACATCCACCACGTAGAGCAATATCCATGGTGGGAAACAATAACAGTGAGTACATATAAGAGTACAAGATTGGCAGTAATAGAAAGAACGTGGCTTGGAAACCACGTATCAAAGATAGGAATCCACTTACCTCATCAACGTCTTAATATCCCGTGACTTTCTCCTTTCCTTTTGACTTGCCTATAAATCAAGAAACATGTTTCAGCTTTCATAACATTTACTGAATTTATGCCTCGTTACTCTAAATACCTCCCTTACTAATTTATGTTTTACGATTTCCATTTTAAACTTAATTTACCCAAGGGCAAAATGGTCATTTACGTGTCTCTACTTTTTAGGTTCTGTTTTCATAATTTGGACTCCACCGTTGAGTCCAGTAGGTTTGAATTAATAAAAATTCACTATTTACTTAACTAAATCGGAGTCCGTTTGACTCACCTTTGACGTAGGGGCATTTTGGTCATTTTGGCATTCTACGGTTATTTTATTTTTTCGAGACTCCGTCTCGTAAAATGGACCTCACCATTAATTTCAGAAGGTCCAAAATAATAAGTTTTCATTATTCATTCTACGAATTTACGCGTCAAAATTAAATTTGAAACTTATTAATTTAAACCACTTATTTAAATTAATTAATCTAACTAATACATATAGTATTTGAGCCCAAACAGACCACATGTGCCTTGGTGGCACAGTGGCTAAGCTTCTCACCTTTTCTCCTTTGGTCACAGGTTCAATTCCCTGCCCATACCAATTTTTCCATTCCCTGTTATTATGTTTTAAATTTTTTTTTTTCATTTTCTGTTCAAGTTTAACCCAACCATTGGATAGCTCTCATTTCTAACCAAACACTATTTAAACTCAAATTTAAAAATTTACTCATGAAGTACAAGTGTTGGGCAGTCATCTGAATGGGTGGGTCGGGTCAGACCCGACCCGGTTTGGCCCAAATAAAATCATAAAGTTTCAGCCGCAACATGCTATTTTTCTTTTTTTTTTTTTTTTCCTTTCCTGTAAGTTCTGTTTTCTCTCTCTTTTCTATATCATTTTTGTTGATTCAAATTACTATATAAACCAAATTCTATGCTTAACAAGATCTTAATAGCAATTTATCATTCATACTTCTAAAAAAAATTTAAGAATTTAAGAACAGAAAGCTAATGTTCTTACCCCCTTTTTTTTTTTTCCAGCTTGTGCCGCACCAGTATCCACCCAACAACATTTTCCTCCCAGGCTGCTTGGGTTCATGCACACAAGCAACGGTTCAACCCTTTTTGCTTTCCATGTTCTCACTTATTTTGGAAATTCCTCCCCTGATAATTCTCTTTAAGAAATCTTTTGGCTATAATAGAATCAGCATCTTCATTCTCAGTATGAAGCCAGAACTCAATGAACTCCCAAAAAGTTTTTCCATTCTTTAGATAGCATTTCCCCAACTTCTAAAACTAGTGGGTTACCAGACCTCTTGGCCCGAACGGCCACCTGTACGTTCTTGGGTTGACGACTCTGTGCTGAAACTAAATACCCAGAAAGACTCCAAAAGACAATAAGAGCTACCAATACCCAAAACCCAGATCTGAATCAGGTCTCCATTGAAGAATCTGATCGAAAGTAACCGTTGCAGGTTGATTAGAAGATGGCCATTGATCAATAACGGGTCAAAAATATTGATAAACTTGGTGAGAGTGAAAGAAGATGACCTCGGTGGGATTGCGTTTTGAGGCGCAGTTTCGTTGATGACAGGGAGATTGGCGGTGAAATTTTGATGGTGGCGGTGGCTGCCACAAATGGTGGTAGGTCTGGTTTGTGCTGATAGGCAAGGACGCAGCACTCGCACCATGCGTCAATAACGTTGCAAGGCATGCCGTGCATCTCAAAAACGTGGTTCATCTTCTCGGTTTTATGAGATTGTGGACTGATCGAGAGCGAGATTGAAGGATTCCATTTGAATCGTTCACTACTTCATGAAGAATTTACTTTGCGGCCAATCCACCTCTTCTATTGCCGTTTCAACTTCTGCCGTTTCTAATTCCCTCCTCTTTCCTCTCTCTTTCCTCTCCCCTCTCTGTTTTGTTATTGTAACCTTCCCCACCCCCAATTATGTTGCTTTAACTGTGGGTTACTTATATAAAATATTACACTATATATACGTGTATATATATATATGATATAATTCATCTTTTCCATATATATATATATATATATATATATGGCATGAATTAAATTTTATTTTTATTTTTATTTTATTATTATTATTATTTTTATTTTATTTTTATTTTTATTTTCATATTCGTTATAGCTTGCTTGGTATAGTCCGTCATTGTCCGTATATTCGAAACAATTTAAATTTCACAATCGTCTGTTCCTTTCGATACCATGACATAAAGCTCTATCGGTTCGGTTTACATGGCTCGCTCGGTTACGATTTGGGTCAGGGTATTACAGGCTGAACATCTTGTTCACCAACCGCTGATAAGTGGCTCCAATGTTCTTCAAACCGAAAGGCATTACTCTGTAGCAGTAGAGCCCTCGTTCGGTTATGAAGGCTATCTTCTCTTGGTCTGGAAGGTACATCTGGATCTGGTTGTACCCAGAGTAGGCATCCATAAAGCTCATAAGCTCATGCCCCACAGTGGCGTCAACCAGTTGGTCTATTCTTGGCAGTGGAAAGCTGTCCTTAGGGCACGCCTTGTTGAGGTTTGTATAATCAACGCAGACTCTCCACTTGCCATTTTTCTTCTTGACAAGCACGGTGTTGGCTAGCCACTCGGGATAGAACACTTCTCGTATCATCTTGGCTTCCAGTAGCCTTTGGACTTCTTCATTTATAATCCGATGCCGTTCAGGAGCAATCGGCCTTCTCTTCTGTCTGACTGGCGGGTGATCCGGATCCACCATCAGCTTGTGAGTTATAAGATTGGGATCCATTCCCTCCATGTCTTTGGTCTCCCAGGCAAAGATAGAGAGGTTGTCTTTCAAGAACCTGACTATCTTTTCCTGCTCGGTGTGTGTTAGGTCTGGGCTAATGTATAAATAACGCCCCTCTGATTCTGAACTGACCAATACTTTGATGGGCTCGCCAATGGGTTTGGCTCGGCTGTCTCGCCTCCTTGGGCTCAGGGGTTCTTCAATGCTGGATGGGCAATCCTCTACCTCGGGAGAGTGAGTGAGAGCCGGATCTGCACAGTCCCGAGTGTACTGTAATTGCTATTTAGGAGCCTTTTCCTTGAGAGCAATAGCGTGGCACTCCCGGGAGGTCGGCTGACACCCTTTGACAGAGTGAACGCTCTGGTTGTGGACGTACTTCAGACACTGATGGAAGGTTGAAGTAACTGCCCCTATCTGGTGCAACCAGGGTCTCCCGATTATGACGTTGTAGGGGGATCTCACGTTTAGCACCATGTACTCCGATATGGTGGTCTTCTGCCCTTCACGCTCTCCTACAGTGGTAGGAAGGTCGACTCTCCCCAACGAGATGCTGAGATTGCCATCAAAGGCTGCCATCATGGCAGAGTGGGCTTGACGCTGTCATGGTCCATCCCCATCTGTTTAAGTGGCTCATAGAACAGTATGTTGACGGAGTTGCCGGTATCAACTAGGACTCTCTTGATCTCGCAGTTGGCGATTTTGAGTGTGATAACAAGGGCATCACTGTGAAGGCAGTGTACCCCTGCTAGATCTTGTTCAGTGAATTGGATCTCCGGTGCTGGCTTGAACCTCTTTTCTACGTTGGAGATCTGTAATACGTTCGGGGCATCTCTGGCCTCCGAGCATATCTCTTTCTTGCCCTGTTGGACATTCCTGTGGTAGGGGAGTCAGCATGGAGGACGTAGATGACGTGGTTGTTCTGCCTCTGAGGCTCGTTTCGTCCCTCCCTCTGCTCCTGCCTCTGTTTTGGCCTTTGGTCTGGCCGTTGTTGAGGCTTATCTTCTTGGGGGTTCTGTCTTCCGTCGTGTTTGACGAACTCCCGAAGACGCCCCTTCTTTATGAGCTGCTCTATCTCATATCGGAGGGTCCTGCATGTGTTAGTTGTATGTCCATGATCTTTATGGAAATTACAATACTTACTTTGGTCCCGAAGACTGGGATCTCCTTTGATTGGCTCCGGCCACCTCAGGTTCTCCCGATCTCGGATCTGCCGGAGTACCTGGTTCGGTGTGGTGTTTAAGGGAGTGAAGTTAGTGAACTCCCTTGGTCCAGAATTGTACACAGCTCTGGGAGCTGTTCTCTTCTCTGGGCTCCTGGCCCTCTTTTTGTTGGAGTTTCTTCTGTGATCCTCCTTCTTGTGATCCTCCCTCTTCGGATTGTCCCTCTGGGTCTGATCTTTGCCCTTCTGGGATGTGCGGTTGGCTTTTTCCAAGTTGATGTACTTTCTGGCCCGATCCATTAATGCCGCCATATCGGTTGGAGGGCTCTTTGTCAAGGAGTCTCTGAATCCACCTTGGGCAAGTCCAGCAGTTAGGGCTGCTACAAGGAATTTCGGGCTGCAATCAGTGATCTCCGTGAGTTCGGTATTGAAGCACACAATGTAGGCTCTAAGGGATTCCTCCCTAGTCTGCTTGACATTTAACAGGAACTCTGGGCCCCTTCTGAGCCTCCTACTGGTCATAAACCTGTCCAAGAACTGTCTACCGAGCTCGTAAAAGCTGGTAATTGAGTTCAGAGGGAGGTTGTGGAACCACTTCAGAGCAGTTCCCTTCAAGCTGGTGATGAAAGTTCGGCACATAAAAGCATCAGGGGTCCCGTGAAGGGCCATCGTATGCTGGTAGTGCGAGAGATGATCTCCTGGATCTCCAAATCCATCATATAGGGTGAACTTGGGCACTAAGAACTTTCTGGGCCTCTCTTCTGACATGATGGCGTGAGTGAACGGAGTGGCTAGTCTTCCGAGCAGCCTGGCCAATTTGTCTTATTCTGGAGGGTTCTGAGGTCCTCTCAAGGCGATTGTTCGGTCCATAGACTCGGCAATTTCCTCTACCCTCCGTGGGTCTCTGAGTCTGACATCTTGCGAACCCTGCCTGACAGCCTCGGCTCCAGGGTAGTAGGTGTAATACCCCGACCCGAGTTAGGGACTATTAAACCGTCGCGTCAAATTAGTAATCGACGCCTTAAGTAACGAGGTCGGTTTCAAACCCGACGCACGGACTTTTAAGTAATAGTCCTGAAAAGTCAGGACGACTGTACATCACTTTCGTTGCAATCACCAACTTGTCGTTTTGATGATAATTTTATTTTCACGTCAACTGCCGATCATCGATACGAGTATAAGAATTAGGCACGCATTTCGAGGGTACGAAGGATTAGTATAAAGGGTGTACACTTAAAAGAATAATTAATTTTTAAAGTAATTAATTATTATGATATAAGAAATTAATGTTAGTATATATATATATATAGATAATGATAATAATAATGATAATAAATAAATAAATAAATAATAATAATAATAATAATAATAATAATAATAATAATGATAATAATACATGTGTAAAAGTGTAAGAGTGGGTATGTATAGTTATGAAATTGTAATTATGTATATATGTAAATATGATCATATATATATATATATATATATAAGTTGAAGGACATGCAATGGTCCAATGTGTACAAGAGTGTGGGAGAGACCATTGTGTATTAGTATGTGTGAATATATATATGTATATATATATATATAAATCCAAGTCAAACACCACACACACACACACACAACCAGCCACTCAATGGCTCTGCCCAAACAGTAGGAGGACACCCTCCTTGGATGCTGCAACAAGCAAGAGGAAGATTAGTGGGTGGGGCAATCAGAGATTGAATTTATTAAGTGTATACTATATACACATACATACACAATGCATATACACGACTCACTCTGATTCAGTCACTTGGAGAGAAAGAGAGGGGTCCTGGGAAGAAGAAGGAAGGAGGTTCAGAAGGAAGAAGGAGAGAGAAGGGTCACTGTTAGAGGTAAACCCACAAAATCTCATAATTTCTCTCTCTAGAAATACATTCATGCCAATGAACTGCTTTAGTGATTTTCATGCATATGAGATGCTTTCAGTAAATATACGTGAATAGTACATAAAGAATAGACTCAAAAGCACACCAAAACATCAAGCCGTACACAAAACGGCCATGGAAGACCTTGCTTGAAGCAGGTCTGAATCAAGCTTCCCCAAACCCAATTTGGTTGATTGGAACCTCAACTAGACTCCTCGAACATGCCAAAAACCCTAGTACGCGACCATGAAGCTCAAGAAACGACCTCCAAAAGTCGAGTTGTAGGTACGGGTTTCAAAACCCAACCTCACAAACTCACCATTTAACCTACTTCCTTGAATGGGGATTTAAACCTCATGGGAAATGAAGCAAAACAGAACAAACCCCATGTGATTTGGCTCAGAAATGAGCATTTACGATCGACTTGCAGGTTAGATTATCGAATCCAAAACCGAACTGATGAACCCATTTCGGTTCCTCAAACGAATGCAAAAATGTTCATTTATAACCCAGAAATTATTTCCCACGAAAACAGTAGGGTTTGGGTTGGCCAAAAATCACGAAATTGAGAAAACATGGAAAACTGTAACTAGGGCTACAGTAGAAGTCGAACAGGGAAGACGACGCTGAGTCGACTCGTCGTCTTTCGAGTTAGACGGGTTGGCTCGGACGCGTGGCAGCCTCTGGGCTTGCCACCGAATTAGTGGGGCGACGTCGTTTAGGGGCTTATACGTTTATATATAAAACCGTGTTGAAATTTAAAGGAAAAGAAGCAGAATTGCTGCTACGGGGTATCGAACCCCTGACCCCACGCGCCCACACGCATTTCCTTCCACTCAGCCACGCACTCGCGTGTGCCATATATGCGAACAAAATATATATATTATACATATAGTTAAAAACAGAAAATAAAAAAGTGCATTGCACCTGGTGGGACTCGAACTCGGATATATGGGGAGGGAGGTGACACGCTGGCCAGCGTGCCACCCTATTCAACCTGTCACTAATCCCACATAAAATATATATATACTATACCTATTAATTTAATTAAATTAAATACTCCAAAATGGCCCGGTGTCCAAATGAGATGAGTTATATATGTATTTCTACTATCTCAGACCTTCTAAGTCCATTGGTGAGGTTCACGACATGAGATGAGGTCCCAAAAAATTTGAAGACCCGTAAAAATGTCAAAATGACTAAAATACCCCTGCCTCATAAATGAGTTAAACGAGGTCCAAATGAAATAAATAAATAGTAGATTTTGACTATTTGGAACATTCTGAATCTAATGGTGGGGTCTGTGTCATGAGATGAGACTCCGAAAAATTTAGACACGTTAAGGTATAAATTACCAAAATTGCCCCTAACATGTCCTTAGTCGAATTTAATTCTAAGAAAGCCTAAATTGACTTTCTTCGACGTTCCGGACTCAATGGTAGAGTCCATTCCACCAAAAGAAGTGTCTAAAATAAAGAGATATAAAATTTGATGAATAGCATCTGTCAGATGACTATAAACTGAAATATTGCCGAAGTACTAAACTAAGGCAAGTACGAGGAAATGAGGTACGAGAAGACACGCCACGTTAACATGTGAAGTAATTAAATTTAAATTAAAGTTAATGGAGCTACCAGAAGAGTATAGCTTTAAAAGTTAAAATAAATTAAATTCCTAACACATTAAAATGTGTCATAGGTTAAAAGTACGAGTTGAATCAAGTACATAAGAAATTTATGAAGTCGGTTAGGATTAATGCGAACTAAGCATAAGATAAGAAGCATCCTTAGGTGATATTGTAATGAATGCGATGTTGATGAGATTGTTTATGAATTGTTCTTAGGAACTACAAGGGAAGTGGGAAAGCGTATTTTTAGCACTAACCCTAAAGGACCGAGGTGAGTAACCCTGTGTTTGAAATGGAGATTTAACTCCAAATATTTGAAGAAGTTTTAAGTTCAAGTCATGTGAAGCATTTGAATATCAAATTCAGTTTTTGATTCCTGTTTTTAAATTGCTCTGATATGACATGCTGGTTAAATGTTTTATATTCAATTCTTTTCTTGGAAATATTTAGCATGTCCGATTGAAAATGCAAATTTCCTTTAAATGTTCTGAATTTGATTATTTCAAGTATTGAAGCTCTATTGCAGAAATTGTATATTTCATGTTTTCAATATTCATGAAAAGTCTCTATTGAAGTAGCCATGTGATAAACGTTTTATAAGATAAACGGTACTAAGTACCACCCCCTATGATGGTTGAAATCCTTCGGGATTCAACAGTACATGCCCGATAGTAGGATCTAATCCCCCAGGCAATTATCATTGACAATATTGGCAGTAAAATGGGAGTCTGGTTCGAAACAGATCCCACCTAATCAAAGAGAAAAGATGACAAAGTGAATTTGAAAATGAAAGCAGGTTTTACCCTCATTTTCAAAATACATAATTATGTGTTTTAAAGTTTATATACTTTATTAACGAAGTACGAGTTTAGCTTGAACATTTTAAACGTTTCAAGCCATCCGTTTTAAGAATGCATATACTTTGTGTTCTAAAATGTACGAGCAATTGGTGGTGAGTATTTTATAAACTCTCATGTGCTAAACCACTACCAGTTGAAAACCCCATGACGAATGCAGGAATTACTCACAAGCTTAGATTAGCTTACCCGGATTTTTATCCGCCCCCTTTCAGGTGACTAATGACAGATTGATTTTTGAAGACGATGAGGATGAGTCTAGCTTTTTGGGAAGACTTGCTTAAGTAGTTCTTTTGGGAAAATCGCATGAACTCTAATTAGTACATTTGTATTAGCAGACAATTTGAGAATATGTATTAAGCCCCACGGGGCAGCTGAATTAAGATTGTAATTATGAAGTCTTTTAAGTTTTTAGTTATGCTCTGAATGTATAATCATGTGTACCATTGTGAATAGCGGCAGTATCGGACGGATGTGCAAATTTTAAAATGAGAAAAGAAAAGAAAAAGTTTTTCACGCTTCCGCAACCACATGAAGCACACCTATTCGATACCGCTGCCTATGCGAGCCTTGTCTCGAGGCCTTCGGGTCTCGGGGCGGCGGTCGCAATCCGGTAATCCGCATAGGGTGGGTTTCGGGTCGTGACAGTAGGGTTGAGTACGCCCTTCGGACGGAGGAGGATTCCGAACCGGAAGGATTGGTGCTGCATGGGGATGAGGCTCCTGCGGTGCCGGATGTGCTCCTGAGGCCCTTGGAGTTGGGGCCCGAGTAGTACTCCGGTAATGGATGTCAAGAACGAAGGCTGATGTTCCCCAGCTTGGAGCTGCTGATAGTTGGGGATCTCTGCCAACGCGGGCAACGCCCAGGGGGTGCCCAGGCTGGTTAGTTGGAGCCTGCTCATGGAGTTCTTCATTCTCCGTGGCAACAGGAAGTTGCGTTCTTGCAGCGAAGTTGACCGGCGGGTTAGGAGAACCCGCTGCTTGGTTTTGTGTGAGTGTTGCCAGCGTTCTAGTGATGGCAAGCAACTGTTCTTGCACCAGTTCATTGTGTCGTTTGATCGATTCGATCTCTTGTCGCATGGGGTTAACCGCTGGTCCCTTTGTACGAGGAGCAGGCGGCTGACGTTGAGAGTTTTGCGAATTCTGAGTATTCTGTCGCGGTCGGAGATTTGGTGCCATGGTTTTCCGGTGAGGAAAGAGATGAGTTTATGAATAGAGCACTTGGAGATTAGTCAATTCCCACAGACGGCGCCAAACTGATGCTGCACTTTTTGACTTCGCAATAAGTGTGGGCTCCGTAACCTGTAGAACACTCAGAAAGATGATCAAAAGTCCACCGGATTGGCTCCGGCGGTAGCCGCTCCGATGCTTAAGTAAGTAAAAGGAATTGAAAGACTGTATTGAAAGCCAAAGAATGAGCATGAAAATAAAGCGTACCTTTAGGGTTTAATTTATAGACCGTGGCCTTCCTAAGTTGATTAGGATTCGGAGCCATGATTGTAGAGATTTGATCATCGGAGATTGCAGTTACCTTGTTGAGTATCGCATAGAGATAACCATAGATGGTAGTTTCTTTGTTGAAGACTGCTTCCTTATTCCCTGCTCGGCATCCGCTAAGGCGGTGACGAGGTCTGGAATGTTGGTCTGGACCTTGTGATCAGTTCTAAGACCCTTGTCCGGATATATGTGCTCTGAAGGCATATGTTCGGTTACTTCCGACCTTTTGTGCTGATCTGGATGCTTGAGCTTTTAGTCATTGGCTGAGTGAGAATCGTGTTGGCCGAGCATGAGTCGGATTATGGTCATACGTGTCACGTGCTAATTGCCCTACTCTTTTATGGTATATCAGTAGATAAAATGGATATTAACATATTTTGTTTTCAAGCATTGGTAAAATCAGCAGATTCACAGTTTGAACAAGTTGGCCAAACCGCAACCACTGAACCCCCAAGCCAGTGCCACACACTAGAAAGATTGGGCCCAATTGAAAGGTGTTGTTGCAGTTGCACAGCCACAATTGAAAGGCAGGCCGCTGGGAGGGTTTTTCTCCTACACTTAAATGGTTCTGTGCTGCCTCCTGGCTTAGACTCCTTTCCGTAAAAATTGATTTGGCCGCTCGGTTTGGATTTAGAAATTCGAAGGCAACCCATGCAAACATCATCAGTGATATTTGGTGTCAAGCCTCTGTCGGCTCCTATCATCAGAGTGAAATCCCTCTACACTCCCACCACTTTTAACGATCCCTCCTCCAGAAACCCTGATTCAATGGCGGCTGCTGCTCCCAAATGGGCTCAGAAGACGATAACTCTTCCTCCACAAAGGCGAGGTTGCCATCTTATCACCCCCAAAGTAGGTTATTCTTTCCCTTTCTTTAATTTATGTGTTCGATCTCCTAGCCATCATCAGTTTCTGCATCATTTATTCGGATTCTCGTTATATTCCTCCATCTTCTTCTTCTTTACTTGCAACCACGCTAATAAATTTGTGGCAATTTTAGTAAGCTGAAAAATTTTACTGTCTTCTCTAGGTACTTTTGGTTAAGATCACGGAGACTCTTCACTAATTACTCGCTAATTACTTCTTGTATAAAAAGAAGCCACCGTTTAACACACCCGCACCTTTATGCAGTGAAAATTTCCTTTGATTAATTTGTGCGTGGATGTTATAAATAAAAAATCATCCACAACCTAGAAGTCAACAGCGCTGGGATTGTCCTTGATTTTCAGAATTAGTTGAGATTTAAATGGAGACTTGACCGTGTTAGGTTAGCCCGAGCCTCAGAAGGCTGGGGTCCTTATAATGCCACCAACATCTGTAGCCACTTCTTCTTATGTGTGATCATGCCTGCTCCTAATCACATACTTTTATAATGAGGTTAAAAGTTTTAGAAACATTTCATCATTCCCATGAAGAGAGAGATTCCCCTGCATGTTTGGTATCATGGTTAACAAAAATGCTTCGGTTGCAGATTTTTCCTCCTTTCGAATAATGGTGTGGTTTGGTGCCAGAGGTTTAGAAGATCTTTTCAAGATTGGGAATTTGATGTGGTGATTGAGTTGCTTTATTTGCTTTAGGAGGTCATTTTGGAGGGAAGTTGATGCAATTAGATGGAGGGATGCGAAGGGAGGGTTGTTAGTGTCAAATCATTTTATGGGGATTTGACGAGGGGAAGTCGAAGAGATTTCCCTTGGAGGAGCATTTCACACACCAAGGCTCCTTCTAAGGTTTCCTGTTTTCCTTGGACGATTGCTTTGGAGTCTACTTTTACTATGGATAATCTGAAGAAGCAAGGCTATAGTTTGGCCAACCAATGTTGTACGCATAAAATACAAGAGGAATCTAGTAGTCACCTTTTTTATGTCTTGTGGCTAGGGAGCTTTGGGCTCTTTTGTTTTCCCTTTTGGAGTCCAGTGGTCTATGCTAGGATCGGTGGTGGTGGATTTGTGTAGGTGTTAAGAGCAGGAGTTGTAGATGGAAGAGAATGAGGAAAGTGTGGGACACGTCGTTCTTGTGTCTATTGTGGTGCTTATGCAGGGAAAGGAGTGGAAGGAATTTTTTATGGTGAGTGGTGTTTTAGTAGTAGTACATGTTCTACTTTTGTTTTTATTTTTTATTTTTTTGGGTGACAGTGTTGGCTATCTTTGGGGTTACATGGGTTATGTCGGGTTTGTTTCTTGACTTCCTCAAAAGTTGGCAAGGAGATGTAAGAGCAAAAAGGATTGGCCTCAATGGGTTTTGGCACCGCCTTGTTTTATGTGGTGAATTTGGAGGGAGAAGAATAGGAGGGTGTTTGACAGAGAAGAGTATCCTGTTGCTTTTTTGATAGAGTTTGCTTTGATACATTGCAGCGGAACAACAACAAAAAAAATCCCAAAAGCTGCATCGAAAGTATACATTTTTTTTATCGGTGCTGCATCAAAAACATACCTCTAAGAATGGAAGTCAAGAAATTCTTAGAATGGGGTCTTCTTCATGTCAAATATTTTGCAGCATGTGAGGATTTTGGCAGACAATCAACTAACCCGCCATTTGAAGGTGTTTCATTGGATGATGACAAATATATGTCCATGAATGATTATATACAATTTTTTGTTAAGAAAAACTGTAACTTGTTTTTTTCTAAGATGGAATCTAAACAGTTTTGGGGAGTTATTTTGATAACACGGGTTCCTATATCCTAAATAAAGCCTCTGTAATTTTTTTTGTTTCCACTCGCAATGTATTAAAAATAAAGCCTAAATATTAAGTAAACAAAAGCAAAAAAATTATTGGACTCTATTATTATTCAGATTGGATAGAGTGCTCAAAGGGGCTCATACATAACTTGTGTCATCCTCCTCAAAGTAAACTTTTAAGAGTACATCACTCTTATAATCTCCTTCATAACTAGACTTGTATTTCGTTTCTTACCAGGGAGCATAAAATGGCATTTCGATTACAGTATGATTTGTGGCAGTTGTTGACTTCATATCCCTTAAAGTTGGCACAAGTTTTATTGGGTGGGATTTTGTCAAACAATTTTTCCATGTTTGAATATAATTCTCTAGAATAATTTTATATCATCACATCATGAAGGTTATCACGGCATGGAATAATTGTTCAGCAATGTTAAGGATATATACCCACTGTATCGAATGTCATTTTCTTGTACTTTGCTTTCAAATTCAATAACTGTTTAATTCCACATTAGATCTTGAAGGAAATTGGGCAAGATTTGTCTGGATTCAATTGTGGCCTAGCTCATTTCTTTTGTAAGTGATCTGTGCCCTATTCACTTGCCTCAAATTTTTCCTTGGAATTCAATTTGGGACAATGTAACCTTTTTTTAATTTTTTTTCTTCTTTTTATAAATATATATAACAGTGCAGCACACAAGTGCTTCTCTGACTATAAATGAAAATTACGACTCGGATGTTCGAGATGATACCGAGACTTTTCTTAACAGGGTAGTTCCAGAGGTTAGTTCTTTTGTTATCCTCCAAATAGCAGAATATTTTTTTGACATATCACAATAGCCTATAATTGGTTCTTGAATGTGTGTATTCAGGGGATGTCTGCACCATGGAAGCACACAATGGAAGGTTAGCTTGGCACTGATTTCCTTAAATCAAAGCGATGATATTTTTGCTTGTTCTGTAGGTTACTCTTATTTTCTCATTTGGAACCTAGTTTACAGTGTAAATGGAGTATGTTTGTATATTCCTTGCTCCAACGGGTGTTTTGTAGATGCATAGGATGACTAATAATATGAACATATTTATAACCTTAAGGTCATATATATTTGAATCGGTTGGGTTAGGATGCACTACTAGATGAAACCAAGATGATTTATTTGAGGGTTTACTTGTGAGGAGCATTTATCAACTTTAACAAGAATCAAGTCCCTAATAATAACTTTTACTGCAAATTTAAGTTTGAAAGAGGCTTTGTTTGTGCAGTTCTCTCTTGTAGGTTGGGTCATAGGATACATGTTATGCCCTTTTCTTGGATGCCTTTTGCTATTTAGTTAAATTTTTCTGTAATACTATGGTTAAACTAGTCATGAGATTTTTTTTTTCCTTCCAAATCTGACTTGATTTTTGAAGATTTATAGGTTTAATTATTTTTTGTGGGCTAATGCCGTACATTATGCCATATTCTTTGGTTAGTTTATTTATTTATCTATTTTGGGTGGGGAAGGTGGGAGCTAAGAAGCACGGATATGGACACGAGACACAGATACGACACAGATACGCAGACACATTATTTCTCAAAAAAGTAGGACATGGACACGTCAGAGACACGTTAATATTTGTAAATTTTTTAAATATTTTATATAACCATATAATAAAAATCTAATGTTATTTTAATTAAAATTGACATAAAAATACATAAATCACAAAAAATATTATTAAGATATTAAAATAACAAAGTCATTAAATAAAAATTAAAGAACTTTTTCATTTAATCATCAACATCCATGATTCAAATATGTCGGACACGTATTCGGAAAGTGTCTAATACGGACACGTGAGACAAAATAGAGTATCCGTATTTCATAGGGTGGAAGGGTTTGCGCCTCTTCTTGCACAATGTTAATTATTATTTTTTTTAATATTTTTTTGCTACTTTTAGTTGTAAAGTAATAATAATAAAAGAAAAGGAAAAAGTGTCCCAGAGACATGGTTCAAGTCTTCCCATGAACTTGAATGCCATCCTGTCTGCACTTTCCAACACTAACCTCTAACAGCTAACCATTGCCCATTTCTAAAATTGAAAGGCTGAGGCTGGCTGCAAGCCATTAAGGGGAAGTCCATATCGTTATCTATGACTTATACTTTTCCTGGATCATCTCAAGATAGGGAATCTTAAAAAAGAGTAATAACTTCTCGTGTACCAATTCTCTCCCAAGACCTGCGTTGTGGAATCTGGTGGTCCAGGGAAAAGGAGCATAGCAAGTCATTCTTTGGTCATGCTTCATCCCAAATTTTTGTTGGGCTGTTAGTGAGTGTTGTACCAATGACTTCTGAACATGTCAGATGACAGTTATTTTTTATTCTTGCTATTCCAGTCCCTGATTAAAGTACCTTTTGGTGAGATGATATAAGCACCATATCCCCATTCCCCAAAGCTATTATCCAGTGAGCTTTTTCATAATTAGAAGATGATGACCCTGACCTTCCATGTACCAAGTTGTATCTCTTTCATTCATCTTTTTAGTCCTACCATCTCTTTTTCATTCCATATTTTCCTATGATTTTGTAATAAGTTTTGAGCTACTCAATTTGTAATGAAAATGAATTTTGATGTAAGACAAGGGTATAGAATTAAAGGATAAATTGAAAAAAAAATAGAGGTTAAACTGTGAAAATTATAGTCAGTTCTGATTTGTCAGTTTGATGTGAAATTTCTTGCTTGCTTCTAGTTACTTGCAAGTTTGCCCAAGTGTTGACGTAAATGGTGTCACTTTTGCAGGTCCAGATGACATGCCAGCACACATCAAATCATCGATGTTTGGCTGCACACTCACGTGTGGATAGCTCATATTAATAGTTAGGACTGTTTAGATACTTGCATTTTACTACCAAAATGCCATTTACATTATCTTCAACTTGTGCAGGGTTCCAATTACAAATGGACAACTTAACATGGGAACTTGGCAGGTGCGTGAGATGATGTTATTTTAAGAATGTCTTGAATTTTCTGATGATCAAGTGATAAATTTTATGTGTATGGTTTCCACGATTCATTACTTTTACATATTCTGAAAATCCAATATTCCATTGGCTAACAATTAATGCTCCAGCTTTAATGAATTATCTTTGGACTACTCATTGGACAAGACATGTCTGTATCCTTTTTGATTTAGCTAGGGAAGAGAGAAAAGGAAAAAGGAATCCACAGTCTCTGATAATAACTCAAGGGACTGTGTACAGGGAAGTGGCTCCGATACCTGTGGTTTGGCAGGCTAATACGAAAGAAAGAGGATTTATAGTGAGAAAAACAAATAACAACCAACATCTATGAAATGATATAAACAGCCATGAGGATTTTAGTAGATAACATGTTTACTGGCCTTTTCTTTTAAACACCCGTAACCCACCATGAGGAATTTTAGTGGATAGCATGCACTGTGTGCATGCATTCCCCATGTCACTTCTTTTATTGAAAAAAATATTTGATTTACCATGGCAAGTGTATATAGAAACATGCCTATCACAGTTAGAAAAAGAAAAATGATAATCTTGCTATTCTCCTGTGATATCATTTCATATTCTATTGAGAATCACTGTTTAGCTGTTCAAAGCTGACAACTTTTACAAGGAAAAAATGGAGCACGTGCACTCTTTGTAAGAACTTTACTTGCAATGTCTAGTACTTGTTTTGAGAATCCAAGTGCTTAATAATTTGATGATGAGAATCAAGCACAAACTCTGAATGGGTGGATGTCAAGGATGTAGTGCTTGAGCTAATGCAGAGCCCTATTTATCATTTTCCAAATACCAGTGTTTGAGAAAGGTTAACTTATTTGCAAAGTACTTGAAATAGGCCTATGTAGGAAAAGTTTGCCTTAACACCATGAGAAGCCCAGCTAAGCCATTACTTTTGCAAATTGGAAGCGGTTTCACACATCAGGGAAAAGTATTCTCTCAGTGACATTAGTGTTACAATAATGAGAAGTGTTCTTGTGACATGAAAATAATTGTATAAGGGGGGCATCTTGTTGTAAAAGTTGCCGGGCATTTGCAGAATAGATCTTACGCAGCATTTTTACTTGTTAAAAGGGTATATATTTTAAGACATACGACCTGCTATATATGCATCACTTGTTAATTATGTCTTCCTGTTAATTTTTTTTCTATAATCCAATTGGTATCTTGGGTGCAAGTTCATGCATCCCCTGGGGCTACACTGTAGATAAGCAAACCAGTAACAATCAGCTGTATCCTGGATTTTTTTTTCTTTCCATAAGCAGCTGTATGCTGGAATTTACTCTATTATAAAACTTCTTTTTGCTTTCGTATGAGTAATTAAGTTCATTATTGGCTTCGCATTTTATATGATGGTTAAGAATGTCTCATGGTTATCAACCAATGTTATATTTTTGAGTTGTCTTATATTTGAACTTGGTTTGCAATTTTATAGACCATGTGTCATGATGATGATAATAATAACAGCAACAGCAACAATAAAAATTCTATCAACCTTATGTTTTGTATATGTTCAGAAGGGTAATAACTAATAACATGGTCGGTGGCTTTTCACTACTACTATGTAATAGCTTGGATGTTAGCCCTGCTTTGTTGTTTTGCAATTTGTTTGCATTTACTTCTCAACTGTTCGATCTTTTTAGCAAGAGGATGAATCTTTTGTGACTGTTATTTGTTTCATAACTTGTCCATACGTTTTAACCTATATTAGGTCTTATAAACATTTCATTTTTCTTTGTTTCAGGGGATATGGCTGTGTGAGCACCGCGACTCAGCTACTGCACGCAAAGTTGTGGTCACACTAAATGGAATTTAAGGTGCTAGTATTAAAGAGATTTTGATTGTCTAATCTCTAACTCTTTTTTTTCTTTTTCTTTTTTTGTGCGGACGTTTGTGGAATATAAAATTATACTTCAGGGGCTTCATGGTAAAAAAATTATATTAATGGACACTTGTGGTGTTTGTCATTCTCTTGATTGATTGAGAGGGAAGAGTTCATCACAACTAGACATCGGCACTATGTTTAATTCTTTTTCAGGATGCAGATATGTTAGTTTGATTTTACCACTTAATATTCAGATACCAATTGCTGAGCATGAAAAATAAGTTTCTTATGGTGGGGAAGTACATGCATTAATTTAATTACTAATTATTTTTGAGAAATAGGTAACACTGAGATGGAGGATTTGCAGTTGTGCAATTTAAACGAGTTGAGCGCTACATTTGACTGAGCTTTTCCTCTAGAATCCTTTTTTGGACTTAAATTTGATGAATCAGTTGATGATCATATATGATCTGCCCCTAGTTTTAGTTTCACAACAGCCTCTCTGTTTTAAAGTATAAATTGCCCCCATGCACAGACGCCAAATCTGTGCTGGTTTCACAGATTTAAATGTACTTGTCAGTTGTCCCAACTGCCTGATCTTTGGAATTCTGGCTGCAAGCCCTAAATACCAGCTCTAACTCTTCCTAAGAAGCCACTGAGCTTTCTGCTATGTGCTCCAGTTTGTTGGGTACCAACCCAGTGTGAAATCTGTCTGAAGGTTTTTGCTTACATGCAATGTCAAAGTCATTCATGTGAAAAACGATTTGTGTTGGAGTTGTCGAAGTTTATAAGATCTATTGGAAATATCATAGGTTAGGACTAATTGTAGTGGAATTGATATTGTATTCTTCCCATGTGGTGAACTGGTATATTTGTTTACGGGAGATTTGACAGATTGTCTCAAGAATATGTAGTTATGAATTGTCTGTTCCAGATTAATCTGTGACTATGATCTACAAAGTGAGATGTTGAGTAGGATCCTTGAATTTATTGAGCATTAGTTGAAACAACTAATCTAGAAACTCCTTCGGGGAAAAGCAAAGACACGATCCAAAATTCATCTTCAACAGTGCGCTGCCTTTGTGTTCTTTTTGTTGTTATCTCAAGTCCTTTGTGTTAACATATGTCTCTAAAACAATTTCCTTTATTGCAGGAACTGGAGGCCCGGTGGATGCAAAGTATGCACAACACACAGGCACCATAAATCTATATATATATATATATATATATCTGTGTGTGTGTGTGTGTGAGAGAGAGAGAGAGAGAGAGAGTTAGAAAAGACTAGACAGGTGTACCATGTATGGTTGCAGAAACTGTAAGAGGGCATTGGCTCCTGTCTTTTTAGGTTGAACTCTCAACATGATATTTGTGTTGCTCCGTTACTGAATATTAATGGTTAGTGTTTGGGTAAGAACAACTAACCGTGGGTATGGAAAAGCTTCCATTGCTTGGGATTTCTCGTATGTCAAATATGTTATTTTGGTCAAGAAAAAATAAATTCAAACCAACTAGGGCTAGTTCAGTTGGCTACTCATGCTCTCTTCCAAAAGGCTTTGGGAGGTCATGAGTTCAAGTTTGATATTAATCTTTATCATTGGGTCACTTATTTTTTTTATTCTTTTTTGTAAAAAAAAAAAAAAAAATTTGGACCAATTTGTGTACACATTTTGAGATTAATTTTTATCATTCCTATCCGTTTTTGTCATGTTCTTATGAATAGGACGTGAGAGGTGCTGACTATGGAAATCAAACTTGGGGGAAGCTCATCTGCTTCCTTAAAAAAAAATTCAAATCAAATGAAGAGGATTTGACGAGTGCTGAGAATGAGTAAATTAATTCCTTTTGTCTTCGTTTTGGAATAGGAATTATGAGAATAATATAGGAATGCGATGAAGGGAAAAGTTCTGTTTGTTAAGTAGTGTGTGTATAGCATGCAGTATAGAATAAACAAATGGAAAAGGGAAAAAAAAAGATTATTTAAAAATACAAATCTTACAAATAAATAAATGAATGAAAAGAGAAACAATGAAACAGATGGAATGGTTTGGCTGATTTCTTAGAAGAGCTCAGTTATAGTTCTTGGCTGGCATATATATATATATATATATACACACACACACGTATAGCTGATGTGCAGCAGTGCCACTGGCCCACTGATATGATATGTGTATATCATTCAGCGCATCATAATCCTGAATTCCTCAAAATTGAGAACGCCGTCTCCATTGAGGTCGAACATGCGAATCATGGCCTTACAGTCTTGTGTTGTACTGGACTCTCCAAGTCTACTCAACATCCTCTTCAAACTCTTAGGGGTGATACTCCCCGTCCCTTCCATCTCGTACATCCCAAACGCCTCCTTCAGTTCGTCATTTTTATCATCCTCTTCACAGTCCTCCATCAGCGTGGCAAAGTCCTCGAATCCCAACAGCCCGTCTCCGTCAAAATCGGATGATTGCACGGCAAGTTCGGCCTCCTTAGGCGATAGGTCAGCTCCTACGGCCCTCAGGCAACTTTGCAGCTCGCCTGGGGAGATCTTGCCATCATGATCCTTATCAAAATACCTGAATACCCTTTGGAGCTCGCTGAATTGAGCTGCATTGGGGTCCACCGAAAGAGAGTGCCTTTCTGCCTTTCTGGGCGATAACTTCTGGTATAATCTTCCTATGACTGATCTTGGAGAAGAATTGGGTTTAATACTACTGCCATTGGGTTCACCCCTCGCCGATGGTGATGGTGAGGTTTCAGAAACAGCGTCGTCAGGTTTCATGGTGAACGTAATGTATAATATCTTTGTGTATGTGTATGTGTGGTGTGTGGTAATAGAAAGAAGGCTTTGATTGCGAACTTTTTGGAGAAAAGAAATCAGAATGAAATTTGAAGTGAAATCTTAGAAAGGAATGCGAATTGTTGCGATTAGTTGAGTGGTTTTGTCAGGGAAGTAACACTCGGTTGAATTTATTATAGCAGAAATGAGAGAGGCTTTTTCTAACACGAAAAGAAGATAAGAGGAAGAGCTGTATAAATAGTTGATGGAAATGATTTGGAACAGACGTGGAAGCTTATGGCTTATGGGATATGGTTGGAGAGATTTAAAGTTGAAAGAAAGCTGTTGTGGTGTCGTATATATATAGAAAACTGGGGGCGGTAGTTTATGTCGGTTACGGAAATTGGCAGCTGTTTTGAAGATGCTGATAAAAATTCAGAGGCAACGACAACGCGTAAGGGAAGCTTCCAGTTTCAAAACAGCTGCAGGCCGCCGCGCAGGAGGATCTGGTGGTTTCCGGATATTTCTCTGAGGAACTTCTGGACCTGGTGGTTTCCGGATATTTCTCGGTCATGCTTCTACATATATTTATTCTAAATTAATCAGGAGTCGCCACGTTAGCAAGAACCAGCGTCCGCATCAGGGCAGATAGATGGTGAAGTAGAAAGGAAGATGGGAGGAAATATGCGGCACCCACTTTCGTTTATATATATATATATATTCTATCTTTCCAAAAAACAAAAAAAAAATTAATAAATATATTTTAACATTATAATATAGTGCAGCTAGTCAATACAACACGGGCATTTGACAAGCGTGTGAGTTTTATAATATGAAAAAAGAAAAAGAAAAAAGTAAGTAGTAATATTTGACTAGTATAGATGGGAGATGAGTGATGACTTTTTGTTATCCACACAACGGACCACCTTGTTTAAGAAAGTCGAGCTAGTCAATCCACACTTGCCTTTCCGCTCTTTCTCCGGAAGCTCCATTAGTGACGATTTTTTGCTTTCTAGATGTGGCCCCCTATTAATGGAGTATGCTTTTTTATTCTCTCCTTCGTTTTTAACCCGAACTCTTGCAAAATCAGGCCTGGACCAAAGACCTCAAAGGTGTTGAAGGCGAACCCACCTTTAGTCGATGTTGGACGAAAACAAGTTGTAGGAGACGACGCTGAAACCCCGTTTCGTTGTCGAGCTCGGCTATTAGTGACTTTGGACTTTTAGCTTGACGAGCGACTTTAGTTTCCGAAAAACGCATAAACTCCGGGATTTTCGTAAAAGAGGGACTTGAGTGACTCGCCCTAATCAATAAGCGGGAGAGGGGCGAAGAAACTCTCACCTATTCTACCTCTCGATATCTCCTCACCTTGCACCTTTTCTTTCTTTTCCTCACCCCATGATCCCTTTCCGGAAGTGCAGCAGTGCTCCTTCATTCTTGTACCTGAAAGGCTTTTTCCAATATCCCCGAACACTTTTTCTGTTTCCGTAAGTGAAATGTTGAGTCCGTTTGCTGAACCAGTATCACGTCTGCTGGAATTCCCGGAGCGGAGAAAAGTGTCACCACAGCCAATGATCTTCATCCCTGACCCCCTGATTGCCTTATTCAAGCCCTTGCTTCTTTCTCAAGAATCTTTTTTAAGGCCACGTTCCTTTAATACGAAATCGATTGAAGCTGCCAGAAGGTCCGGCATCGAGAACATCGATTGAGAAGCTGAAACATGGCATTTGACGATCATCTTCGCTTACCATCATAAATGGATAGGTTTTCTTCCTAATATCCTTACAATTATAACTTTTTTGTTTGAGCATCTCCAATTAACTTCTTTTTTTATTCGAGTCTCGTATCTCTTTTCTCTATTGCATTTTTGCTAATATTCAGAGATTAAAATAAAAATAACTTTACAAAAACATTTGCTGCATTAAGTATTTGTATATGTTAGTTCAATAGTCATATTAACTTCCTTCACACAATTTTATCTATCCGGAAAATTATCTCTGGTTTCTTTAATGAGTTATAATACTAGTTTCAATTTCTGCTTCTTTAGCATCAAATTATAGTTTCAATTTCTGTTCTCTCTAGAGCTTGTTTTCTTTTTTCTTTTTAATTTTGAACTAAAAAATAATTTTTAGTTTCACACAAAAAGCTAATAAGTCAGACTTAGACATATACAAAAAAATATTTATAAACTCATAAAAAAATTATGTGATGTGTTATTGTATTAGTCGACTTAGTTATGTTTGGAATCAATTTTTTTTTTAAATTATAAAAAAATATATTTTGAAATCAAATTTTGTTTTTATTGAGAGACATTATAAATAAGGAGACTCATCGGTACTATTGGGTAAGTACTTTTATTAAGTGATTTTTTATTTAGTAATTAAGTGAATTTAATTCTCGTGAAATCCAACTAATTTTGGGTGGATTTTAAATGAGTATAATTCTCATTTTAAATTTTACTTATTTCACTTAATTAAAATTTTATTTCTAATTCCAAATCTCATCAAATCCAAACACAGTGTTAATAATTCAGTTTGTAATTTTTTGGACTGAATAACACTACCTGGCTGATGATGGTCTTCATTGTAGAATGTTATAAAATCTAGTACAAGTGTTAATTCAAAATATACTTATTAAAAGGAGAAATGTTTTATACATAAAAGAATTTTCTTACTCTAAACATAATATGATGTCATCTATTATAATAAATGTACCTAAATTGTATTACCTTGTCACTAGAAATGAGCAAATGGAGCTAAATAGTCCTTGTTTAACATTTTTTTTTCTATTAAAAAAATAATGCTATAAATAATATATTTTCACACTTTGTTTTTTTCACTCTTGGGCACAAAGTAATGAAACTCATTATAATAAATACATGTAGGTCCCTTCACCTTACCTCTCGAAGAGTGAGAAATGGGATGAGAAAATTCATTATGTTTAGTATTTTCCTATTTAAAATAGTAATGTTATATATAACAAATTTTTGTACTTTATTTTATCACTTCTAAATACAAGGTGATGGGACCCACTGTAATGAATGTATGTAAATTTCATTTATCTTTTTTTTTAAGAGTGAAAAAAATTATCATATTTAACATTTTCTTATTAAAAATACCAAATTTTCTTATTTTATTTTCTTTCTTCTAAATAGGTGATGGGACTCATTATAACAAATGCATTTTAGTTCCATCACATTTGTCTCTAAAAGTGAAAAAATGTGTTAACCTGAACAAAATTGTGTCAAATTTCTCAACCTAAACATAATTTATTTATTAAACATGTTTATTTTAATCTTAAATTATATTTTTAAAAGTATAAAATCGTCTCTAAGATTGATGGACTTGTGATGTGAGACAAAACAAAATGAAAAGTTCTTTCATAAGTTTTAAAAAATCTCAAACTTTAATAGGCTTTTAATATGGGACCGATTACCTTAACTTATGAGCTTTTTTAAGCTAACATGACTAAAACTTGAATATGACATGTTTATTAATTGTGAAAAATGTGTTAATCCGTTTATGGCACAAACTCATTTATACTATACTCAAATTCACTAACAGTTCATTTGAATAACTAGGAGGGAAATGAAAGGAAATGAGAGTATTAGTTATGAGGGAAAGGAAAGGAGAGGAGAGGCGAAGGTAATCCCTCCTCTATGTTTGGATAACTAATGAAAGGAAATGAAATGAAAAACTAATATAATCCTTTTATCTGGTTTGGGAATGATAAAGGAGAAAAAGGAAAGAAAATGATTTTATATTATTTTATTATTATACTCTTTTAAATTAAGCATATTAATAATTAGTAATTTAACTGTAACTAAAGTGTGTTTCAATCTCTGATTATAATTTCATTAAAAATAAACATAACATAACATTAGTCTTCTTAAAAAATCAAACATGACTAGTCCAAAGTGACTAAAAATAAAATGCAAATTATTCAACAATATAGCTTACAAATAAAACAATCAAAATAATGAGCAGCTGCATTTATAGTATGGACATAATTCAATCTCTAATTGTAATTTTCATTAAAATAAACATAACATGACAATAGTCTTCTTAAAAAACTAAACATGACTAGTCCAAAGTGACTAAAAATAAAATATTTAAATAAATTTTTGTCAACAAAAAACAATTACTATCATCAAAAGAGAGCATATCCATAAGTAAACGTGCCATTATATGACTGCATCATTCTCTCCAAAATTTCCTTGCGCCTTTCAAATAGACAACCTAAGAATTGCCTCATCCTATTAGGATGGCTAGTAAGATATAGATAAGCATCATCAAGAAGGAATTCCTGAACTCCAATCGCTATTAATTCATTGTAGATTTCTTTCTCTGAATAAACTGGCTGACGATATTTCTCATAAATAGCATTGCCTTCTTTGATAGCTTTAGCAACAGATTCAATTGCCTTAACCATTTGAACATCTTTCTCATCATCATATCTCATTTTTTTTGTTTTTCTTTTTTGATGTTGCACTTTGAGAAGGTACACTAGAAGGTGCTTTAGGAGACATAATATTTTCCACATCATCATACAAATCACAAATGAAGTTTTTCAAAATTACTTCATTTTGTGATACTAGTTGGTCAATACTATGAATGCTTTCCAAAGGATCCTTACTAGTTGAACTAACCCGTCGTCGTCGTTTTTCCTTTGCAGTTTCCGCACCAGCACATGTTGCCCTATCTTTGGCAAACATTTCACACAACCACACAACTTGTCATAATGGTTAATTGGTGTAGTCCTCCATTTTTTAGCATTAGGTTTTGCCTGTTAAAAAAATATAAACAATAGTCAAATTAGCGTATATATAAAGAAAAGATTTTTGTTAATAAAAATAAAAACAAAATTACTAAAGCAATAACAAATCATACCTCTATTAGTGACTTCCGAACTTCCGGTTCAACACTCCATAATTTTGTTATTGGACTCCAAGAAAATCTGCTCAAACCATAGTTAAACAAATCAAAGCACTCATTAAAATGCATTTTAATATTTTTACACGATTCTTTACTCTATCTTTGTTCACATCCATACCAAGTTTTTCACATAATTCCTTCACAACCTCATCATATGCTTTCGTGGTGAAAGTGTCATCAATCTTGTTTCCTATGACATTTTGCTAATAAAATGCATCAATTAATGCATCATCCATTAGAGTTGTCCATAAAAATCTATCGCTTTTACTTGTGTCATTCGTCTTTACCTTTTTACTCATTTGTATTATCTATATAAAAAACATACAAAAAAATTAAATACAATGTAAAATATTGAAGCACAGTAAAAACAAACAATAAATATATAATTTTTGGATGTAACATAAGAATAGGAAATAATAAGTCTAAACAAAATAAAGGTGATTAAAACCACAACATGATAACATAATAACAAAGAAATAATAAATCTAAACAAAATAAAGGTTATGAGTGCTTATCAAACAACCAAATAAGTATGTTTTGCTACAACCAACCAACTAGCTAAATATCACACTTGATCAACTACATAGTCATTCCACATGCTAATAGCAATTGAATCTCTTATATATTCTCCTCGAGTAACATCTTCACCTGCTTCCATTGAAGCGTGAACCTTTTCTTCGTTGGGTGGTTGGTTTAAAAGTTCTTGATCCACTTCATTAATAATCTCTTCATCAGGATCTACACCCATTAAATAATTATGAAGAATGCAACATGCTAAAATAATCGCTGATTGTGTCTCAACTGAATAAGTGGGCTATGTTGTGCTTCCTATAATAGGAAATCGTTTCTTTAATACACCAAATGCTCTCTCAATTGCATTACCTAAGGAAGCATGTCGAAGATTAAATAATTCTCGAGGATTCTCTGGTCGATGTTTGGTGTATTCTTTTAAATAATAACGTACGCCTCTATAAGGTGCAATAAGTCCACTCCTTAACATGTATCCCGCATGAACAAGATAGTATTTGCCTATTAAAACTAAAAGTCATTATTACTAAAGTGTTATGAATCATATAACAAAAATTTATATTTCTATAATAAAAATTACCGTTAGGGATTTTCAGATTATCATCTCTAATGAGCGCATTCTTAATTATTCTTGAGTTAGCTGCAGTCCCTTCCCATCCAGGTAAGATATATGTGAATCTTAAGTCAAAAGAACAAGCAACTAACACATTTTGTGTTGGATAATTCTTCCTCCCACGATACCTCGAGGCATCCTCATTAGACACTTTCACACGAACATGCGTTCCATCAATTGCTCCAACACAATTCTGACATAAATGTATTATATTAAAATTCATATTCAAATATTAACAAATTTTAAAGTACAATGAAAGTTAATTATGTTTACCTTGAAGTAGGGATAAAACCTACTATTATTAACTATTTTTGGAGGGATTTCTGAACCATCCGGCTGCTGGAGAAAAGTATCTTCCAATGAGATTATTGACCTTAAGACGTTATGAAAGTGGTGACTTATAGTTTCACCAGAGCGATGAAAGAAAAATTGAATTGTACAATTCTTCACATTGTGTGATATTATATGGAGAAGTTTTGTAACTTGTTCCTCAATCGTTGTTCGTTTTGTAGGTTGGAGACCACCATCTTTTTTAAGTATATTGCATAAATTTTCAAATGCTTCTGGCCCCATACCAATAATATCACGGCATCTCTCATTAGTCTTAAGTTGATTCAATAACTCATCTCGTACTTTTTGTCTTTCAGTGTTTGAATGTCTAAGAGCTCGATCTACGTAGTTTTGACAAAGACGCTTTCGATGCATGAACCAATATATAGCAATATAAGTAACTTAAGTTGCGGCTAGACATCGTCTTCGTTCCCACGTTCACAAAAAAATTCTTTTCTCAATTTCTTGCCTATCCCAATTCATCTATCAAATAAAAAAAGTGGCAATATCATTATTAAAATTAATTATATACAAATTGAATAAAATTGACAATGAATACTGAATAATTCTCATAATTTAGAGGCCAAGACAAAAGTATTTTCACCCAACTGTGCTTAATTTGACTATTGGATTACTTTAGCTGAGAATTTCCATTATTGGGGAAACCAAAACTATTTGAAACAAGAGAATTTTTTAAATTTTAATATCGTCTAATTTCTCAGTAAGAGTGAAAGTTTTTTGGAATTATCTTTCATTCACAATAATTACTTAAATATGCTGTGCAGTAGGAAAACTACCAGCCAGTCAGGCAAACAGTGAGGTGGTATTTGCATATAGAAGGGAGGAGAGAGAAAAGACAAACAGGCTTCTGCTTAATTACTTGAGCACATGCTGTACAGCAAAGGTGTTCTTTCTATCTTCCTCTGCATGGTCATGATTAATTGTATGATGTTCTATACGACAATAATATATAGGAATTATTGGGCATCATATACCTCTATAAGATCTCTGAAAATACTACACTAATTTCTTCTGAAGCATATAAATTATTATTTGACTTTTCTTAACAGGTTATCAAATGGGAAGCTAGGACTCTTGAGTTTCTTGTTATTGGTGTTGAGTTTTGACTATCAGAATCAAGACTACAAACCTGTTAATGATGCCAGGGATAGAGCTTGAATTTACCCACTCTGACGATAGTTTCTTAATTTTTTTTTTCATGCTACTGCTGTTAAGATTTCTTAGTATACTGATTTTTGTGGTGTTTTATTTGTACTCTGCAAATCCAACTAAAGCGAAAAAGATAAACCAAAAGTAAAACAAATCATTCAACAGTTGAATTCCAGCAAACCATACAATCAAATAGTGCATAGAAAAAGAAGTACCTGAAATGGTGAAACAGAGTTCTAGAGGGAGAAAAAAGCCAACTCGTGCGTTTCCTTGAGAGAAGGCTATGACTGCTGTGTATAGGAAAAAAAAAAAAAAAAAAAAACAATGTGTATTTGGATGCCCTAGGACAGAGATGTCATTTTTATTTTGATTTTTATAATTTTAAGGGTAATATTAGTATTATTAAAAATTCATTAAATCTTTCTTTCCTTTCTCTCCGTTTCTGCCCACTTTTGGAGGGATAACAAAATTTTTAAAACGAGGGTTAAGCCTTCCCTCTCTTTCCTTCCTAGTTTTTAAAACAAACATGATATAAGCTCTCATTCCATATTCTTCCCTTCCCTTTCTTTCTGATTCCTTCAATCTAAACATGGCATAACTCATTTATACTAGACTCAAATTCACTAACTTCGAATAGTGTTATTGTGATATATCAAAAATTAGTTGATGGACAAGTGAAGTTTCATATTGAAGAATCTTTGGTAAGAGAAACACGAGGTCTTTATAGGTGATGTTATGTTAAATTCTTTAAAAACAATGTTATACTATTCAAATTTATATTTTAATGATGTGATATTGATGTGATGGTATATTATTGTAAATATTATAATACTATGACCCATCAATGTTACTTCATTTGGAAGAAAAATTAAAGTATAAATTTGGAATAAGTGGAGTATTCTTGATTCAATTTCAAATAAGAATGACAACGGAGTGGAATTAAGACAAAGCCCCCCCTCCCTAACTCTGACCTATTTATATTCCCGTCTTGTGATTTAGCTTGACCTTATCTCGTCCTGACCCCTCAAAGGTTGCAATTTTCTAGATCAATATTTGGAAAAAAAAAACTTTTACTTTGAATGATTTCATCTAGAAAAGTTTAAACAAAGACTTAAAAAAAAAAATGCAATACATCAAATTGTATACAGAACTACACAAAACATATTAAGCAAATGTCATTAGGTATGTAAATAAATTAATATTAAAATAAAGCAAGCACAATGAGAATCTTAATTTTCATAAAATTCAGCATTATTAACAAATGCTACCACTCATGCACCTTACTAATGAGCTGAACTTGTCCACAGTCATCTTTTGCATTTCCAGTACAAAGCTTGATGATGATTTTTCCATGAGCCTAGATGGAAGATGTAATACCCCGACCCGAGAATGCCGGGTATTGTGACACGTATTACGAGGATACGAAGATTAGTACAAAGATGATACATTTAAGAAAATAATTAATTTTTAAAGTAATTAATTATTTTAATATAAGAAGTAAATTGTAACATACATATATATATAATTAAATGCAAAAATACATATATAAATAATTATAACTTTAAATATATATATATATATATATATAATTATACATGAATATATATATATATATGAGTGTGTGTATGCATGCATGCATGTATGTTAAAACATGTATATATGAAATGTATGTATATTATATATGGAATAAGAGGGCATGCTATTGTCCAAGGTGTACAAAGGTGAGTGTGTGTCAAAGAAAGGTGTGTGTATTATCCAAGGTGTATTAGGGTTGAACCATGTATATATATATATATATATATGTAAGTAAAATACAAGTCAAACACCACACACACACACAACCGGCCACTCAATGGCCTGCCCAACAGTGGCAATTCAAACCCACTCATGAAGAAACCTGAAATTGGCTAACCCAAATAGAGGGGCAATCAGAATTGCCATGATTCACATCTCTATATACACATATGCATGGTGCTTGTACACACATACACACACACAACCATCCGAGAGTGAGGGAGAGATTGAAGGAGATTCTAGGACGTTCAGAAGTGGGAAGCAAGGAGCAAAGGGGAGAGAAACAGTTTGGAACAAGGTAAACCCACAAAACACTTGAATTTCTCTCTCTAGAATTTCCATACGTATGAACTGTTTTAAGCCTTGATTTAGTGTATATAGTGTTTATAGCATGTTTAAACAATGATAAGCATGAGATTTCAACCTAAAACACCTTAGAAACATCAGCCGTACACAAGGCAGCCATTGAAGACCTTGCTTGAAGCAGGTCTGAACCGACTTCTTCTAAACCCAATTTGGTTTATCAAGACTTCAAGTAGACCTCACGAGCATCCCAAAAACCTATACCCGCGACCAAAAATCACAAGAAATGGCCCCAACCATTGACTTGCAGGTTACGGGTTTACAACCCCAAACCTCTAAACTCCCCTTTAAATCTACTTTGATGAATGAAAAGTGAAGCCCCATGAAGAGGGGATCACAACAGAACAAGTCTCATCGAATTTGGCTCAAAAATGAGCATGAACGGCCGAATTGTTGGTCTGGATTATCAAACTCAAAACCGAACGTATGAACAAGTTTTGAACTTCCAAATGAATGTAAACATAATCCTTCATGTCCCAGAAGTGATTTGGAAAAGAAACAGTAAGAAAACAGTTGGCTAAAATCCACGAAATAGGAAAAAATGAAAACCTGTAACTAGGGCAACAGGGGGGTGATCGTGGGGAAGACGACCGAGTCGACTCGCGACTCGTTTGAAACGGGCAGGGAAGACTCGAACGCGTGTCGAGTTACGGAGTTGCCACCGAATTAAAAACGACGACGTCGTTTTGGGCCTATTACGTATATATATATATATATATATATATATATATATATAACAGTTTAAGTTTAAAAGAAAAGAGGAAAAATTCGCGGTCAGTAGGGTTTGAACCCCTGACCTCACGTGCCCACGCGCTCGTCCTTTCCACTTGGCCACGCATGCGCGTGTGTCACATATGGGGCAATATTTATATATATAATATATGTAAAATAAATCAGAAAATAAAAGGTGCATTTGCACCTAACAGGAATCGAACGTGGTATCTATGGGGAGGGAGGTGACACGCTGGCCAGCGTGCCACCCTATTCGACCTGTTATTCATTTGCACACTAAATATATATATCTCATACTTTATAAATTTAATTTAATTTAATTTATTTAATTAAATTAAATACTCCAAAATGGCCCGGTGTCCAAATGAGATGAGTTATATATGTATTCCTACTGTCTCAGGCCTTCTGAGCCCATTGGTGAGGTCTGTGACATGAAATGAGGTCCCGAAAAATTAAAGACCCCTAAAAATGTCAAAATGACCAAAATGCCTCTGCCCCTTAAATAAGTCAAACGAGGTCTCAATAAAATAAATAAATAGTGGATTCTAACTATTTCAAACATTCTAAATCTAATGATGGGGTCTGTTTCACGAGGCGGGACTCTCAAAAATTTAGACACGTTAAGGTATAAATTACCAAAATATCCCTTGACCAAAATTAACAAGTTATTAGTGTAATCTTACTACCTCTGACCTTCTGAGTCCAATAGTGAGGTCCACGACACGAGATGAGGTCCCGAACATAAAGACACATAAGGGAGTAAAATGACCAAATTACCCCTAGTACACCAAAAGTCAAATTGAAACCAAGGAAGGACTAAATTGACTTTCTTTGACATCCCGGACTCAATAATGGAGTCCAAATTACGAAACGAAGTACAGAAAAAAATATGACACGTAAAACGATGAAAGACCTTTTTTTCCTTTTTCATACCAGAGTCCGAATTAAATTCTAGGGAAGCCTAAACCGACTTTTTTCGACGCTCCGGACTCAATGGTAGAGTCTATTTGACCAAAGGAGATGTCTAAAATAAAAAGACATAAAATTTGATGAATAGCATCTGTCAGATGACTATAAATTAAAGTAATGCCAAAGTACTAATCTGCGGCGTGTACGAGGACATGAATTACGAAAAGACACGACAACACATCAACCTTAGAATAAAATTTCTAACTCATAAATTGATCTTAGGTGATAATTATGGAAGAACAACGACCGAAATTCACGATCATGACCAAGGCCCAAAGGGCCAAGGATCCAAAGCAACAGGCCTTCATGCAAGAACTGTTACATCGTCAGAGAGTGATTGACAGGTTCGTCAGGATAGCCAAGGCAATGGAGGTCGTCTCGGTAAGCCCCTTCATTCACAAATCACCCACCAAGGCAATGGTGGCAGAGGCTAGGAAAAAGAAGGAGGAAGAAAGGAAAAGGAAAGAGGAAGAAAAAAAAAACACCGAAACCTTAAACGAGTGGGTCAAAAGGTAATACATGTTTCTTATATACGATACCACTATAAGATAAGTTGTAGTTGACTTTTGTAGTAAAGGAAAAAGTTAAGTTTTAGTTGATTAATTTCATTGTGAAATCTACAAATTGTTTTAGGATAAGAACAGATAAAGGCAAGAAGCCTCAGT
Organism: Nyssa sinensis; assembly: GCA_008638375.1. Taxonomy (NCBI): domain Eukaryota; kingdom Viridiplantae; phylum Streptophyta; class Magnoliopsida; order Cornales; family Nyssaceae; genus Nyssa; species Nyssa sinensis. Next base: position 22,674,397 of record CM018045.1, on the reverse strand, counting down.
AGGGTCTACTGTGTACGAGGTGAGTAACCCTGCATTTGAACTGGAGATTTAACTCCATATATTTGAAGAAGTTTTAAGTTCAAGTTATTGCAGCCTTTGAATATCAAATTCAGTCTTTATATGATTCCGTTCTTTTAAATTATTCTGTTACGACATGCTTGATAAATGTTTTATATTCAGCTCTTTTCCTGAAAATAATTGGCATGTCTAAATCAAATGCAAATCTCTTTAAATATTCTGAATTTAATTATCACATGTATTTGAAGCTTCATTGTAGAAGTTATACCTATCATGTTTTAAATACTCATGAACGTATTTATTGAAGGAGTCATGTGATAAATATTTTACAAGATAAACGGTACTAAGTACCACCCCTATGATGGTTGAAATCCTTCGGGATTCAACAGTACAATGCCCGGTAGAAGGATCTAATCCCCCAGGCAAATGAGATATTTCCATTGTAGCATTGCAGTAAAATGGGAGTCTGGTTCGAAACAGATTCCACCTAATAAAAGAGAAAAGATGACAAGTGATTTTGAAAATAGAAGTAGGTTTTACCCCTATTCTATTTCACGTGTTTATATGCTTTTAAATTGCATGTACTCTATTTGAAGAAATGTGTATTTAGCTTGAATACTTTAATTGTTTCAAAGCTATTTGTTTTAAGAATGCATATATTCTGTGTTCTAAAATGTACGAGCAATTGGTAGTACGTATTTCATAAACCCTCATGTGCTAAACCACTACCAATTGAAAACCCCATGACGAATGCAGGAATTACTCACAAGCTTTGATTAGCTTACCCGGATTTTATCCGCCCCCCTTTCAGGTGACTAATGGCAGGTTGATTTTTGAAGACGATGAGGATGAGTCTAGCTTTTGAGGAGACTTGCCTAAGTAGTTTTTATTTGGGAAATCACATGAACTCTAATTAGTGTATTTTGTATTACCAGACAATTTAATAATATGTATTAAACCCCACGGGGTAGTTGAATTAAGATTGTAATTATGAAGTCTTTTAAGTTTTAGTTATGCTCTGAATGTGTGAACATGTGTACCATTGTGAATAGCGGCAGTATTGGACGGATGTGCAAATTTTAAATAAGAAAGAAAAGAAAAGAAAAAAATTTTCACGCTTCCGCAACCACATGAAGCACATCTATTCGATACCGCTGCAAATGCGAGCCTTGTCTCGAGGCCTTCGGGTCTCAGGGCGGCGGTCGCGACTCGAGATCCGCGTAGGGTGGGTTTCTGGTCGTGACAGAAGACATCAACTCGAAGGCATTTAAATGTCAAAAAGGAAACATTTAAATGTCAGACAGTAAACAAGAAGCAACGACTTGGTGTATGAGTGTATCAGTGAGAAAAGCCCTAAAATCTTAATTTATATAGTACAAGTTTTTTAATAAATCCAGAGTAGCTTAAGGGCCAAAAAATAATTTTATTGTATAAAAAGGTGAAGTTGAACGAGGGCAAGTGACTTATCAAATTTTTAAAATAAAATCTAATTTCAGTGTTGTTCTAATTCTATTTATGCAAGTTTCATAAAAAACTGTTTTAGTAAATCACGAAAATCAATTTGTCATACCTAATTTTTAAAGGAGTAAATTGTCTCTTCAACATTTAAGGTTTGAGTCTCCCGTGCCAAAACATAAAGAGGAAGGGAAGGGGGGGAGGGGGAACGTATTGGTGACTATTGCATCGACTCGACGATTCCAGGCCTTCAGTTGCTGTTTCTCTGTGGAAAGGTACTTAAAAACACACCCAGACTTTTTTTCTTTCTTTCTTTCTTTCTTGATTTGATCTTTACTTCTTCGTTTAATCCTGTGATCACAATCTATCTTCTTCATTTAGTCCTGTAATCTCAACCTCTGCAGATATATATGCAATTTCTCTATCTGAACTGAAGAATCTACATCATACTAATCATCCATCTTTTTCTTCCATATTTGCGTTTATTATCGGATGAACCGCGGGGCTGCTCGAATGGGAAATGGCCATTCACGGAATTAATTGATGCAGAAGTCTAGATTTAATCTGGGTATTGTGTATGTAAAATAAGAATATAGGGTGCGGTAGGCAACTAACTACTTCTCTACACAGTTGGTGTCCTACCGATTCCATTCTTGGGTTTTATACCACATTATGATCGGTTCAAAATTTGGGATACAACCCCAGTTATGTCCGGCTTCAAATTTTTGGGATACAATTTTATTTTTCTTCTTAATTCTGGTATTCTGTCATTTTAAAAAATCCATGAAAATTAATTTGTATTTTCTTATCAATCATTCTATACATTAACACTCCGTTTGGGTCGATGGATTTGGAAAGAAAGGAGAGAAAAGGGGAAGGAGTGAGATGTTATTTTGTGCTTGGTTTAAAATTAAGGAAGGAAAGGAAGGGGAATGAAGGGAGATGGAGGGGTCTTTTATCCCTTATTTTAACTCTTCTCCCAAAAGTGGACGGAGAAGGATGGAAATGAAAGAGTCTTTAATGAATTTTTTATAATACTAATTCTAACGTTAAAATTATAAAAGAAAAAATAAAAAAGACACCTATCTCATGGCATAATAGTAAAAAAGTATATAATCATTTATTTTCCTTTTTTCTTTTGTTGTTTCCAAGAAAAATGAGAGAATTACATTCTCCTTTCCCTCATTTGTTATCCAAGCATGAAGGAACTCTCCTCCCCTCCCCTATCCCTTTGCTCTCACTCATAACTAATGTTATCCTCTCCTCTCCCTTCCTTCTTATTTATCCAAGCATAGTGTAACTCATGGACTTTTAGGCTCTGTTTGGAAACAGTGAAAGGAAAAGGATAGAAAGAAATCAATTTATGAGAAATTTTATTTTTCTACCTTTCTTTCACCTTTTTGATATATATATATATATATTTTATAAGTAAGAGTGTTTCATTAAAAAGCCCAAGTGGCACAACTGATATACAAAGGAGACACACTAAAACTAGAGTCTTTTATTTTCCAAAAAAATTTACAAAATTATACACACACACACACGCGAGGGGTATGCCTCCAAAAACCAAAAGTATACCTTTCTGAAAATTGGGTTTCATTACAACCAAAAATTCTCTCTCTTTTATTGTTATATTTTATTTTCCTCAGTTTTTCAACACAACCAAATAAGGGGGAAAAAATTCCTATAATTTATTTTTAATTTTGTTGCTGGTTTCCATGTTCCCAAGGTACCATAATTATTTGCTTCACCACAATTACAAGGGAAGCTTATATGGGTCATGGAGAAGATCGAAATGACCATGTCAAGAATTCCACAATGGCGCCCCGTATAATACTGTAGTCGTTTAGAGGATATTCGTATGACATTTATTCGTGCAAATAGCCTCTTGTTATGTGAACCAAATGGATGGTAGTATGAGTTACTTTTTCTCTGTTTATAAATTTCAAGTAAGGTACATCCAATTGAGTTTGGACTGTGGATGGCCGTAGAATTTTTTTTTTTGTAGGATGCTCCACTTTTGCATTATTTGATCAACCTTTCAGACCATTGGCTTTGCAAGACGCTGGTTCTTGGATTTATCAATTAACAATCATTCTCGGATTTGGGACCATATTTTTGGTATGGCACACTGGCACCCATTTATCAGACATCCTCTCTTGTGGTGTTTAATAGTGACGTCAGTAGTCTTGAATCTTGATTGGTTAAAATGGGATTTTAGTCTTAAACTGAAGTGTTAAAATACTCTGGAATTTCTTTTAGCCTGCGATGACATTTCCTATTTTCAATCCATTCATTTTTATTTTTTTTTTGGATTTTTTAGAATGCCTTCTGCACCCTGGTTTAACTTGAGAGTAAGTGTACCAGTTTGATTTATATGACCAATGCACAACATCCAGAGTTCCTCCAATTCGATTATTGTTTGTTTTCCTCTGCATTTGACTTCATTCACTATCTTTCTATAGTTTGGGTGATGGAAACTGGAGGCAATTCCCTACCATCTGGGCCAGATGGGATGAAGAGAAAAGTTTTTTATTTCTATGACCCAGAGGTTGGCAATTACTATTATGGGCAGGGTCACCCAATGAAGCCACACAGGATTAGGATGACACATGCCCTCCTAGCCCACTATGGATTGCTGCAACATATGCATGTTGTAAAGCCCGTTCCTGCTAGAGATAGGGATCTTTGCAGATTCCATGCTGATGATTATGTTGCCTTTTTGAGGGGCATCACCCCAGAAACACAACAGGATCAGCTCAGGCAGCTGAAGAGGTTCAATGTTGGTGAAGACTGCCCTGTTTTTGATGGTCTCTACTCTTTCTGTCAGACTTATGCTGGGGGTTCAGTTGGCGGTGCTGTGAAGTTAAACCATGGACATTGTGATATTGCAATAAATTGGGCTGGTGGGCTACATCATGCAAAGAAGTGTGAGGCTTCTGGTTTCTGCTATGTGAATGATATTGTCTTGGCAATTTTAGAACTTCTCAAAATGCATGAGGTTGGTCAAATATGTTATCAGTTATTTTTATATGTAACAATGCTAATGAATTAGGAGTAGTGTTACATTTTAGGAAGCATCTACATCCGTGTTTGCTATTATCTTTTCCTTTTTTATGTGTTTATTGGTCTTCAAAGACGAACTTTTTGACCAATAGCCACTCTATAAGTATATGTGCATGTATGTAAAGGTAGGATTGGATTTACCATTTCTGTAAGAATTGTTGTTCTTGCACACATGCTCACGTACACATTCATAAACTATGAAGCACGAACACTCTTTTTTGCCTCACGTATTCGTGTCGGACACGTCCTGGACACGTCCTGAACATGTGTCGGACATGCTCGGACACGCAAAAAATGTGCGTCTAATTTTTTTGAATTTCGGACACGTCCCGGACATGATGGGACACATTACGGACATGTTGGGGGACATGTTTTTGGATTTTGTAAATTTTTTTTTGGGCATTTTTTTTACCTCTTTTTCTCTATTTTTTTTATACACACACACAAAAATATATATAGTACTTAACAAATTTGTTTTGAATTTTGAATCATAAATGTTGATTATTAAATAAAATTCTTAAATTTTTATTTAATGGCTTTTTAATTTTGATATACTAATAATATTTACGTGATTTGTGTATTTTGATGCTAATTTTGATTGAAATAATATTATATTTTTATTAAATAGTCATAAATATATATATATATATATATATATATATGCAACGTGTCCTCAATGTATCCGTGCCTTATTTTTTAAAAAAATGTCATGTCCGTGTTGTATCCGTGTCCATATTCGTGCTTCTTAGCTCAGAAATATATATATATATATATATATGCAAGATCAAATTATATCTCATGTGAGAATATTTATTTCTATAGCCCTTAATAACTTCCTATAGGATCCATATTTCATCAAAACCCACCGTGGGATCAAATGCCTTTCCATGCTTGTCACATGGTCCAGTTACCAAAAGTTGGTTGGAAATAGAAAGCTGCACCATCCATATCACACTTAGAGTTTGAGTATAATATATATGTATATTTTCTAGTCGAAAATAGGTGTTTACAAATTAGATAGCCATCCATATCTGCTCAGGTTAATAATTGCTTTGTATGACATGCATGGTATTATTTTTTAAATCTGACGGTGGGTTGGTAACATACGAGCCCCACAAGAAGCTATAAAGTGGTGTAAGAGAGACATTTTTTACGAAATTTTTTATTTGACCCTTGTATGCATACAATATACAGTGCACCCCCTTTTCTGCATCAGTTAAAGCTACTTGAAGTTGCTAGTTGCTCCTTGGGCGATGATATCCAACCAATGGAGTTTGCCTGCTCAAGGCATCCCTCACTTATGTGTTGACATTATGTACTGTGCAGTTGATGGTATCAGGAGGGTCCATTTTGATGTTGTGCAAGATGTTAAATATTATTCAAAATCTCCAAGGTCTTTTTCAAATATGCTCTAGTTGAATATCTGTTCATGAGAAATATTAGAGCACGAGTCTTGTATTGGAATTTGGCATCAATTGTTGTCATTTTCATTACTATCGCTAATTAATTACATCAATATCATCATTGTTGTCGTTGTTATAATCATCATCATTATCCCCACAGTTATCGGACCCTGCCTGGACATCAACTCGGTTAAGGGACTGGATCAATGGGTCACTGGTTCAACTGGTTGGACCGATCATACTATTAAAATATTTTTAAAACTCAAATTTATTTTTAGATCTCAAGTCTCAAGTCTGGGTCACTTGTTCAACATGTAATTTCCCAACCATGGAGAGAAGAACTAAAGAAGTACTGACTTCTGAAAAACCCATCACTAATGTTATTATTTTGCAGAAAAAATGGCATACCCTCGTACCCTGTGGCATGTATTCTTTTTTACTTTCTCAGTTTCTCCATGCTTGAGCAAGAAACATAAACGGCAGAGTTAAAAAAAAAAAACTCCAACAGAAAAATCAAAATGGAATACCCATCGCATGCTTATTTACAAAATAGGCTCCAGCAGAAAAATCAAAATGGAATACTTGAAGGGTGGTGAAGGCGTGAGAGTTGACTGTTGAGAGTCTTGAGACAGTTTGTGGGTGACTGAAGAAAATGCTTGAAGGCTTGAACCTTAAAGTAGAAAAATGAAGGAGGAGGCTGGAGCAAACGGCAAACCAGTCGTCGAATTGAATGGATGAGGACGATCAATGGCCACTGGTGACGCTGGAATCTGAACACAGTGTAGGGGCTAGACTGTTGAAGCAAGATTGCAGATATAGATGGCCCTTGCCCGTAAATCAGTTCAATGGCTTTTGATCTCTATTCTCTCCATTTGCAATCAGATTGACCCAAATCAAAGACATGATATATGAAAAATCAAAAGGGCCATGACTTTAAAGTGGAAGAAATGTTAAGAGTCTGGGTTTTTAGGCATTTTATATAACTGTACAAAAGCCATCTGGTTCTTCCGAAACAGTACAGCTCACTGGAATAACCAATACCGCCCGGGTCAACCTTTTTTTTTTTCCTTCCAGTTCGTAGTCTTAAGTTCTTCGATAATAGAACCGGACCGGTTTGGGCACCGGTTCACCGGGTTGACCCACGAGTCCGGGTTTAATAACACTAGTTATCCTCATAAGATCACCAGTCATCTAGCTTGAGCAGTATGTCTTGGCATGCCTCTAAGGGGAAGCGGCATGCTTTAAGTCCCCAATTGGGACATGGGTTGTGTGTTCTTCTTCTTCTTCTTTTTAAAGCCATAATTATCCTCATATTTAACAATCATCATTGCTAGACTATTTTTGGTCTGCAATGAGTGACTAATTATGCTCTGCAATATTTTTCACATGTGACCTGGAGGATATGGATTTGAGTCATAAAAATAGTCTCTCCACTTGTGGGGTAAGGTTACATATATCTAACCTTCTCCAGTCCCTGCAGTGGTGGGAGTCTCATGCACTGAGATTGCCTTTTTTTTATTATCAAATATATTGCTCCTCATGATTGGCTAGTGACAACATTTTTTATTGTTATCACTTTAAACTCTACATTGTTTGCCTTTCACATTATATAATTTGATTTTGTAAAAATATGTTTTCCAGCGTGTTTTATATGTGGACATTGATATCCATCATGGTGACGGTGTGGAGGAGGCTTTTTATACTACAGACAGGGTCATGACCGTTTCATTTCATAAATTTGGAGATTATTTCCCAGGTACAGGGGATATACGTGATATTGGATATGGGAAGGGAAAATATTACTCTCTAAATGTCCCGCTAGATGATGGAATTGATGATGAAAGCTATATGTCCTTGTTTAAGCCAATAATGGGCAAAGTGATGGAAGTTTTCAGGCCCGGTGCTGTCATCCTACAGTGTGGTGCAGACTCTTTGTCTGGGGACAGGTTGGGTTGCTTTAATCTCTCAATTAAAGGTCATGCAGAGTGTGTGAAATATATGAGATCTTTTAATGTGCCGCTGCTGTTGTTGGGTGGAGGTGGCTATACAATACGTAATGTTGCTCGTTGCTGGTGCTATGAGGTATTACATACTTTCCTTGTAATCACAACATGTTACATAAATATCTTGAATGATGACTCTATCAAAAAAAAGTAGTTATGTTCAATGATTGAATCACTGTTCCAGATTTCATTTTGAGGGTGAACTTTGTTAACCAAAAATGGAAATTTTTAATGTGCAATATCAAAATGGCATGGCAACATCTTATGATTTTAGAGATGCTCTAAAATGGTAAGAAGAGGATGTCTAAATGAATAGAATGTACTGATGTGCACCCCAACTTTCAGAATCCACGCCTACTACCCTGTTAAAATTTGTGGTTAAATGTTTTCATGGGAGCTTAGAATGTCTGTAAGGAGTTTTCCCTTTTTCTTTTCATACGAGTAAACATTGTGAGTGAAGCAAACATGTACCTTCTCAATATAATACTTGGTGGACTCAAACCCACAACCTCCTATTTGAGAGGCAGGGGAGATACCTCAAGATAATGCTTGGTGGTATACATTTATTTATTTTTTATTCCTTATATTTTAAAAGGAAGTATATAAAAATATAATATGCATGATTTCAAATTTAGCAGTTTTATTGTTATACTAATAATTTCCCTTAAATTTGATTTTTTTTTAAATAACTATCAAGACTATTATATACTAGATGTGTATACCTGTGTGATGCATGGGAAGTACAATCAATAGAATAATAACTTTTTTACCTGTAACAAGAATAGAATAATAATTTTTTTGTTTAGGTAATGGGTGATGTCAGTTATTGTTTTTCTATTACAATTTTGTTTACATACATGTACATCTTATAGGTAAGAATTCTAATATGCATTTATTTTTTGATTAACTTTAATTTGTTATTTGTGGTTTTTTTAAGCCTCGACTATGTAGAAATTTTCAATTTGAATTTATTTATTGTTTTTATGCATTGTTTTTACTATATGAGAATTTTAAAAAAAAGGGAAGAAAATTGATCCAAAAAGGAAAAAAAAAAGAAAAGAAAAAGGAAAGAGTGGCATGCGATAAAAAAACTTATTCAAAGAGGGTGCCATATAGGTGTTCAGGTGGTGATACTTTTGCTAGGCGTTTTCATATATAGTCTCATCTTCCAATAAAATCTTTTTTTTTTTTTTTTTTTTTCCGTGGAAAAGAGTTTGGTTCTTTTGAAGTGCCATGGTTAAGTATAATGTCACATTCCAAACCCCACCCGATGCAGATCAGGAATAATGACCGGTCAGTTAGGTACTTCGCCAATACATCAACTCTGTTTAGCATATTGATGACATGTCTAACTAAAGGCCTCTTTACATATCCAAGTAGATTGCATTCAGTCATATAAAGTTATGCAGCGGAATCTGAGTCTGTAAAAATTTTTGTTTGAATGCAGTCACACTTGACAGAGCCTAAGTAACATAACATCAAAGGTACAATAATACGAGCCCAACATTACATTATACATGAGTGTCTAAACTAGTACATCATCGGTGAACATCATTCACATTTTATTCTTACTCCAAGTTGTTACATCAATATGCTATCTTTCACTTCAGGTTGCTATCTCCATGGTTGTGATACTAATCCTCGTCTAACTAGAGTTGCTACTTATCATAATTTATTAGCATCTGGATCAGTAACTTTTTAGTCATTCTTGAAAATATACAAGATAAAACCCTGTAAGCTTAATGAAAAGTTTGTGAGTAAAACTAGTCTCTTGTCATGGGTTTCCGGAAACCCCATTTCATAAACTTTCATGGATAGCATTTAAAAAGAAGTTTGTACTGAAAGCTACTGGCATTCTTAAAACATTTGCAAATAACTGAGAGTTGCAAGATATATTACGAAATCAAGCAAGGGTTCATGCCAGTCTAGTTTTGCAAGATAAATCATGTTAACATAAAGCTATACTTGTAAACTTTGAGTGATGAAATAATACATGCCGATCTTTCATTAACTTTGTCTCGCAGGATCTGTGGGTAGTCACCTGGGCGACTAAATGTAAATTAGAGCGCTGGGCTTACATGACCGGATTGACTTAACCCCCCAACCGGGTATGACTGTGTCATGAGGATTGGCTTAACCCCCCAACCGGGCATGACGATGTCATGAGAATTGACTTAACGCCCAACTGGGCATGACTGTGAGTCATGAACTAAAAACGTTGTAAGGCATGTAAACTTGCATTAAAACATGTTTGCAAAACATTTTTAAAGTTATCCATATCATATAAAGCATTTTAAAGGAATGCTGATAAAAACATGCAGTAAAAACATTTAGCATAGTAGTCTGAAAATATCATAAAGCTGTGAAAGAATTGCATGTGACGTCATAAAATTGTAAAGAACTGCATTTGAATAGAAAAATTTCCATTTCAAGGTTCAAGGTTACTCACTTGTGGTCCAAAGTCCATAGTCACTTGCTTACTTGACTTGCCTTAGCATTCTTCTTATCTCTATTTCCTTGTTGGTGATCCTAAATCATGGATCATAATACATTAATACCATATTAGTACATATTTCAGCTTAAGTCTGTGCTTACTTAATGTTCTTAGTCTCTTCTGAACTTAATCTTATTGTTTAGGATTCCCTCACGGTCTTTAGTTAGTGTTCCTAACACTTTGTAGTTCATTGTGTGGTTACTTTAGCTTTTAGGGACATTTTGGTTATTTGTCCTTTTGCATTTCTTATACTGTTCAATATATCATTCACTCTACCAGACTTCATTTTTGAGTCTAGAGGGTCTTTTAATCATAAGGTAGTTCTTCTTTTACTTTCTGAGTTCATTTGGTTGCTTAATTATGCTTTAAGGGTAATTTGATAGCTTAATTAATTGTTTAGGACACAATTTGAATTATTTTAGTTTGCCCATTCGTATATTTTGGGGTCTAATTTCCTAAATCGGACTCTGTCATTGAGTCCAAAATGCCCAAAAACATTGAGTTAGTCTCTTGCATTTTAATTGGTCTTCATTTGATCAATTTTAAGCTTAAGGGCATTTTTTAGTAATTTTCCTATTAATTAAAGGATTTTTAAAAAATTTAAAATTAATTTTCTAGGTTTAGGTATAAATTTCTTAAAATTTTGGAGGTAAAAATCTAATTAAAAGGAATTCCGACTCAGTTCCATTAGAAACCAACTGGTCTGGTCGTGGGTCAACTGAATCGGTTTGGTTTGGTCAAGAACCGGCTGATCCAACCGGTCCAAGCCATCATCCTGATGTCAGAGTGACGTCAGCACTCATTTATTGAAACAATGCAGTTTGCTTAATGCCAGATCCGTTTAATGTGGGTCTACCCAGACCCGATCCGACCCGATCGAGGTATTGTTCATCATCTTTCTCCTTCGCTCATCATTGTTCACCCCAAAACCCTAAAAATTTTCTTTATATTTCACTGAAAAGCTCAGTTTGTGCTTCTATGGCTGCACTGTATCGAGGCTTGGTTCAGGCTCCATTCTCAGCCAAATCATGTGTGGTTCGGCCTGTTGTAATCCTCATCTCAGGGCCTCTCAATCCCCAATCTAAAAATTTGGTTTAAGGCCATGTTTGTGAGGTTCAGTTTTGAAACCTCAACCTGCAACTCAAGATTCCTCCCTCCTCACTAGGTCTTTTCACCTAATTCTTTCGGTTTCGTGATCCTTCTAGCATCTAGTTTTACTTCCAATCATTGGAAACTCTTTTGGTTTCCTTCGATTTAGACCCATTCCAAGCTTCATGTTAATGGCAGTTTTCTGATTCTATTATTGTTTTGGATTGTTTTCCTTACAAAATAACCTTAACAGATGCAGAAACTTAAAAGGAGGTTAAGGGGAGGGTCCATACCTGTTTCAAAGCAGCCTTCGTTGCTTCCTCTTTCCTTTTCTCTCTTCTCCCTCTCCCTCTATTTCCCTCTCTTCTTTCCTCTTTTGCAACTGGTAGGGGTCTGGTACTAGATTTGGGCAGGTATTCTTATATGTTCTTTTATTCCCCTCTCTCTCTCTCTCTCTCTCTCTCTGCTACTGCCTTAAGAGTTGCTGCCGTGCATGTGGCCTTCTCTCATCTCCCTTCCTTCAGGGCTAAGCAATACGGCTGCCTCCACACTGGACCAGCAGGGGGATGACTCCTCCTGTTTAGTCCCCCCATACACACACACACACACACACACACACTCTTTTACACCTGCACACACATTGTTCTTATATATTTATATACAGTGTAGTTAAAAGAGAAGGCACCCTTAAGGCGCTAAGGTCCTAGATTGTCCGAAAGGCGAAGCGACAAAAAAGCGATAGCCTGAGCGAAGCAAGGCGCTAACTTATAAATAATCAAAAATATATATTAGACATTAAAAATTAATTTTTTCAAAGTCAAATAATGTCTTATATTTATATTAAGTATCATTTAATACTAAAAAGTTCAACTTATAGTGTGTAAGTGTCTAAGTGATGTGATAATTCTAAGTTTGGTGCTTTATTTTCAATGAATATTTAAACTTTTATTACTTACTCAAGTTTCATATAAAGATTTGATTCAAAATACAAAATAATGAATGTTGATGATATTTTTTATACATAAAAAACAAAATAGAAAGTTGAAAGCATAAAAAATTTTAAAAAAACAAATACAAAAAATAAGAAAAATAGATAGAGAGGAAAAAAAAAACTGAATAAAGTGGTCCCCCTTGTTGCTGCTTCTTATTTCCTGCACGGTGGTCCCAAAACTCCCAACAAAAAGCCCTAGTTTTTTGTCTTCATACAAAGATAATCAGGCTGCATGTTTATATTCTTGCCCTTTATTCTTTTAACTTTACTTGGACAAAATGCCCATTTACTTAAAATAAGAAATTAGCAAAGAAGATGAACATTTTAAATAAAATCTGGTAACTTTAAAAAAGCTAGCGCCTTAATGCCTCTCGCCTAGGCATTGCCTTCTTCAATTCACCTCCCCTGAACCATAGCAAGGCGATGAGCCTTGAAAACACTGTTTATATATATATATATATATGTGTGTGTGTGTGTGTGTGTGTTTTCATGTGTTTATTTATATACTTTTATATACATATATTTATCCCTGTACGTATACGCGTAATTATTCATATGTATTTCTCATACATCACGCTTGTATGTATATACTAACACCTATCCCTCTAACACATACACTAATACACGTGTGTGTGTGTGTCCCATCCTTCTCTCATTATATCTATATCTATACATATATACATATATTCATATATATATATATATACACACACACTTTGGTGTGTGCACTTGAGGGTTTTTTTTGTTCATTATGTATGTGTCTCATAAAGCCTATAATAATTTTCCATATGTATATGCATTTATATTCACACTCATGTGTATTTGGGCTGCTTTACTATGTATAAGTCACATAATGCATAAAATAATTTTCTATATCTTTATTTTATTTTTCCTGGTATTTTATGCATTCATTTTGCATTTTCCTAATTTTTTCATAATTATTAAATATTTATTTTATTTAATAATTCATAATATTCGATATAATATTTTGCTCCATTCTTAAGTTAGTGATGTATTGATCGCTTAACTATCAGTCTCGGCAACTTAGGTTAGGTCAAGTTGAGCCAGGGTTAGTTTGATTTTAACCCTAACTTTGGGTGATGGCTTAACTAGGGTTGTGACCCACTGTTGGGTAAGATTAGTTTTTGACCCTAGTTTAGGCCATCTTTTGACATAGCGCCCAAAGTATCTTCAAAAGCTGCGCTATTTAGTTAATTTTCATGACATAGTCCTAATTGTCTTTTTTACTAAAGGTGGATGTTACATATAATCAAGTGACCCACACCTTTGTTTGTCCAAAATGGAACATGTTGAAACAGTGTTGTTACAAGTGGTTGCTTGGGTGATTGAAGTTGCCTAAAATGTTTAGATAACTCTTGCCTAGATGGTCATGAAGTAGGCAACCACTTTGGCTTTTGGGTGCCTGCTTAAACACCTGAACACTTGCCTAAGCAATTGGGCAATTATTGAGCGCTTGCCTAGGTGCTTGGAAAATATTTGTAGCAATTTTTAGTAGGTTGATACCCCAACAAAATATATGTAAAAGAGGTATTTATCTCTTACAATGATTATATTTCGTCATACATACGAAATATGTGTTTTAATTTGGGACATAGACACACCAAACTGAACCTCAATTGAATATGAAAATATGGAGCAAAAAAAAAATTGAAATAAGTTAGTTGAGTTAAAGAATATATTGTCTCACTTCTATTTTGAAGGACATTTTGATTGTATTTTTAGTAGTAAATGATATTCATTCATAATGTTCATGTTGTATTACTCAGGCATGTCAAAATATTTATTTATTGAAATAGCTTAAAGTTTGAAATTTTAATTGAGGTAAATGATCCAAACGGATGGCTGGATTGCCTTGCATGTTTGCTTTTTAGTTGATTGTCAGGGCATTTTGACAACTATCTGTTAAACTAATTCACTGATTGAACACATTTGGCCTATGTTTGTGTATTCGACATATTGACTTTGTATTCCTTAAGGATGTTAAAAAATTTATATATTGAAATAGCTTAAAGTCTGAAAACATAAATGAGGTAAATGATGCAAAGGATGGTTGGTTGCCTTTTGCCTTGTGTCTATTGTTTGGGTGTTTTGACAACTACATGTTGAAACTAATTCATGGATTGAATTCATTTGGGTCTATGTTAGTGTTTTAGTTGTGTTTAGTTAACTATATTTAATCTGATTAACTCATCAAGTTTTATGGTTTCATGGAATAGACTAGAATTCTTTAATTATTATATCTGTTGTAAGGGCCATTGCTTGGTGCAATGGTTAAATCTCGGGCTGCCTAGTGTGGAAGTCTGGGTTTGTGTTGAGTGCAATCATTGTGCAAATAATGTCCTCAGTTAACTAGGTCCAACACTAGGTAATGTTTTTAAATTGATGTTTGGATTGTAACATTTATTTTACTCAAAATGGTTAAGCTGCATGTCATGCAGTCTCATGGAAAGGCTAGAATTCTATTATTTAATTACTATTGTCGTCATCTATCATTATTATTATTATGATGATCAACATCTTTTTAAGAAGAAATAAATTGGTTGCCATTTAGGGGACAACTGTAAGCCCCCCCTCCTCTTTCCCCTCCCTCCCCCCCCCCCCCCCCCCCCAAAAAAAAAAAAAAAAAAAAATAGAAACAGAAAAAAAAACAAGAAAAAAAGTTTGGCTTAGATAGCTTTCTTATAAAATTTAGTGACTAATTTTGATAAAGCCCTTTTTATCTGTTTGAGACACTAATTAGAGTTCTCGTTTAACTAACAATTATTCTATCATCTCTTGAGCAGACAGGAGTCGCGCTTGGGATTGAACTTGATGATAAGATGCCACAGCATGAATATTATGAGTATTTTGGTCCGGACTATACTCTTCATGTTGCTCCAAGTAACATGGAAAACAAGAACTCTCGTCCATTATTGGATGAAATAAGGGCAAAGCTTCTTGATTATCTTTCAAAACTTCAGCATGCACCGAGTGTGCAGTTCCAGGAACGACCACCCGATACTGAACCACCAGAGGTTTGTTTCTGCATCTAGTAATACATTTTAGATCTTTAGGATCTGAGTTTCTTACCCTTTCTGTTCTCCTTCTGTTTTACAGATTTCTTCTTTTGAATTAGGGATATACAAAGATAAAACATGTTTAAAACAAAATTTGAAAATGTGAAGCTCTTCTCTTGGCAAGATGCTGTATGATTTCTCAGGAAAAAAATGCAACCAATTAAAAAGATAGCAGTGGAAATGATTGTGTTATGGGTTCTTGTATTGCTGTTGCTTTTTTACAGTGGTGAAGCCCTTGTTAGTTTGTATCTTGTTCTTGGTTTTTTTTTTCAGTGAGGGGCTATATTTTCCTCTTTGAATTAGATATTTAGAAAGTAACATAAAAACTTATCTATTATCATTGCCTAGGTCTTATATTGCTTAATTTTTCTTTTGTAAAGTTCAGAAATGATTCTTTATGTAGTGCTTATATGGCCTTAATGCCGTGGATTTCGGATTATAATTGGGAAAATTGGGTTGATTTGTTCAAATTTTCTTTCTTCCTTAGATATGGCACTATTCAAAATTAGTAATGTCTGTACTCTTAATTTGAAAACGTTATTATGTTGGAATACTGGTCACTGGCAAAATGTGCATGCTTTGGCATAAGGAAGGAAAAGAAAAGATATTACAAAGGAAGGCTATATTTGGAAATTTGTAGATAATGGGTGTGAAGCGTGGATTTAAATAACCGTCTTTAAGTATCATAACGGCCGATACGTATCGATTTTTTGACCCTTTGATACCGATACAAACTGATATATGGGTTATACTAAAATTTATAGTCGTATCAGCTGATACCATTATGTGTTGACCGATACGGCTGTTACAGGACCGTTAGGACTGATACAATTGTTTCTTTTCTTTCTTTCTTTCCTTTTGTTTTGCAGAATCCTTATGATCCCTATTTATATGAGATCTAAATACAAGATAGATATGTAACAAAATAATTCAAAGAATTGAAATGAGTTAGAAGAAAAATTGGGTTGGCATGACCTTGGAAAAGGCCTTTTATCCTTATTTTTAATTTTTTTTATTCCATAATTAATCACAGTAAATTGATTTTCATCCTTATAACCATTTTCTCCGATTATTTTTATTAGTTGTTGGCTTGTTACAATGTTATTCAAATCAAATGATACTTTGTTATTATTTTAACTAAAAAAATTCGCATAAAATAATAAAACATTTTTCTAAGTGCTACTTATAAAAAAAATTTTTAGATGTTTGAAAATTGAAAACTAATATAGAAAAAACTAAAATGTGATAAATTATTGTCAAAATATGTGTTAGCAACTTTTAAGAGTTTAGTTAGTAGTTGAAAAAAAAATTCAGGGATGCGTTGATTTCTATTACGGATAGCCTGATACTCCCGATACCATTAAGCTATGACATTTTCGTATCCCACGACCACGATTTAAATCCACGGTGGGAAGCACTTTAATGATGTGGTAGCCCTTGCTGTGGGGAAGTGTCCATGGTAGTGAGTCAATTAGTCACTGTTTTCTAGGTTAATTGTTGCCAGTTCAGTTTTATTAGTTTTTTTTTGAAAAAAAATTGTTTTAAGAGTCAATGATATTTGCTAATATCTAAATCTGCTGATCATTTACTGGAAATGGCTGTCTAATTCTTATTTTGGATCTAATTATGTGATACAGTTTTTATATGTGATCTCTAGTATGCTTAGATTGGTCCAAATAGTCCAAGTGCTACCATTTGAATTTTGGAGTCAGAGTCCCACTAAAAGTAGGAGAAATACAATGGCATATAAAATCAGATTCAACATTCCTTATTTTTTTTTTAGTTTTCATTCTAAAACCCTAGAAAAAAGACCGATCAAATAAAAAAAATCCATTATTCAAAGTTGATACCGCTTATGTAAGGTCTTGGGAGGGTATACGGGAGTCAAATGTAACTTTTGGTGTTAACTTTGTATAAAGTGGCTACTCTTGGATTCGAACTTGTGTTTTCATGCTTGACGACCCGACCATTTCATCTTAAAACCCTAATTTTATAATTTAGCCCTTTCCCTTATCCTTGTATTTAGTTTGACTTTTAATGTTGTCCAAAAGCAGAAAACACTCTCCTACAACCTTTGCTACCGAAATTGATGCAAGATATGTGATAAGATTTTTTGGCTAAAGGAATAGGAGCCTCATGTAAATTCTGCACAAGCAACAGGCAGAGCTTCATGTTTGTAGGTTGAAATAGAGCCCCTCAAGATTAGCTCAACTGATACGGTCTCGAGGATAAAAGACTTTTCTCAAGAGAGATACAATTTTTGGGTGTGGGGTCGCATATCCGAAGTTTGTTCTAACAGCCATGTACCCAAAATGTCATGTAGTTGGTAGGTCTTTGTCCTAAAATAATGTTCATAGGTTGAAATAGATACCTTTGAAACATTATACTTCTAGGTTATAGAGTTATTGATGCGGATTAAAAGTGTGCGCTTTGAAAGGAGAAAAAAAGAAAAACACCCACTTGAGCCCAAGATCAAAATTTTGTTTCATAGTGTTATTTCAGTCACCTAGAAAATAGAAACATTTTGAAAATATTTCAGAAACATAGTGGAAATAATGAGAAAAATTAAAATGTGTCGAAACACTTGTATACATAAAGTAAAATATATGAATGTATGAAAATAAATATTATAATTAATTAATTGAAAATGTTTAGAATACATATCCATCCTCACAAGAAGATACTAGGGTAAATTGAAGAAAACAAAGCATAAATGCAAAATAGTCATTAAGACCAAATAACGCCTTACTAATTAAAAACTAGTATAAAAAGCTAGAGCTAATTTTTTTATATAATATGAAATTATTATATATTGGTTATGAAATATGTAAAATTATTATAAAACATAAAATAATAGATATATACTGTGTAATATCTACAAATTGAACAATTTGACACAAGTCATATAAAATAATAAGTAAACAAATTGAAATTTAAACTTATTATAATTAGTAACTACGTATTGAGATAAATTATTTGTCTACATTTTATTTCTACTACTACAATTTTTTCTTGTCTACTATTTTTTTTTTTAAATAGAAATATTTTCTTCTAATTTTGGGGCTTAATCCTAGAACACCTTAATTTGAAAAACGAATGGATATTATTTTTTATCAAGTTCTAGAAGTATTGCAAATATGAAAGAAATGTTTTCACTATTTCGATATGCTTCCAGTAATTTCAGTATATTTCCAATTAGTGGGATATATTTCGATATGCTTCCAAATGGATATTTTGGCGCTTTGAAAGGTATATTTCTACGGAAACAGCTTTGTTTCCATAGAAACATGCGAATTTCGGTATTACACTAGTGTTTCATTTCGGTTCACTAGAAAACGGAAACGTCTCGTTTGTTTCGATGGAAAAGAAACGAAATTTTAATCCTTGCTTGAGCCCCACCAATTGATCGATGGGTCCTTCTATTAGTGTCACGTGATTTGGAACCACTTGTAGTGTGTGGTTGAATTCACTTGATGGACCTTTTGACTAAGATAAATAAGTTTTTTAACTAGTGTTATATTGGTAATTTGTTGGTTTGGGACAATTTAGTAATTTTATTTTTCATCTGATGTCCAAGTTAGTATGATATTTGGTTATGAGTTATGGCAAGTTTACTTATTTGGAATAATTTATAAAGTCCTTCGTTTAACGAGATTTAGGAAATCTTTTGTTTGGTAGGAAAGCTTCTATATTTCTACAGTAATGACAATTGAACAAGTTTGATATATAATTATCCTGTAAATGCATGAATATTGTTCATTCAACAAACTTCTTATTTATTAGCAGAAATGTGCATGAAAGGAGAAAGAAAAAACATGTGAACCACTATTATGAAAGCCAAACTATGAGAGCTATCCCATTACCAACTAAAACTTGACACTATTAATTTTTAATGAGTCCTTGGGAACTGAGTTTGCCAATAACTTTCTCTGATGGAAACAGTGGGGCTGTTAGCTTGTCTTTTGATGTTCACTGATTCCTGTTTCTTCTTTTGTGCCATACAACACTGGTTCCTATTTCTTCTTGTGTACCAACAATGGTTTTAAATTGTCATTGTGGGATACATTCGTGATCCTTACTCTTCTTCTTGCCATAATTGGACTTGTAATAAAGTTCTTTGTATTTAAATCCTTGAATAAATATCGCAGTGTAGTTTCTGTTTGCATCCATACAGTGGTGACTTTTCTTAGAATGTTCTGACATGCAGGCAGATGAAGATCAAGATGATGAAGATGAAAGATGGGATCCTGATTCTGACATGGATGTTGATGATGACAGGTACATTCTTCCATTTATTCTCACATTTTATCTTGGTGCTTATCATGGCTACTAATGTATTGTAGCTTACTTTCCTTGTACAGTAAACCTTTGTCAGGCAGAGTGAAGAGGGAATTTCTTGAACAAGAGCCTAAAGACACGGTATATTTTTTCCATGTTAGTTTTACTTATAAAAAAAAATTATTTTTTCCATATTAGTTTCGCTTAGAATTCATTAAATTCAATGAGAAACATGACATGAAGTTATTTGATGTCTTGTTACTGTTAGCAAATCACTTATTACATGCTAATCATGTACATTCGTTCTTCTTGTAATTTTCCCCCTCAAATAGCTAGTCCATTGTTATTGTGTTTCAGTTCTTGTAGGTCATATGATCTGAGGACACTTCTATAACTATATGCTAATCAATATTAAATTATATAGTTGGTATTGGTACTACAGAAAAAGGAGCCCTGACCTGATGAGGTCATTTTGGGGGAATCTATACGGTCCAATGTCTTTTTTGACTTGGGAACAATGACATGGGCTTGTTTGCAGTTTTTGTGTAGGGAACTTGTTGACATTAAAGTGTCTGCTTATGTGTAACACTAGTTTGGATATTTATAGAAATGTTAATTCAACAAGCCTTAACCCCAACAACTTGGATTCAAATATGTGGATCTGACCCCTCCTGTTTGCTCTTTGTAAAGCCATATCCTCAGTTAATTCAAGGCAACCATTTCCTTTTTCTGAGTCTCAACCCCTATTCTTTTTGGTCTTTCTCTTGTCCTTTTTTGGCTTCTTTAACTTGGGTCAAATTACTCCTCTGTACCAATACATTTGAAGTGTATTGCTTAATTCATTGTCTTACTTTTAAGAAAGCATTTATATATTGTATAGTTTATTTGCCCAGTAAAATTTTATTGTTAATGTTAGGCAACTAATGTCTATGATTCTTTTGTAGAGTTCTTGGAAAATTTTTATGCTAGCCTTTTGATGTTACACGTCCTATATACTCGGGCTGCACCCCCATATAGTTTATAATCTTATTTTACCTATCAAAATGAAATGTTGACCTTTGACTCTTTTGAATAAACCCTCACTAGTATTGTTTTGTATTGAATATAAAGTTCAACTCTTGCATGTCTTGTGCCCTACTTTATGTCCTCGGCTTGGGTACTTGCACCTTTGCCACCTATGCACTGCTTATGAACAAATTACAGACAGTGCGAACAAGCATATTGAATCTAGTATTTACATCACCTATCTTTTGTTGGGGCTTCTCAAAAATCTTCCAAAAGATTATCCATTATGCCCTGTGCACTGGAACATCCACATGCTCGTGAAGATGAGATAGCACACCAACCATCTTGCTTAACTGAGCACCCCTTTTTTTCAAGATGTTCCATGTTTGTCTTGGGTGGCATGCTTGCATACTTTCGAGGGACCACCAAGGGAAAACCAAAAAATGAACTTGAGCAGCACATGAAACCAAGCTCGAACTTTGGCTCTAGTACCAACTGTTGAAGTTTGTACTCATCATGGTTATTAAAATCCCGATCCGGATCTTACGATTATACGATTTTACGATCCAAAAATACAAAATCGATCTAGATCCCATAAAAAAATCCCTAAAGGGTAGGATCTTATGAAATCCCTATAAAATCACTAGAATCCCGGGTTGACTCCCGATTCTATTGATTTTAACAATCTTACAATATAGCCCTATAATGTTATTTTTGCATGTGTCTTTGCTAAGTTACAACCCGAGACCATAATAATATTATAAAACAAATACCAAGATTTACTTAAATATCCTAAGTGAGATAATTATGTCGAAACTTGCTCACGTTTTTGCTTCGTGAATAACTCTTTTAATTTGCTTCAAACTAGTCAAGTGTTGTACTAGTTAATTTAAGTCATTTAACTCTTTATTATGACTAGAATGGTCCAATATTCCCATTTAAAAAAAGTATTTTAGGCTAACTAGCTTCTCTCCCTCCCCCTCTCTTACATATACACACAAAAACTCAATAAACTTGTTTTGAATCTATTAATCTTTTATACTATATATATCCCAGAGCTTTTCCTATATAATAAGTTTTGTTATAGAGCCTGTCATAGCCGAGTAAACCAACTATTTTAAAATAAAAAATTTCTTCTAATCTAAATCTAATATTTTAATGTGCTATTTTAGTTAAATTTATATAAATAAAACATTTGTTATACTAGTTTACTAATTAAATATTAGGATTAATAGAAGCTTTTGAATGTTTATTATAGTTTTTTTTTTTTTTTTTTCATATTTTCACATATTTTAAACTTATTTATTCTTTATTTTTAAGGATTCTTAAAATGAAAAAATATTAATTGGTATTAGTTTTCTAATTTTGTAGAATCTTACGATTCTCGATCCGTTCCTGAGGACCCTTCCATTGATCTATTGTAGGATCCCGATTTTGACAACCTTGGTACTCATAGACATAAGGAAGGATTTGTATGGTGCTTGCCAACCCCGGTGCAAGCCCATCAAGAAAGATTTACCTTGAAAGCAAACATGTATGCTAGACCAAATAGCATAAATATTTTATTCTTGTAACCTATTATGCTTAAAATTAATGATAATAAATTGTGAAAATTATTGAATCATAAAGCCAAATTGTCTTATTAGGCTATGATATCATCATTTAGTAATATCTATTAAAACCAAGGAATTGAATTTATGAACTCAAATGATCTGATTGACGACAAAAATTGCAAGATAGCTAAGGGTAAAATAGTAGGGTAAATTGTAAAAATCGTTCTATGGCATGACTGTTATATGGACAAAAAGGTAAGGGAAAAGTTAAATAGCTATTCTATTGAATAAAAATAAGATAATAGGACATGAATGGTCTATATATAAAGGTCAAAGGCATATTTGTAAAATGGCTTCAGTGGCAGGGGCATATCTGTAAATTGGTTTCAATGGGAAAAGAGAAGTGGGTTTCCACTTTTGTATTACTATTAGATATTCAATTCCCACCCCAAGGACCACTTATCCCCCCAAAAAATTAGTTGATATAGACAAGTACAAAGGAGTAAAGTTGCACTAATTATTATGGTATTGTACTTATGGGTCAAATATGGAACTTTGGAAGGTTCATAGAATGGAATTTTGGTAAAAACTAATTGAGCCAAGATTAAAATTCAAGATAATAGTATTGGAGAGTTAGTTTGGTGTTTTGCCCGAGAGATCTATAATGGAAGTTATCTTGTCAGTTAGGCAATTAATGGAAACTATGAAGCATAAACATTCTATTCGTCTCACGTATCAGTGTCAGACATGGACACACTCGAATACATGAAAAAATACTGTCTAATTTTTTATTTCGAACACGTCCTGGACAAGTTAGGGACATGTTTTGGACACATTTTTAGAATTTTTATTTTATTTTTTTGATTTTTGATTTTTGATTTTTATTTTTTCCTACTCTTCTCTACCCCTTTTTTTATATTATATTATATTTTATATACATATATATGTTCTATGTAGTAGTCAAGAAATTAGTTTTGGAACTTGGATCATAGACGTTGATGATTAAATAAAGTTTTTGAATTTTTTATTTAATGATTTTATTATTTTGATATATTAATAATATTTTCCGTAATTTGTGTTTTTGTTCTAATTTTGATTAAAATAATATTAAGTTTTTATTATATGGTCATAAAAAATATATTCAATGTATCCGTATCCTACTTTTGTGAGAAATGTCGTGTTCTCATGTCTATTTCATGTCTTGTCTATGTTCTGTGTCTGTATCTATGCTTCTTAGAATAGAATGAGCTTGCTAGGCACATTCAAGAGGATGTCGTATTGTACATGTAGTTTGATAGCAATACAATTTTAATCGACGAAACTAGAGCGATTGTTAATTCTAAGTGAACTACAAAGAGATACTTTAGAATATAAATGCTTTAAGTAGGATTAAGACTGAATATATGGAGTGCAATTTTATCAAATTTAGAAGTAAGAATGAAAGTATAACAAAGCGTGACGGACAAGACACCTAAGGGTGACCATTTTTCAATATCCTGGATTGGTTTTCTATAGATAAGGAGAGTTTGAAGAGGACGTTACCCATAAACTAGAGCATGGAAGAGGAAATGGAGAAGGGTACCTAGAGTGTTTGTGATCATATATGTTCGGTCAAGCTGAAGAGATATTTCTGTGAGACATCTGTAAGTCTAGTTATTTTATATGATATAGATTGTTGGGTAGTAAACATGTTTAAAGAATGAGTGTAGATTACATTAGAAAATATTGAGATGGATGAATGGTGTTATAAGAAGACATATAATAAGAAATGAACTCATTGTTGGCTAGTTAGAAGAAGTGGTGTGGTACTGGTTAAATGGTTTGGCCATGTGCAACGTAGACCATTTAATGCATCGGTATGGAGGAGTAATTTGACACAAGTTGAAGGTGCCAAAAGAATAGAGTCAAAGAGAACGTGGGTATTCGTGGAAAAAAGAAGAAGATGATTGCTTGGAATTTGACCTAGGACAGGAATTTAAAAAGAGCCAATTGGAGACGAAAAATATGTAGTCAACCCCAACTAGTTGGAATTAAAGTTTATTGAGTTCAGATTGCCAGGTGCAATACTAGTTAAATTTATATTAGGGACGTGGCTACAGCTAGAGCTCTTACAAAGTATTTCGGGGACACATCCACAGCTCCTCCAGCGAAGTCTGATATAATGATCATCCTTTTAATGCAGCATATAACAGGTGATTGTCTTTCTACAAGATTGAGAGTGCCCTGAATTAGATTTGTCACCATAGTCCACTCAATTTGTGTATAGTATTTCACTATAGGGTTTCACTTTGACATTACTATTAGTTGATTTGTGCAGGATCTTTTTATGTACATGGGTTTTGCCCCAGTCGTGGCGCCTTCTAATGAAACTTATCCCAAAAAAAACTAAGTAAATTAAATTGTGCAGGATCTTTAAGGTTTTCAACTTTTTTGGATCATGTAATTTACCTGAGCTTGTATTAAAGTTATTAGTAATTTATGATTTTATTTGATCATTTATTCAGGAAACTGAGAGTGCATGAGAAAAAAATAACTCCACCTTTTAATTTGACTTGGTGCATAGTGATGATTGAACTTTAGGCTGTCAAATTTCTGGGATTTACATCTTTGTTTATTATGCCAATGTTGATTGGACAACTGGATTGCTGGATCCATGGGCTGGACCATGTAGTTCCTTTTGGCTGCAATAACAATCTGTGTCCTTGTTGCATCTTCAGGAGGAAGTGAAAGAAGGGGAGCATGCAAGAGAAATGGACGTGACATTCACTGAGACTGCTAGCTTAAAGGTGAGGTTCTGACATATGACATCCATTATTATTGTAAGCATGCTATGGCCCTAACATATATTTTCGTTCTTGGATGTCTTTATCAGGCTTCAAATTCGGTGTTAATGTCAGTAGATGAACCAAATATTAAATTAGAACAAGAAAACTCAAACAAGCCATCTGATCAGCCTGTTGAGATGAGTTCATGAGGAAAGTTTGCATACCCCCTATACTAACACCTACTGTATGTTTTTGTAAAATTTACTGGCTCTGTTGGTGCATGACCATATCAATTTTATTGGGTGCAAATATTTCAAAACTTATGTATGAATGGGCATGACTAAACCATGAGAATATTTGTCTCTGACAATTTTTAAGCTCTCTCTCTCTCTCTCTCTCTCTCTCTCTCTCTCTCTCTCATTTTAATACGGCAATTAAACCCCACTAAACAAAGAGCGTAATGTAGGGGAAGGTAAATTTACATCAGCAAGACCTGGCAGAACACTAGCCCACCAGAGAGGGCGAAGGTAAGGTGAGAATTGCTGGTCCCCGAGGCCTTCCCAATTAGAAGTCTTTGTTGCTGATTTAGTCGCAGCATAGAGATCTTCACTGTAAATTGAACAAATAATCCAACAAATGCACCAATTTTGGAGGAACTGGAATCATGTAGGCAACTTTTTTACTTCTTTCGTAAGGATTCCGAAGTGAAGAATTGTTCTTTATAAATTTATCATCATTGATTGAGCCCTTGAGCATGCTTTGAGCTTTGGAACCCGGGTGAGGAAACCAGTTCTTAGTTTCAAAGCTGCATTTAAGGACATTGCAGACTGGCGATGGTTTTGTTTGCAGCTGATTATATATGGGAATCACCGTATCAAGAAACTAGCCAGACTCGATAGCTTTTGAATGTAAATCACATAGCTAATATAAACCAGTTCCTGGATTTCGACAACACAGCTGGTAACAGAAATCGTTTATTGATGGAACTGATGTTTGTAATGTTGGTTACGTATATAATGATGATGCCTTGAGTGAGTCGAAGAATTTAGTACTGGAGTAGTTGTAATCTCATGGAGCCGGAACTTCAGAGTATTTCCAATTTGCCTGCCTTACACAGGGATTGAGATCCTTTCTAGCAGTCAATTTTCTCAATTTTTGATGTGTAACATACACAGTATTATGTGAGACACATATCTGGTGGTGCATTAAAGTACAGTATAGTACTAGAGATAATCCAAGTCAGTGAGGGGGAAACAAAAAAAAAACAGGAGAGTTCAATTTCCAGAATGTCGTAATTACAAAAAAAAAAAAAATCTGCTTGCAAAAATAGAAAAAGAAAAAGGGTGCTTACTTTGTCAAGTAATCTCCATCGAAAATAATTCATGAAAAGTATGATTGCAAATTCTCAATGAAAATCATTACTTCACAAGTATGAAAATGAAACTACGTGGCTAGAAAAGCAGAGAGGATTTGGACAAGGGAAAGGAAAAGAGCTTTTCCCCGCTGAACATCATTTGACTGCTACAGACCTGAAGAACCAACACTTAAAGTGTATTGATTATTTCACCACTATCAAGTATCAAGAGGAGAACTGTAAACACGGCCAGATATATAATGCCTATTTAAAAAAAGGAAGGAAAAAAAAAAACCGATTGCCATCTGCATGTAGTTCAGAACATTTCATACCAATGCAACAAAGCAACATCAATAGCAAACCTGATGTGTTGCAACAAAGTTCCATACTCCATTTTACTTGATTAAAACCACATTTATCAAATATATAGTTAGACTAATCACAATTCAATTTGGAAAGTAGAAATATAGAGACAATACATTCATCAATCACAAGTCACACACATGAGAGAGAGAGAGAGAGATCATAAGGTTAGATCACCTATCATAGAAAACCCTCAACTGATACATACGAAATATAAAGCCTGCAAATTAATACATACAGGAAACAACTTGTTTTTTCTTCTGATCTGATGACTAGTAATGCCAAGCAAATTCTCCTCTGCCTTCTTTCAAGCTTCTCCCTCTCCTATAGTCAACTTCTGCATCAGAGCAGCTTGATAAACCTAGATGATGTTTCCTGCTCAATTTTGAAGCCCCCATCTTAGAAAATAAGTCTTCTTCATCAGTCAAATGGTTACCTCCTGGTGTACTTCGTCCAGAAATATCCCCAGGTTGCCTCCGTGATGTATGATCTGGGTCATACAATAAAGAACATTATTGCCAGCAGGATGTGGGAAGATAGAAGAGGAAGAATATGCTACAATCAGCAGAATCACAAATTCTGGTGAACGAAGATTCAATTTCCCACACATAATGGAGCATGGGATCACTAGGCATTTCAATTAACCCTTTTTTTTTTTTTTTTTCTGGTCGACCATTTCATTGCTAAAATATAAAATTCTCAATCAAGACAGAAATACTTGTACAATAGAACAATTATCCAATACTACCTCCACTCTACTCCACAGTACTAGCATCAGTCTAGCTTAAGAGCAAAAAAGTTGGGAAACTATATTATTAGCATAAAATAAGAAAGAACATTAAATGTACCTCCGCTTGATTGCTGATAAACCATATGAAAAATATTTTTTCATTGGTAATAATGAAAAATGAAAATTTGAGATTTTATAACAGGTTGCTGTTGAGGGGCCTATTATGAGATTCCAGGTTTCTTGGCTTTTCCTATGATTTATCTACATTTAAACAGAGAATAATGTATTTATATCAAGTATTTATAGTTCACCTTCAAAACCATTGCATGAATCTGGCCCTTCACAGTATACCCCCGCATCAGCAACACGATCTACTCCTGATTTGTGGTTTTTCGAACTCGGAGAGTTTGCATTAGTTTTCTCTGCCTTCTGTCCACTTAATGGTGCAGGCAATATACTTTCCTCCAAATGAGGCTTATTAGAGGTAAAAGGCGTCATGGTAAAAGAGTCCTCCAGTACATCAGAAATCTCCACATATTGAGTTGTAGTGATAATTTCGTCTGCACTGAACCCAAAGGATGCTCTGTAAGCTTCTATTTCCTCTGCTTCTTGTTTGCAAGTTTTATTCTGCCTGTTCTGGTGCCCATTTCCACCATTGGAGTAAACATCTGATTCCCTTGAAACACTTAGCCGCCCACCAGAATGGGGAAATGGAGAGTGGTCCAAATAGAATTGTGCAAAGGTAGCAGGGCAGAAGAAATTTGAATCTTGAGACAACTTGGAGGCGCCAACTGCATCAAGCCCAAGTAGCCTGCCTGATTCAGACCTTGTGTATTTAGCATCTTGAGAAGAAATTGAAGGATCCCACTGGGGGTTGAATTCCCGTTCAGGAAAAGATGATGATAAACAGTTGCCAGAGGTCCTTGAAACAGGAGATCTGAGACTACTGGCAGGACTTCCAGGATAAAGGGAATATGTCGTTTGAAGATCATTTGCAGTGATATAATTGGCCTTGTCAGTGCTTTTAAGATTCATAGAAGATGAAAGGAACTGAGCAAAAGGAACATCAGGGGAAGAGGGAGTAGTTAAGTGTGCCAACTCTGGTGGTGGAGTGAGAGGAGCAGTAGATGGCTCAGTGGTGAAGGTTGAGAAAACAGGAGGGGATACCAGCTGCGTCTCGTGGGCATATGGACCTGTGGCAAACATAGTTGATGGACCTTCGGGTGAGTTGGCAGACAAGAAACAGCTAGGTGACTGAGCTGTTGAAGGAAGCGCAGAATTTGAGAAGGATGCAGGCGAAGATGGTGGAGCCAAAAGAGACGGTGCTAGTGTTGTAGTCTGGTTAGTCAACCCAACAGCTTGAGGTCCATTTGGCTGATTGGCCAAGGCATTTGCCTCTGGAATACGAGATGCAGGTACAATACGCTTCCCACCTTTTTGTGTGCCAAAACAAGACAATCCACCCCAACATCCTCCCCATCTCTTACGCTGCCAATATAGTCAAGCATTAGACTTTCATCCCAGATTGCCCACCCAAAAAAAAATAAAAACAATAAGAATGAACGAAAGAAAATGAAAAAAAAAATTACATCAAAATTTAACCCACATACACGTTCTTTAAACAAATAGAATATTATTTCAAAAACTGAATCCACACCCCATAAACCAGTCCATTTTAAAATACCTCCTTAACAGTCAACCCTACCAATTAAAGGAAATGTAGGCAAACTAACAAACAAATGCTTCTTAAATGTCAAATAAAAAATAAAAAAAAATCCAGTGGTTTAGAGTTCCCAAAAATTAAAAATAAAAATAAAGTCACATAACTACATGTTCAAATTATAGCACATGGGCTTATTTATCTTGTGGAAACAGAAAAATTTCACTTTTTTATTTTGTGCTGATATTCCCATTGCATCCGAAGTAAAAAATCATCATCCAATAGAATTTTAGGTTAAAGAAAGCGGAGCCACCATGAAATCCTTGTACCTATCCAATAACAGCCATTGATGATTTTATTATTGTTATTATTATTTTGTTTTTGACAATTCAATAACTGCCATTGATGTTATCAAGTTCTTTGTATTTAAGGGTTAGCTGAATGTGTACCTTGACTACTATACTGAGTAAAAGAGACTTATTTCAATATCATGGGATGTCCAATGGTCACCTCCATCTTCACATGCTATAACACAGTCCATTTCCCACTATGCCCAAAAGGAAAAGCCAAAAAGGGATTTCAAAAAAAGATATTCCCTTTTTTCTGAGATAATACCTTATGCCCCGACAAACAAACAAACACACGGGGGAGAAGCGAAAGGGAAGAGGGGGGGGGGGGGGCATTCTGTTTTCCCAAGAAGAGAGTAGAGTTAGCCGAGCTATACAAATATAAAGCATAACTGTTGTACAGGATACAATAAGGCAACACAGTATACTTCAGAAGAAAAAATAAATGTTGTCATAAAAACATATTATATACTGTAAATCAATCTACAATCATAGAAGACAAGTATGTTGTGCACTGCACATATTGAGACGGCTATCAAATTGAAACTCCTGATCCTAAATCTTTGATTTATCTCCAAATCCACTTTGCTAAGTTTTCATTTTTATGACTTCTTGATCCTTTCTAATTTGCTAAATAAGAGCAACAACAAAGCTGAAGTCCTAATTTACTTCCCTAAATTCCCACTCTATTAAGTTTATTTGAGAAAAAAATAGCTCAACGATGGCGTTCAGCGGTGGCCATTGGTACATGTTCAATAATCCTCTAAAATGTAAAAATTTATGAAAAAAGGTAATTTGGCTGCCCTGTGAGTGCCAAGGAAGGTCAATGAGAGACCCAAAGTCTGGTAATGGTAACTGCAATCTAAATAGGTCATCTAACGGACTACAACTTCAATCTATCTCTATTTTAGAGCAGACAGACAATGGCATTTTCCACCAATTAAACAGGCTGCCAACAGTTTGTGTGTGCGTGCGTGAGAGAGAGAGAGAGCGCATTGGCACTAAAAGTGCCAAAACCAAGTAACAATAAATGGCCACAGCCAAAGGTGCCTATGATAGACATTCGAATGACTATGACCTGCCCATGGCCAACAAGGTCTAAAGTTACAATATCAGGTCATTGACCCTGGGGAACACTAAGATGACTTGGTCACAGCATATACGATCGATAGTGGCAATATGCAACGATATAATTCATAACTACACGCATGTGTGTGTTTATAAATATATATATATATATATATATATATATATATATATAATTAAAAGTAAAAATATGAAAACTTTGGATATAGAAAGAACAACAAAATGAATTCATAAGATTAACCAAAAAACTCATCTAATACATATATTGTCTAAAATGTCAATACAAATGCTAACAAGGTAAGCCTACTGCAACAAGTTTAGATGATTTTCACCCAGATCTACAATAGGTATAGATGATTTAACAATCAAAAATCAAAACCCATGTTCATATATAATCAAATCCTAAACACTTGAAAAGCAGAAATCCAACACAAAGCAAGGCTTCATTTCCTCTAAAACCCAAAACAAGCTCTGATGAATTGATGTTTCAATTTAGAATAGTGAAAGTGCATGTTTTGAAGTCTTGGGTGTGTTAGGAATGAATATGCCACTGGTGAGGAATAAGAGAAAGAACAAGGAAAGGTACTTGGGGTGTGTTTGGCAAGCCAGATCTATGCCCCAGGATGTCTTGTGAGACAAATGTGGACCTCAATAGCCAAAGATTGTGGTTTGATCAAGCCAAGACAATAACAATATTTATATATGGATAATATACCTTGTGTTATTAGCATTGCAATAGCTAATTATAAATATATATATATATATATAATAAGCGTTACAACCACATATGTCATCACAGAGCTTCACAAACAGGAAAAATGTTCACATAACAAAAAATATACAAACTATTGCAAGTGTAGAGAACCACTTGCCCGATAGCAAATGAGCCAAAAATATATATCAAACTCTCTCCTCCTCCCCCAGGTGTGATACCTTCTCGCATGAAGAGGCAAACAGATATGATATAGTGCAAATAAACACAGATTGGAAAAACAGATGCAAACAAAGTTAAGACCTCTTAGAATCAAAGCTTTGATTCCATGTTGGCCAACCACTTAACCCAGAAGCTTAAGTTGCTAGATAATGTTCCAAATAATGTAAATCAAGCTCTTTATATCAAATAATTGCAATTTGCAGAAAGCTGAGAATAACAAAATGAAGAGAAAAAAAACAATAGGATGAAAAAGAATATCAATTGCAAAGAAGAACAAAACAATAGGATGAAAATATTTAGTGGGAATCAATTCTTGTTTAAAGAAGATCAAAAAATCAAGAAACTATAATGGGTATCACCACCACAAGAAAAGAACGGATGAAAAAGTGTAAGTCCCACCTAAGAATGGCAACACATCTGAATTTGGGATGGAGGAGCACCCACCACCTCTAACAGACATTTGGGACCCACCTCCGATAACCACAATATATTATCATAGGAATAACTTTTTTTCCCTTTTCAGTTGTACACAGGAATAACTATTTGAAGATTCATTTCTATAGTCCCTTAAAAGTTCAAATCCATAACTAATATCATCCGATTTTCATACCCTTTTTTTTGTCATGAACATGTCACTATATTGGAAATGATATGGATAAGTCATAGACCAATTGCATTCAATTTTAACTATATGGCTCCTGACATCAACTCGCACATATACGTGTATACATGTATATAAACAGCTGAAGAGATTAAACAAAAGATGAGGGGAAAAAAGTCAGAAAACTTGATATAACTGCCATAATAATAAACTAGGATAAATTAAATTATTTACTAATTTTAATATATGCAGAAGATGTTATTAGTTAAGAAGCTATAAAAGTCCCTTGTTGCCCATGCCATTTCAATCTAAAGTTACAAAATCAGCTTCTAAGTATCTGAAACATTTTGAAGGAAAATCTTTGACCTTTGATCAAAATTGGCAACTGTATATTAACCTACTCGTAACGAGGTTTATCTTCATATCATCAGCGAAGACTTTTACCCATCAGATCCATGATGCTTACATTCAGTCAAGCAGATTGTGCTGTGCTGCTCAAAATTCAATCGAAATAAAATCTATAGTCTCAAAGCACGAAAGGCAAAGGACCCAACAAGAAACTGAGCAAATTTAAAGAAAAACTAAAGTGAACTAACGCATCTTGTCCGAAGTGAACTCTACTAGCTTAGTACCAGCTGCCGCAAGTATCATCCTATGGAAAACGCGATTCCCCTTCCCCAATCCCGTACCCAGTTAGATCGGATCTGGCAAATAATGAAATCTGGGATTGACGATGACAAGAATAAGAAGAAGAAAAAGACCACAAAGAAAGCAGTAGAAAGAGCACCAAAAAACGACCAAAATGCGTAGTGGGTAGGAGTGCACTTAGTCAAGGACACGCCCTACCTCTCCCTATAATAGATCTGACCCAAGAACAAACAAGATGCCGACACATTTGTAATGGCATGACCCCCGCACTCAGCGAACCTTGAACAACACAACCAAATATAGATATACGTGTGCAATTATCAAAAAGCCAGAAGAAGAAGCAATGATAATGCTGTTGAAAAATCTATATCTATACGAAAGCAAACATAAGATAACGCACGCAACTAAGCTGATTAGATCTGAATGGGAAATACCCGTGCCGGTGGTTCCTGCTGCTGCGGAAATCTATTCTGCTCCGACCCCATTATTAACCTTGAGCCCCCTTCTGTGTGTGTGTTTTTTTCCTCTTCTTCTCCTTCTTTCTTTCACTGCTGTTCCATCCACTCTATTAATTTTAGGCAAATGCGCTTTGGAACCCTTTTGCCTCCATTTGCATATCTTTTTTTTATATATACAATCCGATAATTTCACACACACATATATATCCCAACGAGCCCTTGACTAGAAGCTGACAGTATATAGATTTTGCGGAGAGAGATCTATTATTAAAAAGGATCTTAATCAAAGACAAGGAAAGACAAAAGCGAAAATGACTGTAGAGAGATGCTCTTTTAACTTTTTTTTTTATATTTATATATATTTATTTTCTCTTTCTTTCTTTCTTTAGGGTTTCAAGAAAAGGGAAGTATTGAGGAGTGGAATGCCAAGCAGAAGGGAAGGTTGGGAGAGCTTCCCTTGAGACGCCATTAAAGTTAGAGCTCTGTTTGTGACTGTGGGGTTTCTCCGGAACAAGTGCGATCCGGAAAGGTCCATCCGCGCGTGCGCGCGTGTCATACTACAAAGTAAAAAACCACTCCGGACAAAAGTTATTATCGACTCTGAAGGTTTATCAGCGCGTGGTCCTTTTTCATTGAAATGTCCCAAGTTTGAGAATAATGTCATGCTTCCCAAATTCAGGAGATGTATGTATGTATTAAAACTTAATTTCAAATGATGCGCTAATATATTATTAAAAAAATATTTATAATACTGATGATGTGTTTTTTGTGCCACACACAATTCGAGCTTGACTGCTTGAAGAACACTCAAAGAAGAAGATCAGAGGACCATCGGTTTGGCTCTGGCGATAGTCGCTCTGATGCTTAAGTTAATAAACTGAAATTGAAAGACTGTAATGAAAGCCAAAATAATGAGCATGAAAATAAAGCGTACCTTTCGGGTTTAATTTATAGGTAGTGTCTTTCCCAAGTTGATTAGGATTCAGAGCCATGAATATAGGGATTGGATCGTCGAAAATCTCAGTTACCTTGTTGAATATGGCAACAATATAGATAATCATGTGTGGCAGTTTCCTTGTCGAAGACTGTTTCCTTATTTCCTGTTCTGATGATATGTGCTCGGTCTTTGTGGATCCGTTCTGAAAGGCCGAGTCATGAGCTGAATGACCGAGCATGAGCTGACCCGTAGTTACACGTGTCAAGTAGTGGTTGGTGTGTCACATAGTGGTATATCAGTTACTCCCCCCCCAAGCCTTAGTTTAAGCTCGTGGCGTAACTAAGGTTTTATGAGTCCCCGAAAAGTCACGCGTTCTGTCGTCTTGTTTTTCGAGACGGTTGTTGGTATGCCATTTATTGCGCAGTCGATTCTTGGGTTTCTCAAGTCATTATTGTTGTGCTACCGTCGTGACGGTTTGCCTTGGTAGACGTTATTTTCTGAATGTATATAAAAGAAGGAAGGAGTTTTGTACGATTCTTTTACTGCCTTTTGTGTTTTGAAGAGATAATACATTCTGCCATTGTTGAACCAGCAAGCTAGACTGTGAGGAGTACCGTTCGTCCGAAGCTTTTTACTCTATCCAGGTTCGGTTTTGGTCTCTTTGTTCATTTTTTCACAATCTTTCCTCTTCTTTTTTGGTTATTTTGGAATGTCGACCTCTACTGCGTCCTCTGGTGTTGATGATGGGTCAGGGAGCCTCCTAGAGGCTTATTCTTTGTCACAAAACCTTGTTAGGGGTAGTAGTTCCTTGGGGACTAGGTCGAAAGCGACCCATTCTGGTCCCGAGGTCAGGATTGTAGATGTCTTTTCTTAGTCTAGAGATAGAGAGGGTGAGGTCTCTGATCAATCTTCTCGAGGGGAAGGGAGAGAGAGAGTACTGTAGCCTCTTCATAGTTGGATAATATAAAGGGGAGATATGATTTCCCTTCGAATATCGCCCTTAGGGCTCCTGACGACATAGATTGCCCTTAGGATATTAGGGAAGGTGAGATATGTGTTCATACCGCCTGGTTCGAGATGGGGTTACGCCTACCTCTCCCCAAATTGCTTAGGGATTTCTTTTGCTGGTTTAACCTTTGCCCTGCCGACTTGCTTTTGAATAGTTAGAGACACTTGTTAGGGTTTATGGTTTTAGGTCGTCTGAACGGCGTTGAGGTCTCTTTACACTTGATCCGTAGCAAAATGGATCTTAAGTACATGAAGTCGGAGGGCCTTTACTATATGTCATTCGACTAGGTTTTCTGACCTCTGTCTTACGTACCGTCCTCTTGGAAAGATCGGTATTTCTTTGTTAGTGGAGAGTGGGAGGTGACCGACCCTGAGGATCAGATCTCTACGTTTCCCTAGAGCACGGGGTTTATGGGTGAGACCCCTTTTTCTTTTGTAATCTTTGCTCTGCTTTTGCTTCTTACCTCTGTGTTTTTGACTGACCATTGTCCCGATCTTCCTTGTGTAGATAAGAATATCAAGAGGAGGCCGCCCTTCACTCATGCCCTTAAAGAGCAATACAAGAAGCTCCTTCAGACCTCGAACAGAGACTACCGAGCTATCCTTCATTCGAGCGTCACGATGCCTCCAAAAGATAAGAACGTTGTCGATGAAGTTTTACAGTCTGTTGCCGGCAAATGGGGTTCGACAAAGAAGAAAAGGGAAGCGAACCTTCCCCATCTTGCTGCGTCTTCGTCGAAGAGGAAGAAGACGACCACGACTGACCCTTCTTCTTCTGGACGCCCCAAGAAAGGGGCTGGCCCTTCTGCTTCTCCTTCCCCTGTACCGCCCCAAAGGGGCGTGGTGATTAGGGAGCCCACTTCTGCACCGCCCCAGAAGGGCATGGTGGCCTCAAGACTTGCCTCCTCTTCGGCCCAAAGAGCTCAACCGAAGGGTAAGGCGAAGGTGGCTGCCAGGCTGGACCAAATGCCTGATGGATATAGGGCCGTCCATCAAGCCATTGAAGAATTCTAGGCGGAAGCCCCACGGAAGGATTCTCCTTCCTACAGTACCAGGAAAGGTACTGAAAGGACGGTTGTCGGTGCTATGAGCGCCCATCTGAAGGTAACGACCGACCTCTTTTCCTTGGTGTTTTGCTTTCTTTTCTTTTCTTTTTCTTTTTATTTTTCTAACTTGGTTCTCATTCTGTCTTGCAGACCTTGCACAACTTGGCCACCATGATGGAAGCCACGGTGGACCTTCAGGCCTTGGAGAAGCTAGAGGACGAGCTGGATGAAGTTCGATTTCAGCTCGGCACGGCTCAATCCCAAGCCACTACGGCCGAGGACGAGCTTAAGGAAGTGAGGAATTCCCTCTCATTTATGGAGTCCGAAAGGGATTCCATTAAGTTTGAGAGGGATTCTTTCCAGTTTGAGCGGGACTCCCTCCTTCAGGAGCTGAACAAGCTGAAGGAGGAGAATTGTGCTCTTCAGGCATCCGTTGCTCAGAAGGTTGATGAGGCCAAGGTTGAGACTGAGGCCAGGCTGAAGACCGAGCTGGAGAAGATGAGTGATCAGATTGCACAGCTCGGTTATGATAACTTCAAATCCAAGCTCCTCGCCAAATTCCCAGATATCGATTTGTCGGGGATTAACGATGATGATGAGGATGAAGATGGTGATGAGAAGGACGGGTCTGCAAGCCCTTTAGTTTAAGAAAAACTTTTGTAGTTCTGCTCCTCTTTTGTAACCGAGCACCCGTTCTAATGAGAATATCTTCTTTTCAGAGTTTTTGTCTTCACTTTTCTTTGAATATTTGCAATCTTTGTGTTTTGATCAAGTGTTGCTTGAAGTATCAACATTCTGTAGTGTGTAAACGGGTTTCGGTACTCAAAACTTGCAATTTAACATAAGTAAACCTGCTCGAGGTCCAAAGTATTGCTCTTTAGTCGGCCACTGATGATGGGCTGACTCCCAAACTTGGTGACTTTGAATTAAGGTGTAATAATAAGCAACTGAACCAAACTCTTGACATCAGAGGGGTTTCGAATCATGGATTTGCTTTGAATAATAAAGAAGGTAGTTAATACAGTAACCAACCAACCAGAGCTCTAATCACCGAACATAAAGACTTGTATAAAACAGTCATTCTGACCACTTAGAGCCAAACCCGAGCTTGATTGTCAAACAAAAGGACTTGCATTGTAATGATCCTTGAAGGTCGATATCCTTTTCCAGGATTCATTGATAAGAGGCTGAGCAGTTAGAATCATCTCTGTTGGTTTGTAATCTTAGATATGTAGTTTGGTGTACTGTGATGAACCAGACGTGATGTCTGTAAATTAAGATGGACCAGACATAAGGTCCGTACATTAAGATGGACCAGACTCAAGGTTTGTACATTAAGATGGACCAGACATAAGGTCTGTACATTAGGATGGACCAGACTCAAGGTCTGGGCATTAAGATGGACCAGACATAAGGTTTGTACATTAAGATGGACCAGACATAAGGTTTGTACATTAGGATGGACCAGACTCAAGGTCTGGGCATTAAGATGGACCAGACTCAAGGTCTGTACATTAAGATGGACCAGACATAAGGTTTGTGCATTAAGATGGACCAAACTCAAGGTCTGTACATTAAGATGGACCAGACTCAAGGTCTGTACATTAAGATGGACCAGACATAAGGTCTGTACATTAAGATGGACCAAACTCAAGGTCTGTACATTAAGATGGACCAGACATAGGGTCTGTACATTAAGATGGACTAGACTCAAGGTCTGTGCATTAAGATGGACCAGACTCAAGGTTTGTACATTAAGATGGACCATACATAAGGTCTGTACATTAAGATGGACCAGACTCAAGGTCTGTGCATTAAGATGGGAACACTTTATGGAATATTTGAAATGAAAAAATTTCTTTTATTGATAATATTCTGTAAGTGCTCCATATTCCAGGGTCTGGGAACAGGTTTTCCATCCATGTTCTCTAACCAGTAAGTGGTCAATCTCGCTGTTTTGGTGATTCTATAGGGGCCCTCTCAGTTAGGTGATAACTTCCCCATAGTGGGATCCTTGGTGTTCTGGAACACCCTTCTTAAGATGAGGTCCCCAACTTGGAAACTGGCAGGCTTAAGGCCAAGTTTCAAACGGCTAACCATCCTGCGCTGATATGCTTCCATTCTAACCACGGCTTGCTCTCTTCTCTCTTCAAGCAAGTCCAAGTTTTCTGCGAGCTGTTGGTCATTGGTCTCCTCGTTGAAAGCTTCAGTCTTTAGGGTAGGCATACCGATCTCAACAGGGATTACTGCCTCGATGCCGTAGGCGAGTGAGAAGGGAGTTTCTGATGTTGGAGTTCTCCTAGTTTTCTTGTAGGCCCAGAGTGCCCCAGGGAGTTCCTCGACCCACTTTCTCGTAGCTCCTTCCAATCTCTTCTTGAGAGCATCTAGGATTGTTCGGTTAGTGACCTTTGCTTGCCCATTGGCTTGAGGATGACCAGGTGAGGAGAAATGTTGGTTGATATTCAGGTCTTGGCAGAACTTCTTGAATGCTTTACCAGCAAATTGCATGCCGTTGTCTGAGACAATTACGCGAGGTATGCCAAACCTGCAAACTATATTTTTCCAAGTGAAGCTTTTGACCTCTTTCTCTGTAATGCGAGTTAGTGGCTCTGCTTCAGCCCACTTTGAGAAGTAGTCGATAGCTACCAATAGATATCTCCTGTTTGGCGTGGCTTTAGGCAATGGGCCTATGATGTCCATTCCCCATTGTGCAAAGGGCCATGGGCTTATGATGGGGATGAGTTCATGTCGGGGCTGATGCTGGTAAGGGGCGAACCTTTGGCATTTATCACACTTTCGAGCATATTCTTTTTCTTCCCTCAGCATTCCAGGCCAATAGTAGCCTTGTGTTAGAGCTCGGTGTGCTATGGTTCTTCCTCCATTATGATTTTCGCATATTCCTTCATGAATTTCTGCTAGGACGTACTGAGATTCTTCGGGTGCTAGGCATTTTAACAATGGCTGAGAATATGATCTTCGGTAGAGCCTTCCGTTAAGGACAAGGTACTGAGTTGTTCTGATGCAGATTCTTTTTGCTTTATTCCTGTCCTCTGGGAGAAGCCCTTCTTCTAGGTACTGGAGTATAGGAGTCATCCAGTTCTGAGGCTATTCTGTAACTTGGGCGACCTGGACTTCTTTGATGCTAGGCCTTGGCTGGTAGGAGAATTTTATTGTTGAGTCCATTTCCGACTTCATATGGGATGCCATGTTTGCCAAGGCACCAGCTCTACCGTTTTGACCTCTTTCTACTTTTTGAATCGAAAAGTTCAGAAGGCGTGTTTCAACAGGTTGACCAGTTCTGAATACCGAAGCATCCTTTCATCCTTGACGGCATACTCACCTTGAACTTGGCCGACCACTAATTGAGAGTCAGAGAATGCTTCGAGGCTCTGAACCTCGCATTCTTGTGCTAGCTTCATTCTTAGAATAAGGGCCTCATACTCTGATTCGTTGTTAGAGGCTCTGAACCCTAGGCTAATTGCCCTTTCGGTTATGAGCCCATCAGGGGACTGTAGTACTAGTCCAACACCTGCACCTTGGTCGGTAGACGATTCATCAGTGTATAACTGCCAAGCCCCCAAATTTTCACAAAGTTGCGCTCTGTCCAGTAGTACTAGGGTGAACTCGGCAACAAAGTCTGCCAAGGCCTACCCTTTGATTAAGATCCGTAGAACATAAGATATATCGAACTCCCCTAGTTCCACCGACCATTTGACTAATCGTCCTGATACCTCTGGTCTCCTCAGTATTGTCTTTAACGGATAAGCAGTTGAGATTTCTATGGGATGAGCTTGAAAGTAGGGCCTGAGCTTTCGTGCAAATACTATGAGTGCATGGGCCAGTTTCTCAATCTCGGGGTATTTCTTCTCCGTGTCTAACAGTGCTCTGCTGACATAAAAGATGGGCCTCTGCACGCTCCTGTCCTGTCTGACCAGTACAGAACTGACAGCGTTCTCAAAGACTGCAAGGTAGAGAAGTAGCTTTTCCCTTTGGATTGGCTTTGACAAGAGCTCAGGTGAGGCTAAGTACTTCTTCAGTTCCTGAAAGGATTTTTCACATTCGTCAGTCCATTGTAGAGATTTGTTACCTTTTAGAGCTTTGAAGAATGGTAGACAACGATCAGTGGATTTGGAAATAAATCTGCTCAGAGCTGCAATCTTGCCATTCAGAGCCTGAATGTCTTTCTTGGTCTTTGGAGATTCTAGTCTGATCAGGGCCCCAATTTGGGTCGGGTCTGCCTTTATTCCTTTCTGAGAGACTATGTACCCCAAGAATTTTCCCTTCGTTACACCAAAGGTGCATTTCGAGGGATTGAGCTTCATCTTGTACTGCCTAAGGAAATCAAATGTTTGAGCCAGGTGCTGAAGATGACTGCTCTTCCGTAGGCTTTTGACCAGCATATCATCAATGTAGACTTCTATAGTACTGCCGATTAAGGGGCTGGATATCTTATTAACCAGACATTGGTATGTGGCTCCAGCATTTTTTAGTCCGAACGACATCACTCTATAGCAATAAAGACCTCGTTTAGTTATGAATGGCGTTTTCTCCTAGTCAGGAGGATGCATCTGTATTTGATTATACCTGGAATAGGCATCCATGAAGCTCATAAGCTCGTGTCCTACAGTGGCATCGATTAATTGATCTATCCTCGGAAGAGGAAAGCTATCTTTGGGGCATGCTTTGTTGAGGTCTGTATAGTCGACACAGACTCTCCACTTGCCATTCTTCTTCTTGACTAGAACAATGTTGGCCAACCAGTCAGAATAAAATACTTCTCATATCATGTTGGCATTGAGCAGCCTTTGGACTTCATCGTTGATGACCTGATGTCGTTCTAGAGCGAGTGGCCTTCTCTTCTGTCTCACTAGTGGATGGTCTAGATCCACCATCAGTTTATGTGTGATGAGGTCGGGATCTATTCCTTCCATATCCCTTGTTTCCCAGGCAAATACAGAGAGGTTTTTCTTTAAGAATTTGATCAACTCATCTTGCTTGGTAAGTGTCAGGTCGGGACCTATCTGCAAGTAACGCCCTTGATCTTCCGAGCTGACCAGGACTTTAATAGGTTTTCCTATAGGCTTGGCCCTGCTACCCCTTCCTCTAGGGCTTAGTGGCTCGTCAATCTTGGAGGGACAGTCTTCTGCCTCGTGATAACAAGAGTGGATTGGATCCCCGCATTCACGGGCATGCAGTAATTGCTATTTGGGGGCTTTGGCCTTGAGCGTGAGAGCATGGCATTCTCGGGAGATCGGTTGGCATCCTCTAATAGAGTAGACAATCTGATTGTGAACGTACTTCAAGCATTGGTG
Organism: Nyssa sinensis; assembly: GCA_008638375.1. NCBI lineage: Eukaryota > Viridiplantae > Streptophyta > Magnoliopsida > Cornales > Nyssaceae > Nyssa > Nyssa sinensis. The sequence continues at coordinate 22,632,716 of CM018045.1, read as the reverse complement.
GAGGGTTGATGTGACTGCCCCCATCTCATGTAGCTAGGGCCTCCCAATTATGACATTGTAGGGAGATTTGGCCTTTAGGACCATGTATTCTGCTACTGTGGTCTTTTGTCCGTCCCTTTCACCTGCAATAGTGGCCAGATTGATCCTTCCTAGTGGAGTGTTGAGGTTCCCATCAAAACCTGCCATGATTATACCGATGGGCTTAATGTCACTGGGGTTGAGCTTCATTTGCTTGAAGGGGTCATAGAATAGAACGTTAGTCGAACTCCTAGTGTCCACAAGGACTATTCGGATCTCGAAGTTGGTGATCTTGAGGGAGATGACCAGGGCGTCACTATGAGGACAATGTACTCCTGTAAGGTCTTGATCTGTAAACTGGATTTCTGGCACAGGTTTTAACCTTTTCTCTACGTTAGAGATTTGTATGATGTTTGGAGTAAACCTGGCCTCCCGAGCATAACGCTTCCTCGACCTGTTAAAAGTCCCTGTTGCAGGGGAATCTGCGTGTAGGAAAAATATCACTTGGTTGTTCTGCCGTAAGGGCTCGTTCCGTTCTTCCTTTTGTTCCTGCCTCTAGTCGGTCTTCCTTTGTTGGGGTCGCTCATCGCGGGGGTTCTGCCCTCCGTCCTGCTTGACGAACTCTTATTGTCGTCCTCTCTTTAGAAGCTGCTCAATCTCATGTTTGAGAGCTTTACAGGTATTAGTTATGTGCCTTCGGTCTTTGTAAAAATCACAATGTTTGGTTTGATCTCGGTAGCTGGGGTTACTTTTCAAAGGTTCTGGCCATTTCAGGTTCTCTCGAGATCTTACTTGCTTCAGTATGTTGTACGGAGAGGTATTTAGAGGAGTAAAGTGGTTGAACTCTCTTAGCCCAGAATTATAGGAAGTTCTGGGGGCCCGTCTTTTCTCTGGGCTTCTGGCTCTCTTCCTAGCCGAGCTAGTGTCCTTCCTTTGGTCGTCTTTCTTCTGGTCGTCTTTCTAAGCTTGTTCCTTGATCTTTCTAGAAGTGTCCTTGGCCTCTTCCAAGTTAATGTATTTCCTTGCCCGGTCCATGAGTGCTGCCATATCCGCAGGGGGATTTTTGGTCAAGGAGTCCCTAAAGCTTCCTTGTTCAAGACCAGCAGCCAAAGCAGCTACAACGAAACTGGGGCTGTAATCTGTAACCTCAGTGAGCTCGACGTTGAAACGTGCAATATACCCCTTGAGTGATTCTTCCCTTGTTTGCTTTATGTTTAACAAGAATTCGGGACCCTTTCTCAACCTTTTACGAGTCATGAATCTGTCTAGGAATCTTCTGCCGAGCTCGTAGAAGCTAGTAATCGAGTTCGGTGGTAGGTGATGGAACCACTTCAGAGCAGTACCGTTGCGACTGGTCAGGAATGTTCGGCATAGAAAGGCGTCAGAAGTACCGTGTAAAGTCATGGTATGCTGGTAGTGGGAGAGATGGTCCCTTGGGTCCCCTATCCCATCATAAGGGGTGAATTTCGAGACGACGAATTTCTTGGGTCTCTCTTCAGCCATGATAGCATTAGTGAACGGGGTGGCCGACCTGCCGAGCAGCTTGGCCAGCTCATCCTGCTCTGGATACTAGGCACCTCTCACAATAACAGTGTGGTCCATTGATTCAGCAACTTCCTCAGCTCTTACTGACCCCCTTGGTAAGATTGGCTGTTGCGAGGGAGGCCTCGCAACTTCAGGGCCTACATAGGTAGGATGGTCTTGGCCCATTACTGGGGGGTGGCTCTGATTATCCTGTCCTGGTGGTGCAGGAACCGCTCGAGGTGGTGACTCTTGTGGTACGAAGTTCACTCCCGAAGCCCCAAGAATGGGAACCCTGGTAGTGCTTCGATAATGGACTTCTGGGATAAAGGCTGGCATTCCTCTATCGGCGACTACTGATGGCTGGGGATCCCCGTGAATGTGGGCAGCCATAGGAGGCTGCGCCTCCCGAGTGCTTGTGGTGACGGGTGGATTCTGAGGATTAGTTTCATGATTCTAGGTAAACATCGCCAGCGTTCTAGACATGGTTAGAAGCTGTTCCTGCAACAACTGGTTCTGCCGCCTAGTTTCGGCAAGCTCCTGTTGCACGGGATCAGTCACTCACCCTCTTCCTCGTCCGGCAGGCGATTAAGGCTGAGGGTTCTGAGGATTTTGAGTATTCTTCCTAGGTCGGAGATTGGAAGCCATAATCCTTTGATAAAATGAGGATGAACTTTGAATTAGTAGAGCACTTGGTAATTGTCGTTTCCCACAGACAACGCCAAACTAATGCTGCACTTTTTGGCCCACGCACAATCCGAGCTTGACTCCCTGAAGAACACTCAAAAAAGAAGATCAGAGGACCACCGGTTTGGCTCTGGCGGTAGCCGCTTCGATGCTTAAGTCAATAAACTGAAATTGAAAGACTGTAATGAAAGCCAAAATAATGAGCATGAAAATAAAGCGTACCTCTCGGGTTTAATTTATAGGCAGTGTCTTTCCCAAGTTGATTAGGATTCGGAGCCATGAATATAAGGATTGGATCGTCGGAGATCTTAGTTACCTTGTTGAATATGGCAACAATATAGATAACCATGTGTGGCAGTTTCCTTGTCGAAGACTGTTTTCTTATTTCTTGTTCTGACGATATGTGCTCGGTCTTTGTGGGTCCGTTCTGAAAAGCCGAGTTATGAGCTGAATGACCGAGCATGAGCTGACCCGTAGTTACACGTGTCAAGTAGTGGTTGGTGTGTCACATAGTGGTATATCAAATACATTTAAATTATATCTAATAATAAAAATAATAATAATTCAAAAATAATGTTTTAGTTCTTAAATTTCTATTTCAAATTATATATCATTAATGTATCACATTTTATTAGTAATGTTTTAACGAAAAATAATTTACTTTTCAAATTTTATATTCTAAATAATGTGACAATGTAATATTAGTAGTCATTAAATCATGTAATTAATGTGTCACAATAATATGCTCACATTATTAGGGAAGTGTATCATTGCTCTTTTTTAAATCATGCAATTAATGTGATTTTGTCACATTATTTGAGATACAAAATTAATAATTGTAATATCATAAATATGACTTATATTATTGTAACAAGTAAATTAGATATATAGGTATATAATACTCATGTGGCTTAATTCTTGTCAGGGATGAATAATAAGTTGGAGTGTAGGAGGCTTGCCCCATGCGGTACAGTAAAGATATATTAGAGAATTTTAATATATCTAATTAGGGTTAGAATTTAATTACGATATAGTATAAATACGTTGTAACCCTATTTTTTATACAGTAAAAAAAAGATAGCCACACCCGTGAACGTAAAGATAGCAAAATCACGTAAATTCTCTATGTGATTTTCTTCTTTCTCTCCAACTCTTATTACATAGATCATTAATTTCACAACAATCTAGCATTAATGAAAATTCAGTGTAAGGTAGAATGGAAAAATCCTATGATCACTCAAATTAATTACTTTCTATATTTAAAATTAAAGTATCAACATAACATAATTATAACTATATGTCTAAAATTTATTTAAATGACTTTGAAATTTTTTCATCCTATCTTATCATGTTTTTTTTTCTTTTCTGTTATGTAATGTTGTATCATTTAAAATATAAAATCTGATACCTAAATTTGAGACAAAGAATGTTACTCTATTTTAAATTACAAAATTTTTTCTTATTATTTCATTGTCTTATTTTTATTTATTTTTGAATAATTACACAAAAAGAGACCTCTCATGTATTTTCTCTAATTATACTATCCCCTTTTTTCTTTAACAAAATTCGTTATTAACGATATTAAAATTTTAATTACTTTTTATATATATAATTAAAATATTTTTATAGATTATACTGAACTAATTCACATTTTTTTTTTAAGGAAACTTGGTTGGTTGCAATGGTTTTAAGTATATCTATTTGCATCAACTCAACCAAATAAGCATTAAATCCTACTCAGCAACAGTGGGAGAGATGTGATGGATGGATTGTGTAACCATATCTATACAACCCTTCAAAATTCAAATAAAGTACTATTTACAAGGAGTTTGAGTAGATTTGGTAAATAATCAATGAAATTCAACGTGAGAGTGAGTGAGTATACTTCGTCAAATAATCATGGATACCAGAGTAAAATGAAAATGAATGAAAAATACGAACAATTTAATCGAGAGAGATTTCATAAGAATAGGGGTTGGAACAAGTTTTGATCGACTGTGCTGTCTATCTAATAACCTCCACTCTAGTTCTATGTACTCTTCAGATCTAGAATTTACTTGAAATAATAGAAATTGTATTTTCATCCAGAGAATATGATAGTGGTCCTTATTATTTACTGTGATATGAGTGAACTATTTATAACAGTCCCAACATGTGAATTTGTTAGGGTATGATGTTTGTAATATTCTGACCCGGGATATGGCATGTAAACCGAGATAGACCGGGTCGAGTAGTGTAATATCAGTTGTAACCCGAGCTGTTAAGGCTCTATATCATGATATTATATGGACTGAATGATTTTGAAAGGTGAACAGTTTATTTTGCACAATTAGTGTCGGGTGACACCCGAGCAACCCAGGACCGAGCTTTGTAATACGTGCACGTAACGCAAACCCATGCATGTGTACATGTACATATAGGTATAGGTCATTGGAAATAAGTGTATTTACGTGTGTGTATATATGTGTATATATGTATGTATAGGTGAGGTATAAATACACGTATATATATACGGCATAGTATAATATATATATATATATATATGTATGTATTTGAAAGGAAAAAAGGGACTGCCATGCATGCTGCATGGCAATATGCATGTATGACTTTGTGTGTGTGTTGGAAGGGCAGTGGACTGTCGACACAATGAAGGACATGTGATGTGCATTATGTATATATATATATATATATGTGTGTGTGTGTGTGTGTGTGTGTGTCAAATGGACGTGGAAGAAAGAGAGATGAGAGGCGGTGGTAAAGCAGTCAAGGATGACTGCAAGGAAGAAAGGAAAAGAGAGGGAAATTATAGGCGCAGCAAGTGGGTCAAGTGGGAAAATTTCCCTATAAATACCAAGGTGGGTTTTGAGAGAAATCAGAAAAGAAAGAAAGACACTAAAAAGCTGAGAGAGTTTCCGATATTCAGAAGTGAAGGAGAAGAAGAAAACTAAAAGAAAATGAGGGGGAATCTGCGAGCCAAAAGCTCACATGGGTAAGTGAGGCTCACCTCTGTTTTTCATGATTTACGTATATTCGTTCAATTTTAAGTGTAGGATCTTGATAAGCATGTAATTAGGATCATTTAGTAGAAAGAATCAATGAAAAAGGTTCTGAAATGGGGTAGAAAACAATAGTTGCAAGTTATTATTGATAATTCGGGTTGTGGAGATTTCATGTGTTAAACTTAGTTTTATAAATGTAGAACTGTTAACAATGGGTCTCTATCATGTTTAGAATAAAAATTAGCCTTGGACAATGACTCAGAAGTCACAAAATTGAGAGGGAAGGCTTGGCCAGAGAATCGGCTGGAACTATTAATCTCACTATTCGTAAGGTTAGAGAGGTCTAAATGGAAAACCAAAGGTAGATTTGAAATCCCCATGGAAATGTGAAGAGAACTGCATTCAATTTAGGTTAAAAAAGTGATCGAAAAGAGTTGTCGTCACCGGAGAAGGTGGCGGAACCCTACTAGTATGTCATCGAAAAAACGGGGGTGACAGTGAACAATGAGATTCAAAACGGCACCATATTGGGTCACAGGGTATTGATACTACATCATTTTAGAGTTTCTGTTTTAAATATATATGTGAAATGAGACTGTTTGGCTTCAAGTATTTTAAATTTGAAGATAAGGGGGAATGAGGATATCCTATGCTCGGTTAAGGCGTAGTCGTTGTTTGGATTAGGAAATCAAAGAAAAAATAATGGGGGCTGCTGCCCCCAGGAATCGAAGCCAAGATCGAACCAAAGGAAGGGTTTAAACCCTAATACATGGACCACTGAGCCATGGCCTCACGTGTGGTCATATGTTGACCGAATATATATATATATATATATATTATAATTAACGAATTAAATAAATCAAATAATTAAATTAAATAGAGATAATTGATACGTAGTCTAAATTAAATGAATGAATAGTATTTTCTTATTATCTCGGGCATTCTAAGGCCAATGGAAGGGTCCGTTTTATGATACGGAGCCTCAAAAAATAAAGACCCGTTAAAATGCTAAATGACCATTGTCACGACCCGAAACCCACCCTGTGCGGATTAAGGTAATCGCGACCGCCGCTCTTCGGCCCGAAGGCCTTAGGGCAAGGCTCTCATAAGCAACAGTATCGGATGGCGGTGCGACCTGTGGTTGCGGAAGCGTGAAAAAAACTTTTTTTTCTTTTCTTTTTAAAATCTGTCGCACATCCGCCCAGTACTGCCGCTCTTCATAGCGGTACACATAATAATAATAATCAGAGCATACTAAAATTTAAAGTTTTATTTACATTACATATCTGAACGCCTCGAGGGCTTAAGTACATGTTGTCCAAAATCTATTACACTTCAAAATTCGACCATCTACAGGTCCTTAGTACTTCCAAAAATCCTTGATCATATTAGAGCCATTAGTCGTCATCCCCAAATGGAGCAAGGCTCCCATTCATCATTATTAGTACCTGAAAAAAATTTAGGGAATGGGGTGAGCTTCGAAAAGCCCAGTGAGTAATTCCTGCATCTGTCATGGGTTTCAATTGGTAGTGGTTTCGTACAGAAGAGTTTATAAAATTCTCACTACCAACTGTTCGTATAATTTAAACACAGAGTACATGCATTTTTCATAACGGATAGCTTTGAAACATTTAAAGTATTCAAGCTAAACATACATTTCTTTAAATAGAGCATATGCACTTCAAAACATATAAACATGCACAGTGAAAAATGGGGGTAAAACCTGCTTTCACTTTCAAAGTCATTTGTCATCTTTTCACTTTCATTAGTGGAATCTGTTTCGAACCAAACTCTCATTTTGCGTATACGTGGAGATATCTCATTGCCTGTGGGATTAGATCCTGCTACCAGGCATTCCACATGACAGGTCAAGTGAGTTCCGAAGATACTCAAAATCCTGACTATGTGGCATTTCACATGACAGGTCAATTGAGTTCCGAAGATACTCAAAATCCTGACTATGTGATTATTATTATCTTGCAAAACATTTGTCATATGGCTTCTTTAAATAAATACTTTTCAAGAGTATTTAAAATATGATGTTCATGACTTCATAATAAAATCTTCACATATTTAGAGCAAGAAACTCCAGAATATGTAGACATGCTATATACTTTTAAAGAAGACAGTAATAGAAATCATTCATTGAGCATGTCACGATACGATTTATGTGAACAGAATATTTAAAACAGGAATCATGAAATAGTGAATTTAACACTCAATGCTTCAGACATTTTGAAGTTTAAAACATCTTCAAATCCGTGGAATTAAATCTCCACTTCAAATGCAAGATTACTCACCTTAGTCCTTAGGGCTGATGCTAATATTGCACTGCCTTTCCTTTCTCCTTTGTAGTTCCTAAACAATACATAAATATCTATTAACTTCATAGATACTTCAAATATCTCCTATTGATGTTCTCATTTTATGTTTAGATTGTGTTAAATCTTAGCTTTTAACCTAAACGTTATTCTCCTAACGTATACTCTTCTGGTGGCTTCCTTAAATCTTAAAGTTTGATTTTATACTTTACGTATCCACGTGTCATATTTTTTTCATACTTCATTTCATAATACGGACCCTACTATTGAGTCTGGAACGTCGGGGAGAGTCAACTTAGACCCTCTCGGACTTTCATGTGACTTTAGGGCACTAAGGGTAATTTGGTCATTTCTTTTAAAATAATACTCTTAAAAATTGCCTAATTCGTAGTTCTTAAAAAAATAAATGTTACCTCCATATTACGCTTATCTTCGTTTCGAACTCCATCCACGTGAATACAGTGAAATCTTTCTTTTCAGTGAAACGTTTCTGGTAATTTCATTGAGACTGTACACTTTCACTCCAACCGTCTACCTTTGGAGAATTTGCAGTCTGAGTGTTATAAGTCTCAACCATGTGTCTTGCTCTGGCCTTCCATTTAGAACAATCAATACCATCTTTGCTATTCAAATAGTCAAACACCATGTTACTACTATAGTCCAGCTCTTTGACAACCTGAACCGGAATCCATTATAATTTACCAAGGCTACTATAGAGCTTGCATCTAAAATTCAGAATCTCTCATAAACTAGCCCTTTGTACCGTTACATGATACACACATAAACACATATATATACACATAACACCTCCAACTTCTATCGCAACTCAGTAGCAACCCCTGTTCTCAAATGGCTTCTCAATTGGAATGGCAGAACAAATGAAACCATCATAAATCACAATAATCATACTCAATTGTGAATTGTATTAAGAATATACCCAATTCACAACAGTGGTAACTCACGGCCATAGGTGAAACTCCCACACCGCACTACTCTTGCGACACCACCTGAACAAGGACACAACATAATCTTAATGCCATGCATGTCGCAAATAACTACTGGCTTTGGGTACTCCCAGTCAGCGCGTCGCTCCTCCAGTTCGAGCGTAGCAATCGCGTAGACCCATACTTCGATCGACTCTACCGATCCATCACCATAGCCTTCGACCACCCATTTCCGAGCTAGATCCGAGTCTACCATCTTCCGTTGAACCAATCCATGACCACCGAATTATCAAAATCTGAAGTAGAACCCATTTCAGGTCACGATCTAGTGATATGGCCAAGTTCGGCACTTCCCAATCTGCCTAATATTCACCTCTGTTCTCAGTTGAAAACGGCAAAAACAGAGGAACTTCAACAAAACCGCAACATCTTTACATACATATATATATATATGTATATATCATTCTCTGCAAATCACAATGTCCGGAACCCAACTCGAATCACATCCATCAACCAAACATTCACAATTTTAAAACATCATCTTCAAACGTAACACAGCAGAGTTAGTAAATCCAACCCATTAGCTCGACAGACCGCTTTAGACTCACCTGCCGTTACCCCAACCGTGGATTCCAACTCAATGACCACGGCATCCACCGAACCTTGCCGAACCAACCATCAAGACTCGAAACACAAACCAACCAGTAGAATTTTCCCCAAATCCTCTGAAATCACAACATGCTAAACCCATAACCCCAATCGCGACCAGCAATCCAACCCACACGACATTGCCGCTACCTCTCCCCCACAACACTTCACAATATACACATGAATACACAGATATATATATATATATATATTTGTATGTATATATATATATACCCCTATCGATTTGTTGCGCCTACCAGAGAATTCTGAAATTCTCTATTTTCTCTCTTTAACTTCTCTCAGTTGGTTTCGGTTGTATCATTTCTCTCCAAGAGCACCGACCCAATTATATTCCTCACACTCCACGTGTTCTTCTTGCCTCCCTACCACTCCAATGTTACATGAACAAATACATACATCCAATACACGTGGAGACTCGGCCCCCTGTTTACTCTACCCCCTGTTTCCCTTAGCTGACGGTTTTTGCTTCCAACGACTTCCTTTTGGGAGTTTCAAGTAATAATATTATACAATATTATGTACAATGATATATATATATATATAGTGAGTCTTACGTTTTTCTTTTATTTCTTCTCCTTTTTTTTTTTTTTCTTCAAGTTCTTCAAAAAGCTTCAATATATATATATATATATTATATTTGTACATGGTGGTCGTATATTATATATATATATATGTATATAAATATAGTTTTGCTATATCCTCATTTGGATCCCTGTTCATGTCTCAGGTGATATTTACATTATTTTCACATTTAATTCTTCGTATCGTCTCATATTATCCATTTTGGTACTCGATTGACCGGGTTGTCCATTTCCCGGGCATACACCATCTTTGGTGTTTTTGAATCTAATCTCATATTTTCTAATAATTTATGTCGTTCATATGAGCTCGGTTATTATTTAATCATATCAATTTCTGACTCATTTATTTAATTATTCCTTAAGTTATTCCTAGTTAACAATTAATGAACTTATCAGGTCGGGGTGTTACAACCATAATACCCCTAATGGTACCCAAACCTAAATGAAATTTTGCAAAAGCCTAAACTAATTTTCTTTAGCATTCCGGACTCAATAGTAGAGTCTAAATTAGTGAAAGAGATACTTATAGTAGCAAGGCATAAAATTTGATGAATAGCATTAAAACTAAGACTTATTTACTGATGTATAGGGGACTCGAAAGGAAATGGAAAAATCACTGGATACTGATCTAGGAACGCATTTAGAGGTAAGTAAAACCTATTCTCTTCCATGTGGTATTTCCAAGCCAAGTTTATTCCATTATTGCTGAACTTGTACTCTTGAACATACTAGATATTATTGTTTTTCACAATGTGATATTGTTCTATCTTGTGGATATGTATTGACTGTTATATCATTGTTATCATGTTATGCCATGACTTGAAAGGCCTACTGTTATATTTTTACTGAATATATGATATTCTATTTTTATTCTCTTATGGAATCACGAATAATCATGATATGTTATGAATGCCGGATTTGTGCTCAGTCACAATATCCATCTGATGCTTTCTGATCTACTGGAGACCTACGGGTCAAGTCCGTGAACGGACACATGGCAATTCATTGGAGTTTTGTTTGATTGGAGTTTCCTTTGGGGGTTATGCCTGGCCCCAAAAGACCGAAGGCGTGCTGAACCCTGAAATAGTGTAAATGCATCTCTTATAAGATTGATATAACTACGATTGTTGAATGACACTATTCCCTATGCTTTATCTTACACTGATAGAATATTCCTTATTGAATTGATTGTGATCGTTTTATTGTGGCAGTGCATTCATGTTGATACATTGTTATTGAAAGTTCCATGTTGATGTTATATCCATTACTCCTGATTGTATATTGTGGCCCCACTATTCATTGGCCATTTTGGCAAGTGTTCTCATTGGCTATCACAACATCTCATTTCTTATGATTGGCTATCATAATCTTATTTATGGATTTATATTCTTTTGTGATCACCGATACTAGTGTTAGATATGGAAATTTACTTGCTGAGCTTTTGTAACTCGTTTTATATTACTTACTATTTTTCAAGTAGTGACGCTACAAGACCCCAGTAGGACTCTGAGAGTATAGGTGGACATTTTGAGGAAATGTACCAGTCTATGATGTAGTTTTCCCATGTATTCACCACCCACGGGTGCTGGTTATATTTAGTTCTTAAATGGACACTTGTAGAACCATATGATATATTAAAGACTTCTGCTGATTATTGTATTGATAAGACTTTCGCTTATTATTGTTTTAAATTTTAGTACATTGTACATTATTACTATGATACAAGAATGAAAAAAGTAGGGACGGCCTTCGGGTCCGTCTCGCGACACGAGATCCGCATAGGGTGGGTTTCGAGTCGTGACAATGTTACTCCTAATAAATTTTCTCATAAAATCTAAGTAGAATCTCTCTTTTTGGAAGAACCTTGGTATTTTAACCTCCAAACCACAAAACCCTGAGTATCCTGAATAATGGGTTGATTTTAGAGCCCTTCATGTTGACCTATCCCTGACAGAGTAAAGGAATACTTACTGAGTTTTCATAGCTCATCAGATACTACACAACATTTTACAGGTAACGATGCCCTACCTTGAAGTAAGGGTTAAAACTCCGAATAGGCGTAGGGTGGTTGCCTATATGTATACTAGTAGTATGTATGTATATATATATTATATATATATATATATTAATATGCTATAATCTGTATGTATATAAGAATATACATATTATCTATAGAAGAAATAAATGTAAAATGAAAAAATAAAAGAATGCAGAAGAAGGTTGTGAGGGCTGGAGTGTCGGCAATGTATGTGTGTGTGTGTTTGTGAGTGTGTGTTTCAATATAATATACACATATATAACACAAAATATCAAACAAGCAATTAATGCAAGCTGAAAAAGGAAAAAAGAAAAATTAAAATCAGAAGAAGAAAGTCAAGGAAGGGAGGAAGAGAGAGAGAGAGAGGGAAGAGAAGGAAGAGAGAGAGAGAGAGAGAGAGAGAGAGAGAGAGAGAATTTCGGCCAACTTGCTTTATATATATAAACTGTAATATCCCGACCCGGGATACCGGGTCATATGGCACGCCTTACGAAGCAACAAAAATTATGTAGAAATTTTACATTAAAAAGGATTAATTAATTAAATAATTAATTTATTTATTATATGTGAATAAAATTTATTATTAAAATTGATTTTACATGAACACACATATACACACATTATGTGTATTATGTGTGTATGCTATCAAGTGTATATACACATGTATAAGTGGACAAGTGGGTATATATATATATATTATGTATATATATATCTAGATACATTGTATAAAGTATAAAGTATAAAATATAATAAACTATTATATATATATATATGTATGTATGCATGTATGTATATGGAAGCATGTAAGTATGCATGTATGTATATGATTAAATTAAATATATATAAGTGAAAATATCTAAAATTATGTGTGAACAGTGCAGTGTGTGTCGGCAGTGTGTGTGTGTGTGTGTGTTTCCATATGCATGTGTGTGTGTGAGGTGTTATATATATATATATATATATATATATATAATATGCAAAATATCAAGCATGGATTGAAGGAAAAGCTGAGAAATTATAAAGTTAAATTGATTAGGTGTAAGAGAAATTATGAGAAGTCAAGAATAGGGGCTGCAAACGTGTAGAGAGAGAGAGAGAGGAAGTGAAGAGAGATAAGGGTCGGTTTCTTCTCTTTAAAAGAAAACCAATGCATGTCTTGCATGTTTGAACCCTTAAGGAAGCAGAGAAAGAGAATGGAGGAAGAATCAGAAGTGAGGAAGGAGAAAAACAGCAACAAAAAGGTGAGAGTTTTGAAAAATTATCAAATTCTCTCTCTAAAACTAAGCAAGATTATGAATTGTTTTTAAGTTAAATATGATCATATAATGCTAGATATATATTTATAAGTATGTCAAGCATGAAATAGAGTATTAAAAACCCCCAAAAACATGAAACCCAGAAGAACCGCCATGGGAGGACCTTGCTTGAAGCAGGTCTGAACCCATGGCAACCAAACCATTTTTGGCTTGTCGAGGCTTCGATATGAGACCATGAGGGTGCTAAAAACCTATATACGCGATCACAAAGCTCAAAGGAAGCCCTCCAAAAATGGAGTTGCAGGTACGGGTTACAAAACCCAATCCCTGAATCTCACTATTTAACCGATCATTATGAACGGAATATGAAACCTCTTAAGTAGAGGAACAAAACAAGCCAAGCCTCATCGAAAATGGTCAAGAAACGAGTATGAACCGAGGCTAACACAGGTTTAGCTATCGCGACCAAAACCGAAACTTTGAGCCATATTCGAAGCTTCAAATCAATGCTAAAACATGTATTTAGATGTTAGGAAGTGATTGGGAAGGAAAGCAGAAAAAATAGAAAAGTAAAACGTCACGAAATAAAAGAAAAAGGATTCGAAAATTAGGGTTTCAGTAGGGTTCTCTTGGGGAAGACGATGACGGGTTGACTCGTTTTTAAAAAATGGGGCTGAGTCGACTCGGACAGGTGGCAGCCTCTGGGCTTACCACCGATTAAATGTAACGACGTCATTTTGGAATGTCAGTTTATGTAAATGAGATCTAGGGCTGACGTCATCATGACGTCAGCCACATGTAATAAACCGGATAGACCGGTTGGGTTACAAGTGAACCAGACCGGTTCACTTATATTTTGACTGAACCCTTTGGTTTCTAATTTATTTTAAAAATAAATAAACCAACACTTTTTATAATTACGTATTGGCCCCAACTGTTTTAAGAAATTCTACTGTGGCCCAGATTTTGAAAATTTTGTTCAAATACACCCCTGGGAAAATATTTAAATAATTAAATAATTATTTAATTATTTTATAATTAAGGTAAAATTACTATTTTACCCTTGGCTCATAAATAGAGCAAACGAAGTCCAAATTTAACATATGAATAGTGTAATTTTACTATTTTGGACATTCTGAGATCAATGGGAGGGTCCGTTTTACGAGACGGAGCCCGAAAAATAAATACACGTAAGGGGTAAATGACCAAAATACCCCTTGACCAAATTTGACAAGTTATTAATGTATTCTTACTATTTTGGACCTCCTGAGTCCAATGGTGAGGTTCACGACACGAAATGGGGTCCCGAAAAATAAAGACACGTAAAGGGGTAAAATGACCAAATTACCCTTGGTACCTCAAAAGTCAAATTAAAAGCAGGGAAGGTCTAAATTGACTTTCTTTGACATCCCAGACTCAATAATGGAGTCCGAATTACGAAACGAAGTACAGAAAAATATGACACGTAAAACGGTAAATGACCATTTTACCCTTTTACATATAACAGTCCGAATTAAATGATAGGAAAGCCTAAACCGACTTTCTTGGACACTCCGGACTCAATGGTAGAGTCTATTCGACCTAAAGAAATGTCAAAAATAAAAAGACATAAAATTTGATGAATAGCATCTGTTAGATGACTATGAACTGAAATATTGCCAAAGTACAAATACTAAGGCGTGTACGAGAAATGAAATACGAAAAGACACGACACGTAAACATGTCAAATAAATAACTTTAAATTAAAGTTAATGGAACTCCCAGAAGAGTATAAATTGAAGTAGATTCAATTTCTAACACATTAAATTGTGTCATAAGTTAAGAATACGAGTTACGTTAAGTACATATGAATTTATGAAATCGTTTTAGGATCTAATACGATTTAAGCATAAGTTAAGGAATATCGAAATGATATTACGATGAATATGAAGTTGATGAGATGTTTATGAATTGTTCTTAGGAACTACAAGGAAAGTGGGAAAGCGCATTTTAGCACTAACCCTAAAGAACCAAGGTGAGTAACCCTGTATTTGAAGTGGAGATTTAACTCCATGGATTTGAAAAGGTTTTAAATGCAAAGATATGAAGTGTTTGAAATTTTGAATTCAGTATTTACATGATTCAGTTAAATTGTTCTGTTTTTGTAAACTCTATTATGACATGCTTAGTGAATGGTTTCTGTCATGGTTTTCTTAAAACAAATTTCAGCATGTCTAAAGTTTTAAATGCCAAATTATGTAAAGTGTTCTGAATTTGTTTATATCAAGCATTTAAAGGATTTATTATGAAATTATGTACATGATGTTTTAAATGTTTATGAGAAACATCTATTTGAAGAAATCATGTATTAAATGTATCTGAATGTAAGAAAAGTTGTGCCTAAGCACTATGGTTTTTGGTTGGGTTGTACGGAACTCAGCCGACTTTCTAAATAACAGATTTTTGGGTTGTACGGAACTCAATTAATCTGTAAACA
The DNA here is from genome assembly GCA_008638375.1 of Nyssa sinensis. Taxonomy (NCBI): domain Eukaryota; kingdom Viridiplantae; phylum Streptophyta; class Magnoliopsida; order Cornales; family Nyssaceae; genus Nyssa; species Nyssa sinensis. The sequence goes on along the minus strand of CM018045.1, from coordinate 22,617,206 downwards.
TGTGACAAGATTTTGGGTTACATACGAACTCAATTGACTGTCAAATGCCCGGTAGCAGGATCTAATCCCCCAGGCAAATGAGATATCTCCATTTATAAGTAAGATGGGAGTCCGGTTCGAAACGGATTCCACTAATGAAAGTGATAAAATGACAAATGATTTGAAAATGGAAGCAGGTTTTACCCTCATTTTCAATATGCATATGTTTTGAGTTTTATATACTCTATTTAAGAAATACATGTTATGTTATATGTTTTGAAGTTCATGATTATAAGTATAGCTTGAATACTTTAAATGTTTCAAAGCTATTGTTTTATGAAATGCACATGTTTTGAGTTATATACTCTATTTGACGAAGTATAAGTATCGCTTGAATACTTTAATGTTTCAAAGCTATTGTTTTACGAAATGCATATGTTTTGAGCTATATACTCTATTTGACAAAGTATGAGTTTAGCTTGAATACTTTAAATGTTTCAAAGCTACATGATTTAAGGAATGCATATATTCTGTATTCAAAGTATACGAACAATTGGCGGTGATTATTTTACAAACTCTTATGTACTAAACCACTGCTAATTGAAAACCCCATGACGAATACTGGAATTGCTCACAAGCTTAGATTAGCTTACCCGGACTTTGTTCGGACCCCCCTTTTAGGTAATTAGCAGCAGTCTGACTTGAGGACGTTGATGATGAATCTGCTGATTTTGGGAAGATATGTTTAAGTAGTTTCTCTTCAGAAACCTATGAACTCTAGTGGTACATTTTGTATTAGTAGACAATGTAAGAATATGTATTAAGCCCTCAGGGCAACTGAATATGTATTGTATTAATGTTATAAGTCTTTAAGTTTTAGTTATACTCTGAATGTGTAACCATGTATGCTATGTATGGAGCGGCAGTACCGAACGGATATGCATAATTTAAAAATGAGAAAAGAAAAGAAAAAGTTTTTCACGCTTCCGCAAAACGTATGTTGCACATCTATTCGATACCGCTGCATATGCGAGCCTTGTCTCGGGGCCCTCGGGTCTCGGGGCGGCGATCGCGATCCGGTGATCCGCTTAGGGTGGGTTTCGGGTCGTGACATAAACCATGCACTAAGCATGCGTTGGAAGGAGAATAAGAAGCTAAAGGAAGTTTTGGCATATTCAAAAGTAAGAAACAAAAGAAGAAAGAAGGAGAAACAGGAAGAAAAATGAAAGAAAAATTTATTGTAAATTCAAAAATTCATTTCTAGGTTTTTCATAAACTTGCTTAAAGCTTAGAAAAATTTCATGATTAAATTCTATGAAGAAAATGGAACATGTAGGGAGATACTACATGAAAAATGGTTGAGAAATGAAGGAGATATTAAGGGTTATCGAAAAATTGTTGTTTAGGAAATTTGGAGTTTGAAGATGTTTTTGATGCTTAAATTGCTATATAAATGTTTTAAAAATACATTTTAGGATGATTAGAAGTGAATTTAGGCTTTAAAAGGATGAAAAAATGAAGAAGAAAAGAAAGATAAGAAACCATAGCAGTCCGGTCACCGTTGCTGGAGAAGGTGACCGGAGCTGCTGGATTGTGGCTAGAAATACGTGAGGGGAAGAAGAGGGAACGGGTTGGGCCTTGGGCTGGGTCACAGGCCTGGGCTGGGCGCAGCAGTGGGCCGTTGAGGCTGCCACACACTACACTGCTTCAACTGATTCAATTAAAAAAAAAAAAGGGAAGCAAGCGCTGCTGGCAAGAATCGAGCACTGGAGCTCGAGGCAATGAGGGGCAAGCCTACCACTGTGCCACGCTACCTTATGTGATAAAAATGGGCGATTATATATATATATATATATATATATATATTATAATGAAAAGATTTAATTAATTAAATATTAAAATGTCATCCGATATCCAAATTAAATACATGAATAATGTATTTTGACTATTTTGGGCATTCTGGACTCGATGGTAGGATCCGTTTTACGAGATGAGACTCCAAAAAATAAAGACACGTAAAAGTGTAAAATAACCATTTTACCCCTAGTGCCTCTAAAGCCAAATAGAAATCCAAGAGAGTTTAAATTGACTTTGTCCAACGTTCTGGACTTAATGGTGAGGTCCAAATTTTGAAATAAAGTACAAAAAAATATGACACGTAAATATGTGAAGTTATGAAAGCAACCCTAAGAACTAATGAAGCTACTAGAAGAGTATACTTAAAAAGTATAAAGCCGAAGATGAAAATTAGGATTTAACATGATCTAAGAATAAGTTTAGAGTATCAATAGGTGATATTAAAGTGCATGTGAAGTTAATAGACTCTTTATGAATTGTTCTTAGGAACTACAGAGGAAAAGGGAAAGCGCACTATTAGCACAGACCCTAAGGATAAAGGTGAGTAACCTTGTATTTGAAATGAAGATTTAACTCCATGGATTTGAATAAGTTTTAAAAGTTCAAAATATCTGAAACATTTGAATATTAAATTTAGTATTTACTTGATTCCTGTTTTAAAGTATTTCTGTTCTTATAAACCCTATTATGACATGCTCAGTAAATGGTTTCAACTACAGCTTTCCTTAAAAATATGTTTCAGCATGTCTAAGTTTAAAATGCCAAATCTTGTAAAATATTCTGAATTTGTATATTCCAAGTATTTGAAGACTCTATCATGAAGCCATGAATATCATGTTTTGAATGCTCATAAAAAAATCTATTTAAAAAATTCATGTGTATTGAAATGCAACTGTAGGGAGGTCATGTTTTAATGTTTTAAATAGCATTTATTTATAAATGTTTTTATATGTCTCCTGTTGCCACTGGTAATGCAAGATAAAGCGTGCATAAACACTAAGATTAATTTTGGGTTCTTCGGAACTCAATTGACATGTAAAATGCCAGGTGGCAGGATCTAATCCCCCAGGCATGAGATTTCTCCACAGGAAGTAAAACTGGAGTTCGGTTCGAAACGGATTCTACTACTGAAAGTGATAAGATGTTATGTTAAAAAATGGTAGCAGGTTTTATCCCCATTTTGTTTGACGTAACTACATGTTTTGAAGTTCTTTTTGATATATTTGAAGAAGCATACGTTAGCTTGAATACTTTAAATGTTTCAAAGCTATTTGTTTTAAAGAATGCATATATTCCGTATTTGAAGCATATGAACAATTGGTAGTGAACATTCTATAAAATCTCTTATACTAACCATTGTCAATTGAAAACCCATAACAAATGCTGGAATTACTCACAAGCTTAGTTTAACTTACCCGAATTTATCTGACCTACATTACAGGTAAATGAAAGAAATCCTGACCTTTGATGATGAAGATGGTTAGAGCTTTGCCCATTTTGAGAAAGGGCATAGGAAGCTACTTACAGGATTAGCAATTTTTGGGAAGTACTAAGGACTTATGGTTAGTCACTTTTTGTTATAGAAGACATTTAAATGTTATGTAATTAAGTCCTGAGGGATAACTAAACATGCATTATTTATAAAGTCTTAAAGTTTTTATTATACTCTGAATGTATAATCATGTGTACTGCTATGAAGAGCGGCAGTACCAGGCGAATGTGCAAGAAATTTAAAAAAAGAAAAGAAAAGAAAAAGTTTTTCACGCTTCCGCAAACACAGGCCGCACCGCAGTCCGATACCATTGCTTATGTGAGCCTTGCCCGACGGCCCCCAGGCCGAAGGGTGGCGGTCGCGATTCGAGATCCGCACAGAGTGGGTTTCGGGTCGTGACAGATTAACTCGACCAATACTTAAGCTTTATTCTTGTCAAGCGCTAAGTTCAGGAACGAAAGAATAATTTGACTTATAATCGCACAATTTTTTATTCTGAAGTCACTTGTCGATCATGATTTTAAGATGTGTTAGTGGAATACCTACATGCACATTAAAAATAAAATAAAAATTACAACCATAATTAAAAATAAATAAATGAAAGCTTGATAAATATATGTAAATTTGAAATTCAGGAAAAACCTATTCTATGGTGTGACATGGACACCCTTAATTTGGAAAATAGGAATAGAAATTTAGGGATGCAGATTTTGGCGATACACAGGATAAATAGTAGGCTTAGCAAAATGGGCAGGTTGGACGAGTTTAAGCGGATTGAAAATGGGTTAGATCAATACGAATTGGGTCACATACGAGTAAGATCAACCCAAATTTAACCTGTTATTTTTTTTCCCATTGTAATGGAAGAAACATTATTTATAAATAATCATAATAGTTATTTTACTTTAAATCTCTTGAAAACCCAATCAAGCACTATAACTAAAAAAAAGTTATGAATATAATTAGAAAATTAGTGGAGAATATTCAATAGTGATGAAGAGATTACCTCCTTCACATATAAAAACCAAAGTCATCCGTACAGAGATAATGATATTAATAATAGTAGTCTTCTTTAGATATTTTCTAATGTGGATCATGATGTCAACATTGTTTATGGAGAAAAATGGTATCCAAAGCTCTTAGTAAAGACCAATTCAACTTATTTTGGATCACAAAGTTTCGATTTGTGTTTTGTTTATATATATGGTAATACTGAATTATATTCTCTAAATATTAATTTTGTTTTATAATTCATAGTACAAGTTTTACTATTTTATTTTTTTCCAAATAAAGATATATATATATATATATATATATAAGAACAACATGTCAGAAAATTAAGACGAAAGGAAAATGTCAAATTGGATCAAAGATTGATTGTCTACAGGTCAAAAAATTTGTCGAGAAAATCCTTTATACATAATAAGATAAAAATGCAACACAAATAATCACGCAAAAAATACATTTATAAAATAGTTAGAAATTTAAAGACTAATTGTATAATTAGCACCATCTAAACTTGTAGTAATTCATGTTTTGACAAGTGTTAATTTACAATCATTATTGTCTCCCAATTTACTAATTTTGATGATTTTAATTAAGTACTGTTATTTTATTTCTTCTTTTTTTGAAAAGAACAAAATATATATATTCTTATATTATTTTATTTTTTCTCATTTTTAACTTGTCAAGCATTTATATTCAACCTGTATTGATCCGCTAAATTGACAAATTTTTTATTATTTAACCTATTTATGATCCGCTAACTAAATAAATTACTTATATCCATTAATTAATAGGGGAGTTGGGACGAATTAACAAGTTTAGGTAACATTTGCGACCTTTCACAAATATTAAATGCAATAGAGAGTAGTCAAAGTTGTTAGCCCGCTGGATCAAGATCGTGGATTACTATAATAACACGAACAGGGGCAGAGATATCCAAATTCTTAATGCCTATATAAATATATGTGAAATCCCTTGTTTGACTTAAATTTTTATCTTCTTTTCCTGGGAATATAGCTCTAATCTCCTCTCGGTTCTTCACTATTCAATTTATAATATGGGTATTTTTCCTGCCTGTTTTTTTATTATTATTATTTTTAACATTAGCTACTAAAATCCAATTCGATTTATTATAGTTTTAGTTGAATTGATACCCATAAAATCTACTAAATTTTGTATGCTGAAGCTGTTGTAAAATCCATGGGAACATAAGTTGATCTCTGGGATTTGGTAGAAATTTTATGGTTACAGTGGGAGGAAACGCAGGTGACATTAGGCTCTTGTAGAACCTTGTATATGGAAGTGCAGATTCATATCATGCCCTACTTCTCTTAATCAACTCAAATCCGAATACCCTAGAATTATATATCAGTTTTGGACTTTTCTTAAAAAAAAACACCTCTCTCCCTTGGCGTGAAACATAACTCATTTCAACTAGCCACGAGAAAAGAATTGGAGCTCCCACCAAACTCCAAATTTCATGATCATGACATGATGAGCCAAGCTCATGGATCATGGATAAACCAGCATCAAGGTTTGGCCTAAACGAAACCTGGCCTGATGGGTTCCATTCCTAAACTACTGAAGCTCGTTTTTTTCTTCTCTTTTTTTGGGTGGGGTGGGGGAATTCATAAATGGTCCCATACTATTGAGATAGGGGACTTGTTTTGAAGACTTGAACCATGCCTTCATTCTCTGCATTCCCAAAATTAAAAAACCTGAGACTGTCTCTTTACTTCAGGCCTACCTCCTAATGCAATGTTACGCTCAAAATTTTGTTCATGGTTTTAACCACTAAACTACACCTCTCTTGAGCCCCCCTCAAACTAGCTGTGTGCCTAATTGTCATACTAGGTATAACTTCTTCATGGTACAAAAAATCATTCATTATAAAGAGATATAAAGCAACCCCTAGAGTGATGAGAGTCTCGTGCACTATGCTAACCAGACTAAAAGAAGGGGGATGCCATTAATTTATAACTTTGATTATGAAATGTATGACAATTACTTCATGGCTATTCTTTGGAATTGGAGACTCATTTATCAGTTTTTAAACTAAGAGGGGCTAAAAAGGCACCCTTATCTCCTTCCTTGTCTCTTTTGTTCTTTATCTTCAGAGAAGCTTCATATACTCTTCAATAATTTTTCCTACAATTGGCATTATTTTTTGAGGAACAAATTATTAAAACACTGGTACAAAAATAAAAGTCCCATCAATCTCAAGGAACAAATTATTGTAAGAATTATAGCATCCTCAATTATAGCGAATATGGATCCCCTTGAGAGAGAGAGACTGTTCTAAATGATTATTAAAACTGTTGCCAACAAACTCTGGCAACCTCTAGGACCACATTTCTGTCATTTATTATTTGTTGATGACCTCTTTTTTTATTTTCACTAAAGCCTCCACTGTCCAAGCACAGGTGTGATGCATGTGATCAACTCTTTTTGTGATATGGCTGTCCAAAAAGTCAACCTCCAAAACTCTAGAATTTGTGTCTTCTAGGACCCCCACCCCACCCCAATACGTGTGACTAGGGAAGTCAACAAACTTGCACCACTCCTCTCGCAAAAGATTTGTGTTAAGGACCTTGGTGTCCTTATCATTCACTCTAGACTGACCAAAGAAACAAACAGCAACATTTTTGACAAAGTTTAGCAAAGAATAGTTGGATGACCTTAATCCAAGCTGTTTTTCACTGCTCTCCCTACTGACACCGTTCAACCAGCATGGCTGCCATTCCAGGTGGGGAGGAAGAGGCAAACTTTCTTTTTGGGTTGGTGGCAGCCTATCTATGAACTTATAGAAACTGATACCCAACAAAATTAAATTTGTTCTTAGTGTTTGGTGTCATTATTAAAAATAGTCAGGAACCTTTCTTAAATCAGAACCCCCCGTCCGGTTCCCAGGTTAAAAACTTGATCCCTGCTAACCAAATTTCCCAAAATTCCAATCTCCATATGTTCCTACAAATGCACTCAAAACTGGAATACAGTCGGTCATGCATCTTCACCACATTTTTTCCCAGGAGATCAAATGCAAATGCATCTTAATTAATATAGATAGGATGAACACCTTGACTCCCAACCAAGAAAAAGAAGAAAAAACGAAAAGGTCAAAGAAAGCAAAGGCATGCCTTGATCTACTTATCTGTTTATGCTCAAGAATTTTAAAAAATGGACAAGAACATTACACTGAGCTGCCGGATTCGAACCGACAACCAAAGGATTAAACAATTTGAGGATTAAAACCCCGCTCTTGTTCAACCCTTCTACTCTTCCGTTTGAGTTAAGGCCGGTTCAGTGAGTCAAAAGTAACCATCTGTAACATAGGCTAGGTCCAACTTTACGGGTCATCTTAAACTAAAACAATTCTTAGTTTCCCACGTCTCCCTTTCAGCCTTAAGCCCAACTAAGTTCATCGCCTGCAGCTAATAATTATTGGTTCCTCCCATAACTTCGTTGTTTGACTCCCAAGTGTATGCCCATTGAAGTACATCATGAGAAAACAGTGCCACGCCTTAAATAAGCATCTTTCTCACCAGTACACATCAAGATAAGCTTCAACAGAGCAAACTGGTGCTATCCCACATGCATCTGCACCTGCTCTATATAAGGAACAGAGTGTCATTATTATTAGTTTACAAAGCAATCGAGTTTGTCATCATTATTAGTTAATTATTAGAATGCGAAGAGCATTCGTTCGGGTGTAAAACTGAACTGGCCATCCGAGCAGAAAGACACGGGGTTTATTATTTTTTTAAAAGAAAAAATAATAACAATTGAGAGATCTCATTTGGGATTTTATGTAACGTTACAGTTGATAAATAAAGTAGCATTTTAGGTTCCATTTTCCGCACAAGGGGATGAAGGGGGGGAATCCACATTAACCATGCATCCTGCTACCAAAAGGACCTGTAACACTTACAGTTCTCAGTTCCGGTTAACCCATGATGCTGACCAAGAATTTGGTCCAGTTTTTACGGCTTTTGTAGCATTCGAATGAAAAGGCTCCCAACACTGCTTTTCAATTCCAATATCTCTCATGGTATTATATTATGAATCTTTCCCCTTTCGGTCTATTATTACTATTTTCTTTAAATCGGCTATTTGCCATATTTCATCTCTAATACATGCCATGAGAGTTGGACGCTATAACAGAAAACATGAACACCTAAGGCAACATATAGAGGGAGGAAAGAAAACACATACCAGAAGGCCCCAACAGACCTTCATTCCAGGGTACAGAGATACACTTGATTCACTCCTGCACCACATGAGTGAACAAAAGAAAAAAAGGAAAATAATTAAAATTTTGAGGTTTATATAATCCAAACTAATTAATGTAAAAGCAATTGGCAGAGAAAAATTGCACCCAAAAAAAAAAAACCCATGCTGCTGCATGCAACCCCTCTTCCCATTAAAAGCACATTAGTTAAACAATTAATTAACTCTACAGACAAAAGATTTATTATCAAAAAAATCATAAATGACTCCAAATGCCAGCATTTCCTTACATGCTAGTATCTGTGACTTCTGAAATGAAAATGAATTTATTTTTTATACAAGCATGTAGGACAACCCATCTATACATGCCTTTCTATTGTAATCGAAATCGATTTTCATTTTAATTGAATTGTTGTCTTGATTTAGTCATTAAAGACAGACAAAGCAGGTAACTTGCAGCATTTTCATTTAAAGGTACTTCAGTCACGACCCATTCTTTGGTTTAGGGCAATGCATGGTTCACTGTGTTAACAGGCTTAATTGCTGGTTAATTCACATAAACCAAACATTTGGACCCAAATCTGTAACAAAAATTGCATTAATATCTAGCAGTCCAGATGACTGCTCAAAGAGCACAATTGAATGCTAAGCAATAGGTGGGGGATCCACGGTTTTAATATTTTTGAAGTGAGTCCAAGTCTTGTACATTGACAACTACTGACTACCAAAAATATGGGAATACATACAAATGTAGTGGCAGAAGAACAAGATAAGTCGTAATCTTCGGGGACATACCAGTGGTAGGCAGCTTGCCTGAGCCAGTTATTAAGAACAACACTAGAACCGAGAGGCAAATTATCACACTTTTTCTTAATCTCCCATGATTTAAATAAAAAAACCAATACATTCACACTCATGAATTAGGCACAGGGGTCAAAATCCCTTGCTCTTAAAAAAAGCAAGCCTGAAGTGACTAAAGCCTTTGGGTTGTTCATCTACTTCTTTTCCTGGAGGCTACTTACAACAACAAACTCAATGAGACCTTGTTCTTTCTCTTTTTGGCTACTCTTGGGTAATGTCTTGGTCGGCAATGGAGTTAATGAAGATGTGGCATGGAGCCCGTGTTAAGTGTAGCAATAGGAAAGTGTGGAGTTTAGTTTCACTTATTATTTTTTGGTGTATTTGGAGAGAGAGACATAGTAGGGTATTTCAAGGGGAGGCTACTCCCCTTAGTTGCTTTAAAGATAGGATACTAAAAGTTCTTCATTTTTGGTTTTTGGAATCTTACCTGCATTAAATAGATTTTTTCGTAGAGTTTTTGAGGGTTGTAAGTGCCTTTTTGTAAGCTGCCCCTTTTTTGTATTTATTTCGCCTCTCTCAGGGTTTTAATGATATTACTCTTTACTCATCAAAAAAAAAATTATTGTTCAGAAACAGCCAGTGGCAAAATCCAAACCGTAAATTTAGAGACATGCACAGCTACAAAGTCTCAATTCATATTACCTCTTGGAACCACAATTGCATGGAATCCTCCAATGGAAACTTGTAATTGTAAGTAATTTCTTCACTAGCCACAATATGCCGTTTTGCATAAACGAAAATCTTCTTATGACCCTCGACACTTACAACCTTGGTATAGCAATTAGGCTGCAAGAAAATTGCTCTCAAATTAAAAAGGCCATCCTACAGCTTTTCCTTCATACAAGAAAAAGTTAAAATAATAACTTATGCAACTACCTCACATGAATGGTTTATAAATCTAGCAATCCCACCACGCTTTGTAGCGTCAACCTATAGACTTCAAAGAAATATTATTGAACAATATATCACTTTCTTTTCTATTTTTTATTAGCCATTAGGGGAGAAAAAACAACCTAGTTAGTGCTCTGAATCTTTCCCTTTGAGAGGAATTCTCGTGTATGGTCATTAAATTTGGCAAACAGTTCTCAGGACAGCATAGGAAATTATAAAGCCAACCAATAGAAGAAGGATTTGGAAGAAGCAGATGAAAGGCAATTCAGTAAAAAATCATAACTTCATACAATGAAAAGAAGCCAGGGCGATTTTTTATTTTTATTTTTGCCTGGGGGAGGGGGGTTAGCCATAAATTCCAGTCACTGCATGTTACGTATGGCCTCAGAATAAGTGCATAAGCTAATCTCAATTTATTTATCTTATAATTCCATCTATTGTGATCAACTTACCACATAACCATCATCCAGTCTAAAAAGATAACTGCTGCCAATTCCAATATTCTCATAATAACATTCACGTATATCAGATATCTGTAAAATCCAAAATCACAATCCATTTATAAAAGCATCGAATCAAGGGGCATTCCAAACAAAACAAAAAGAAGTATATAAGAAAAAAGAATCAAACAAAACTGTAACACCAAAAGAAAGAACGGAAGGAAAAATCAAAAGAAAAGGTAAAGAAATTGATGAAAATAATAGCTTTATACCTAACATAATGCACCTAATAATAAAAAGATTGTGTCAAGCATACACAAGGACATGCTACTTGTCCAAAAAAAAGGACTTGCACGAGGACAAATCAGTTCTCCAACATATTCGATAACAAAATCTTCCCCCTCAATTGGCTCCAGCACAACAAGCCCCCAATCATGTATCTTGCTCCGTTGGAAACGTAAACGTTTTATCCTCACCTGAAAAGAAACATAAAATAATTAATAATTATCACACAGGCACTTTAACAAAACATGCCAAAGGAAATCTCATTCTTCTAGTACCTTCAACTGAGTAGCTTTGAGAAGATCAGAGCCGTCAGCAGCAGCAAGAAGTGTTGGAAAAATGAGTTTGAACATATTAAATTAGCTATCTTTTAGTTAAAATTAAAGTAGATTCTACAAATTAATTTTTGGTGAGTCCACATAGGAATGTGTTTTCCTTTATGAGGAGATGAAGATTCTATATTGGGTTGCTCAAAACCATTAAGGAGTAAATGAGAAATTGCCTCCAAACATTACCACTTGAAAATGGTAACAAAAGCTTTAGGCTTGAAGGAAAGCTTGTGTCCCACATAAGATGGGAACAAGGCTTTTAAACAGTATATATACACCTACCTTAGAGTGGGGTTTGGGCCCCAAGGGGTACCCCAGTTTTGTGGAAGGGGGAGGACCTAGCACATGCTTGATTCACCACGCGCGCGCGCTGCCGCCCCGGGCCGAGCTTGGGCTTGGCCTTGGTGTATATATATCTTTTTAGAGAAAATTTTTCAAACCTGAAACGCTGTCGTTTTGCGACGTGCGTATAGTTACCGTTGAGAGTCCAAAACGCTGTCGTTTTGGAAGCGTTGTTTGACTGAATGGGCGTCTTCTACAGACACGACCCAAGCTTCATGCCTGTACCAGACAGGCATGAGCGAGTCTATAAATAGGACACGATCACAAGCATTCTGCATTCATTCATTCAATTCATTTAGCATATCGTCTTTATTTTGAGAGAGAGTTCTGCACAAGTTCTGGTTCGACAGACAACTATTGGTAGTACTTGCCTTTGTGTTGGGAGATCATTTTATCCTGAGAGACAAGTTGCCAAGAACTCTTTAGCATCACTGAGAGGGTAATAAATTATCTTAAGGAAATTGTGTCCAACACAAGGCTTGATCTGTTTCTGATTTCTGCAATTCGATTTCCTGTTCTACAACTCTTACAGGTTCTAATTTCGTTTATGAATTTGGTTTAAGTTTTATTATTTCTGTACTTTAATTCTGGAATAATATTCAACTGATATATATATATATATATATATTTACTAACAATCTTAAGAAAATTTAATTTATATATATATATATATATCAGTTTTATTTTCTCAGTTCTGCCTACCTGTTCTAAAATTCAAAACTGGAAGACCAGAAACTACAGATCTGAAGTTCCGAACTGATCTGAACTGAAACTCTTACAGAGCTGAAGTTCCGAACTGATCAAAACTGGAAGACCAGAAACTACAGATCTGAAGTTCCGAACTGATCTAAACTGGAAGACCAGAAACTACAGATCTGAAGTTTTGAACTGATCTAAACTGGATGACCAGCAACTACAGATTTGAAGTTCCGAACTGATCTGAACTGGAAGACCACAAACTACAGATCTGAAGTTCGGAATTGATCTGAACTGGATGACCAGAAACTACATATCTGAAGTTCCGAACTAATCTGAACTGGAAGACCACAAACTACAGATCTGAAGTTCCGAACTGATCTGAACTGGATGACCAGAAACTACAGATCTGAAGTTCCGAACTGATCTGAACTAGAAGACCAGAAACTACAGACCTTAAACTTCAGTTCTGAAATTCAGAACTTGAAATACAAAAATTCACAGACCTTCAAATTCAGTTCTGTAATCCAAAACTTAAAATTTAGAAAATACAGAACTTAAAATTCAGTTATGTTTTAACAGTTCTAGTATACTAGTTTGGTTTATGTAGAAATATATTTACAGAATTTTCCTGCATTTACAGAATTTGATTCTGAAATTTATTTTTACTAAATTTGAATATCTTGAATGCAAACAGTAATGGCTATTGATTCGACTCCTCCTCCTACCCCGACCGTTACGGTGGTGCCTCCTCCTACGCCTGTTATGGCACCTATGACTGTGAGTCATGGAGAGAGGCCAGAGAAGTTTAATGGGACAGATTTCAAGAGGTGGCAACAAAAGATGTTGTTCTACTTGACCACTTTGAATTTGGCCCGTTTCCTTCGAGAGGATGCTCCCGCATTGAAGGAAAATGAAACTAATAGGCAAGTGGTTGCTGCTGTGGAAGCATGGAAGCATGCTGACTTCTTGTGCTTCAACTACATCCTAAATGGCTTGGACAACCCATTGTATAATGTGTATTGTGCCTTCAATACTGCAAGAGAACTGTGGGAATCCTTGGACAAAAAGTACAAGACTGAGGATGCAGGGCTCAAGAAGTTTGTAGTGGGAAAATTCCTAGACTACAAGATGCTTGATTCCAAGACTGTTATCAGCCAAATTCAACATCTACAAGTGATTTTGCATGACATACATGCAGAAGGGATGTCTCTTAGTGAATCCTTCCAAGTGGCTGTAATTATTGAGAAATTGCCACCCCTATGGAAAGAATTCAAGAATTACCTGAAGCACAAGCGAAAGGAAATGAGACTTGAAGATTTGATAGTGAGGCTGAGAATAGAGGAAGACAATCGTGCATCTGAAAAGAAGGCAAGCAAGGCCATCATGGAATCCAAGGCCAATGTTGTGGAACAAGGGCAGAGCTCTCGCAATAACAAGAATAGAAAGCACAATGGCAATGGTCCCAAACAAGGTCCTACTAAAAAGTTCCAAGGCAAGTGCTATGTGTGCAACAAGCAATGGCACCGTGCTAAGGATTGCCGTAGTCACAAGGACCAAGGAAATCCAACCAAGAAACGCCCTCAAGCCAATATGACTGAAATGGACAACCTTTCAGATGATGTCTCAGACATGAACCTCTCAAACGTAGTCTCTGAGGTGAACTTCATTGGCAGCAATACCAAGGAATGGTGGGTGGACACAGGGGCTACTCGTCATGTTTGCTCAGATAAGAAAATGTTCTCATCATATCATAGTATAGATAATAGAGAACAACTCTTTATGGGTAACTCCTCTTCTTCTAAGGTTGAAGGCCAAGGGAAGGTGGTATTAAAGATGACATCGGGCAAAGAACTTACTCTCAATGATGTGCTGCATGTACCAGAAATTCGAAAAAATCTAGTGTCTGGATCATTGTTGAGTAAGAAGGGCTTCAAGTTGGTGTTTGTTTCAGACAAGTTTATCCTCACCAAAAATGGGATGTATATAGGGAAAGGGTACATGAGCAATGGGCTCTTCAAAATGAATGTAATGACTATTGTACCTCCTACTAAGAATATTAATAATAAGAACACATCTTCTACTTATATGCTTGAATCTTCAAATGTGTGGCATGGTAGACTAGGACATGTTAATTTTGATACATTGCGTAGATTAATTAATATGGAATGTTTACCTAAATTTGAAATAGATCCAAATCATAAATGCGAGATTTGTGTGGAATCTAAACTTACAAGAACTTCTTTTCAATCAATTGAAAGAAGTAGTGAACCTCTAGAATTAATACATTCAGATATTTGTGATCTGAAATTTATTCAAACTAAAGGTGGTAAGAAATATTTTCTTACATTTATTGATGATTGTACAAGATACTGTTATGTTTACTTATTAAGAAGTAAAAATGAGGCATTGGAAATGTTTATTCATTTCAAAAATGAGGTTGAGAATCAACTTGATAAGAAGATCAAGATATTGAGAAGCGATAGAGGAGGAGAATATGAAGCACCTTTTGGTGAATTCTATTCTCAACATGGTATTATACACCAAACAATTGCATCCTATTCACCTCAACAAAATGAGATTGCTGAACGTAAGAACCGAACTTTAAAAGAAATGATGAATACATTACTATTAAGTTCTGGACTACCTCAGAATTTGTGGGGGGAAGCAATCCTTTCTGTAAATTATATTCTCAACCGAATACCTCAAAAGAAAACCACTAAATCCCCTTACAAGTTATGGAAAGGTCGAAGACCTTCTTACAAATACTTAAAAGTGTGGGGGTGTTTGGCTAAAGTGGCAGTACCTATACCTAAAAAGGTTCAAATAGGACCAAACATAGTTGATTGTATTTTCATTGGGTATGCTCATAATACTAGTGCATATCGCTTTCTTATTCATAAATCAAAAATTTTCGATATGCATGTCAATACTATTATCAAGTTAAGGAATGCATCTTTCTTTGAAAATTTATTTCCTTACAAATCCACACAGGATTCGAACTCAAGCAAAAGAACTCATGATACTGCAATAAGCAGTAGTCAAGGCCAAGAAGATGATGATGAACCTAGATGCAGCAAAAGAGCTAGAACATCAAAATCTTTTGGTCCAGATTTTCTAACATATTTGTTAGAAGATGAGCCTCAAAGCTTTAAAGAAGCAATATCGAGCCCTGAAGCTCCATATTGGAAAAAGGCTATTAACGATGAAGTAGAATCCATTTTGCAAAATCATACGTGGGAACTAGTGGATCTTCCACCAGGTTCAAAACCTCTTGGATATAAATGGATATTGAAGAAGAAAATGAAAGCAGATGGATCTATTGATAAATATAAGGCCAGACTGGTTATCAAAGGTTACAAGCAAAAGGAAGGCTTGGATTATTTTGATACATATTCACCAGTTATGAGAATATCATCCATTCGAATGTTAATAGCTATTGCAGCTATGCACAATCTTGAGATACATCAAATGGATATAAAGACAGTTTTCTTAAATGATGATTTGGATGAAGAAATATAAATGGAACAACCCGAAGAGTTTATTGTTCCAGGTCAAGAAAAGAAACTTTGTCGGCTTGTTAAATCACTTTATGGATTAAAGCAAGCACCAAAGTAATGGCATGAGAAATTTGACAATGTAATGATGTCAAATGGGTTCAAAATCAACGAGTGTGACAAATGTGTATATGTCAAGAACACCAAACATGGGTTTGCCATTATTTGTCTCTATGTTGATGATATGCTCATTATGGGTAGTAATAATGAAGTCATTAAAACTACCAAGAAAATGTTAAACAATAAGTTTGACATGAAGGACTTAGGTGTTGCCGATGTTATACTTGGGATAAAAATTTCTAGAACATCAGATGGACTAATATTATCTCAATCACATTACATTGAGAAAATTCTCAAGAAATTTAAACAAGATGATAGCAGTCCAGCGAGAACACCTGTAGATGTAAATCTACATTTATCCAAGAATAATGACAAAAACATATCACAACTAGAATATGCACAAATAATTGGCAGCCTAATGTATGTCATGAATTGTACCCGTTCAGACATAGCTTACGTTGTCAGCAAATTGAGTAGATACACAAGTAATTCAGGTCCAGACCATTGGAAGGCAATAGTTAGGGTTTTGAGGTATCTAAAATACACCCAAAACTATGGATTGCACTACTCAAAATATCCAGTAGTACTTGAAGGATATTGTGACGCTAATTGGATATCCGACACCAAGGACTCAAAGTCCACAAGTGGCTATCTATTTACACTTGGTGGTGGAGCGGTGTCTTGGAAATCTTCTAAGCAAACGTGTATTGCTAGATCCACGATGGAATCTGAGTTTATTGCACTAGATAAAGCTGGGGAAGAAGCAAAGTGGCTTCGTCACTTCTTAAAAGATATTCCAATGTGGCCAAAACCTATGCCCGCTATCTGCATTCATTGCGATAGTCAATCAGCGATTGGTAGGGCACAGAGTCATATGTATAACGGTAAGTCTCGACATATTCGTCGAAGACACATTACCGTGAAACAACTTCTCTCTAATGGTATTATGACTATTGAATACATAAGGTCAAAAGATAACACTGCGGATCTGTTAACTAAAGGTTTGACCAGAGAGCATGTAAGTAAATCATCGAAGGGAATGGGTTTAAAGCCTATACACTAAAGAGTCGCCATAATGGCAACCCAACCTAGCTGACTGAAGATCCCAATATCTAGGTTCAAAAGCACAACCGAATTGTGTGTGACTCATTGAGATTACTATGGAGATTAAACTCATACTCATTCCTATGATTAGAATAGTGATGCCTGCAGCATTGAACAGGGTAAGCTAAGCTTTTAATGATTCCTATATCTTGTTAAAGACAAGTGGGGTATAGCAGAATACTCTTCATAAGAAGTCACCTATGTGAGTGTGAACTAGGTCAGTTCTATGAAAATGATAAAGGCTAAATTCTCTAGAAGCACTCATGAAACCAGGAATTGTTCAGGGCCAAAATGAACACAATCGTGAGAACCAACTGTGTTAGGAAAGATTCTGTGTGAATGCTGTTGTCTTGGTTTACACAAACGATTGAACAGTTCAAGACATCATGTTCACTGATCAATCAGTAACCCCGATAACATTTCACAAGAGAAGGTTCAAGGCCACAAGCTACCTTCCTCTATACAGGAAATTTCCAAATGAACTCTCTCTTAGTGTCTGCATGTCGTTTGCATTACTTTCAGTCAATTTCATTTATGTGGGGGATTGTTGGAAAAATGGGTTTGAGCATATTAAGTTAGCTATCTTTTAGCTAAAATTAAAGTAGGTCCCACAAATTAATTTTTGGTGGGTCCACATGGGAATGTGTTTTCCTCCATGAGGAGATGAAGATTTTATATTGGGTTGCTCAAAACCATTAAGGAGTGAATGAGAAATTGCCTCCAAACATCACCACTTGAAAATGGTAACAAAAGCTTTAAGCTTGAAGGAAAGCTTGTGTCCCACATAAGATGGGAACAAGGCTTTTAAACAGTATATATACACCTACCTTGGAGTGGGGTTTGGGCCCCAAGGGGCACCCCAGTTTTGTGGAAGGGGGAGGACCTAGCACATGTTTGGTTCACCACACGCACGCGCGCGCGCTGCCACCCCGGGCCAGGCTTGGGCTTGGGCTTGGGCTTGGGCTTGGGCTTGGTATATATATATCTTTTTAGAGAAAATTTTCTAAACCTGAAACGCTGTCGTTTTGCGACGTGCGTATAGTTACCGTTGAGAGTCCAAAACGCTGTCGTTTTGGAAGTGTTGTTTGACTGAATGGGCATCTTCCACAGACACGACCCAAGCTTCATGCCTGTACCAAACAAGCATGAGCGAGTCTATAAATAGGACACGATCACAAGCATTCTGCATTCATTCATTTAGCATAGCATCTTCAGTTTGAGAGAAAGTTTTGCACAAGTTCTGGTTCGGCAGACAACCATTGGTAGTGCTTGCCTTTGTGTTGAGAGATCATTTTATCCTGGGAGACAAGTTGCCAAGAACTCTTTAGCATCACTGAGAGGGCAATAAATTGTCTTAAGGAAATTGTGTCCAACACAAGACTTGATCTGTTTCTAATTTCTGCAATTCGAGTTCCTGTTCTACAACTCTTACAAGTTCTAATTTCGTTTATGAATTTGGTTCAAGTTTTATTATTTCTAAACTTTAATTTTTGAATAATATTGCAACTGATATATTTGTTTACTAACAAGAAGGTTGCGAAACTTAACCTTGTTTGTTCTTGCAAAAAGGCCCTTAACATTTGAGAACTGAGGTAATTTAACCTCAGAACCATTATACTAAGCAAGCAAATGATGAACTCCCCTAGCACGAGCTCTTTCAGCAGGACTTGCATCTAGCAACCACTTATGCCATTCCCAACCATTGATTGAAGATCGCACAAATCCATCAGATCTCGGGCAGGGATTAGATGTTCTGGATCTACAGGTCTTGATCTTCCGCACAACAATTTGTCTACCAGCCAATTGCTTTGCAGCACCCTTTGCTAGTTTCAATACCTTTCTAGAGTGTGATGATGGCGTAGCATCCATTGAACGCTTCCTCTTCAGCTTTGGTACCTTAGTTGCTATGCACAAGAATGGACAATCTGCAGAAAAAGGTAAAAGTTAGGTGCAAAACTAATATTTGAAATCAAATAATCAAAGAACTGTTACACAACCATAGAAAAGAGAAATTAAGAAATGCCATATAAAAGAGAGAATATCAAGAATATGATGTTGACATTTTGGTGTTTTTCTGGAACAATCAACAGCAAGCACTTCCTTAATGCCAACAACCTTGCCACTGCTATTAGTAATCTTCTCAACACCATCAGAGTCCTCCGTGAAAACAGAGACACTCTCTTTGCTACACTGTGGATCGTCTCTTCTGACCTCGTTATCTAGGTAAAACATTTAATAACTGTTTCTATTAGAGAAGTGACAATCATCCATGAAATTGCAAAATAACTTAATTATGAAGGCAAATGAAATACCCTGCAATACTCAAGCAACCTTCACTGATTTCCAACCAGTTGTATTATGGGTTGACGAGTAATCTCTGTGAAAATTAGCATCAATAGATGATTTAGTTTGGAAATTATTTAGCCTTAATTCAAATCCTGCAATTTCAGACACATCTCCAGATAAATCCTGTTTGCTTAACGTCTCTCAACAGATTGATTCTGGTAATTTAATGTCCCCAAAAGTTGCACACTGAGACAAAGATCCCAACTTTTTCTGTGCCAACTTTTTCTTGCAATAATACGTATATTTACCAATCACCAAAGATACCCCTGAAGGGCCTGAGCTGTGACAATTCCTTGATCTTTCCCTAAGCTTGTTAAGTACAGCAGGAGAATCATCAGATCTCTCTTTTATGATCCCAAGTGCTCCTTCCTGAAACAAAGTCATAAGCATCAACTGAAATTCAATGACATAAAATCTTGAAGGAAATTGTAACGCCCCGACCCTTTTATCGAGAAATTAAGTCACTAAGTTAGGTATTAAAAATCTTACGAAGGAAATAAAAAGTTACAGGAATTAAACCGAGATAAAAATAAATGAATAAATAAATAAATATTAAAAGAAAATAAAATAAAATAAAACAAATAATTAAATTGTCAAACGAGACATAAACACAAAATAGGAAAAAGGGGCAAAAGTGAGGCTAAGAGGATTTAAACCTTTGACCAAGTGAAGGAAGCACACGGCACCCAAAAATTTACCCAGTGGGCTCCTAGCATCTTTGTGCCTAAATATACAACATAATTGTATATAAGCCTAATTTAGTCTAAGCCCACCTCCCAAATTGGCCAATGGCCATACATGCAAACCCCTCATCATTAACTGAGCCTCTTCACATCAGCTCACATCATCCCACCTCAGCTCTTACATCAGCCCACATGATCACACCTAAGCTCACAAGTGCATGCACATCTGTATATGTATAGATGTGTACTTATATACACGAGTCTTACATATTTAAAACACTTCAAGTCTGTATGTTGCATCCTCCACCGAGAGAGTGACCAAACAAGTTGTGAGTGAGAACCATGGCCATGTGAGTGTGTAAGGCCTTGCATGTGTGAACGAAAGTGTGTGTGTGTGTGTGTGTGTGTGTGTGCATGGTGAGTGTGTCCATTGGAGGTGCACAAGGAAAGGGAGAAACTGGGCTAGTTTGAGGAAGCTTGAGAGGATCCAGTTGAGCCACGAGTAGAGAGAAACCACTGTCCGAGAGGTATAAGCATCAAAACTAATTGATTTTGTTTGAATTATTGGTACTGTTTTTGGTGTTATTGAGCCCTATTAACTACATGCGTGATGTTTAGAATGAGTAATCCTGATCAAGGCATGAAAATAAGACCTCGAAATAGCCCCAAAACCACAAATCGTGCACAAACCGCCATTAACAGACCTCCAAAGATGCAAGTTTGAAACAACCGAGACAAAACCAAATTTGGTTGATCAAACCCTAAACTAGAACTTCTGAGGATTTCAAAAACCCTATTCCGCGACCTAGAATCTTAAGAAAAGACTCCCAAATCATCATTTACAGGTTTCAGGTTTTAGTCACAGTCTTCAAAACTCACTGTTAAATCTGATTTTGAGAATGAGAAATTGAAGCCCCATGATCAATGAGCAAAATAAAACAAACAGCACTTAAAATGGCCTAGAAAACAAGCTCGAATTGAGCCTGTTACAGACCACGATAATGGAGTGGAACTCAGTGTTTGATCCAATTCGATCCAAGAAAGCAATGTTGGAAACTTACCTTAGGTCCCAGAGACACGATGGAATCAAAACAGAAAGCAAAAACATCCTAAAAAGCCACGAAATGAGAAAGAAAAATTCTAGGGTTTTGGATGAAAAGTGGCAATCGTGATAGGGAAGACGATACTGTTCGGGTCGGGACCCGACCGACCGGGCGTATGGGTCATGTGAAATTGTGTCGTTTGGGTTAAGTGGGAAAAATAATAAAATAAGAAAACGCTGACGTCAGCATGACGCATTAAACCAGACCAAACCGTTTGGTTTTTAACCAAACTGAACCGGTTCGATTAAATAGGGGCTGAACCGGTTGATTTATTATAAAGTTTTCTAAAATTTCATTTTGACCCCCCAACTTTCAATTAATTATGAAATTACCTAGAAAATTAAATAAAAATTAATTTAAAATCCTTTTTAAATTGAAAAAATTTTCAAAACACCTATAAGCCAAAAATTAGTCAAACGACGTCCAAATAAAATAAAAGAATAGTGTAACCTAATTTTTTGAGCATTCCAGACTCAATGGCGGAGTCCAATTTATGAAATTAAGTCCCGAGAATTTAGACACGTGAAATGTAAAATTATCATTTTACCCCTAATGATACCCGGGGTCAGTTGAATGTAAAAGATAGTCCATTTTGACTATTTGGGGCAATCCGGACTCAATGGTAGAGTCCATTTTGGCAAACAAAGTACTGAAAAATATGACACGTAAAAACATAAAATCACAAAAATTTCCTAGGCTTAAAATAAACTTTAGATCTAGAAAAGTCTAAAACAATTATCTTTGACACTTTGAACCTAACGGTAACATCCTTGTGGAGTAAATAAGACCCGGTAACGAACTAAAAAATGACCAATGCATCCCTAAGACTTAATGAAGCTATAGGAAGAGGGTAATTGGAATAGAGATGGCTCTAAATTGACAGTTAAATTATGTGATACCTTGAACAGGAAAGTAACAAGATCTTGAATTGTGATTATAGGGACCCTTGATAAGGAAGGATTTTTGGAATTTTCTTTTGGGACTTCAGGTGAGTATTTTCATACCATGTTGAGGTGGGTTTTCAATATAGATATAAATATCGAACTCTTTTATGATTTGAAAATAGACTCCTACCATTTGATATCGATTTGAATGACTTATTGATATTACCATTTTCTTATAGCTTGTTAACAAATGCATTGTACCTAGTATATGTTTTAAATGACCCATTGATATCTACATTGTCTTTGATTCAAGAACATATTCTGTAAAATACTCATGACACTATAGAGTTTTTCTTACAAATTTCTAAACAGTTTTGGCTAAAGACTAAATATGGAACTCTTATTTGAATAATCGAGATTGTTATTGATGTTATTGATTTTGGATATGATTTTGATGTTTTGGATGAAACACCCTTCTGTGATTGGTCATTATTAAATAGATTGTGACCTTATTGATCTCAGTCAGCGAGAAAATAATTGGCTGACCATTGAACCCTGCCCACGGGGTATATAGGTGGTGTTATTGAATATCGATCTTAGTCAGCGAGATTTTAATTTGCTGGCCATAGAAGATGGACTTTTAATGATTTGAACTTTTATAAATATTGAATGTGAACTATGATTGAACTTTGAGTCTTCGAACTAAGAACTGTTGAACTACGATTTTGATTATCAAATTATAAAATTGATATCGAACTATGATGTTGATTTTGAACTATGAATATTGTTATTGAAAACGACTTTGAACCGTAATTATATATGATCGAGTTACAATATTAGACTATGCTGTCGATTTGACTATAACTATTGATATTGAAAACGATTTCGAACCATGTTGAATTATAATATTAATCATCATTATCAAACTATGTTATTGGATCATTATATTGATTGTGCTATGATATCAATTTTGATTTACGAATGTGATTGAACTGAGATTTATTGAAAACGACTTTGATACTATTCTCTGATCTGTTGTATTTAATATGATGTATTTTAATTTCATATAAGTATAGAGATTTCAGACTGTATTACATAGTAGTTTTGAAACCCCTAGCATGTTATGGAATTACTCACTGGGCTTGTTGAAGCGTACATCATTCCCTTAACATTTTTCAGGTAAGGACTAGACAAACTTGCTTTCAGGTGATGCAGGATAAGTGCTTAAGAGATGAAGCGAGTTCTTTTGATGAGTCCTTGACCGAACATAGACTAGACATTTTAGATTTTGTGTATTAAGTTATGTAATGTTATGCTACTTTAGACTTGGAAGCTATGATCTTTAGTGAGGACATTTTAAAAATTGACCGATTAAGTTGTGTAGATTATTTTGTGGATGTGAAGAAGAAAAAAAAAATTATTCCGCTGCGTATACGGTAATTAGAAAAGTATTGTGATTATTAAAAAAAGTTTCGGTGGCCGATCACGAACCCCTAATCCGCATAGGTCGGGTTCCGTGTCGTGACAAAAATATAATAATAATAATAATAACAACAACAACACATATATACACATACTGACATTCATAAATAGAAAAGAATAGCTGACAGAATTAGAAGAAACTTCTGAAAGAAGGCTGAGTAAACAGAAAGATAACAAATAAAAAAACTGCCTCATTATTATCAGATTTCCAGTGTTTCCTTGAAGAACACCATGACATTAAAAATTCATGAAGAGCATCATCGACTTAAAAGGATTTCAACTCTCTGAGCACATCATTGTGTAACTTCTGCCGGCACATTGCAGTAGCAACATGGTCTCTGATCTTAGGAGTACACTCTTTTGACCTGAAGGGTTGGAAATTACAAGTCCATGATGGACAAAGTGTTTTAGAATGTCCCCAGATCCAGGTGGACATGGCTCATCATTTTTTTGGTCATTAACCACATTGTCTACATGCGTGCACAATACATGAAATGCAGTTGACAAAAAAATAGATAGAGAATTTTCATGTCCAAGAACAGTAGTCTGATAAAAAGGTTTTGCTGATTGTAATGGAGTCTGACAATCATCAGACGTAATTATTCTTGAACCGGGCTGCATGAAAGGAAAACAATACCCACTCATATGGCTGTGCCCACCAGAAGAGACAACAGTAACCTGCAGAGAAAATAATAGTTCTTCTCCATCACGGCAATGAGCTATAAATAATAATATATATATATATATAATAATATATCAATGATTGCCAGAAGAAATCTGATTAAGAAATAAGTTTTTTTAGATTACCTCACTCAATTCACCATCTGTTGGAAAATCAACTAATTTCCTCACTTCCTTCTCAATGAAAGTTTCAAAATATTGAACCAAAGACATCTATGCAGATAAATGGAGATCATTCTCAACGCTTCCCAAGATGTAGTCCACCTCATCAGATTCCTCACAAATTTGTTCAGTGCTTACTAGGGTCCATTTAGAAGACTTTTCTCCTCCAAAAAAAGATGAAGACACCGTAGGGGACCCTAGATCAGTATCTAGTGCCATTCCCATAGGTTCAAAACCAGGGGGCAAATCACTCTCACAAGTAGAGATTGTTGTTTTGATAACTGTAAACATTGGAATGGCCTTCAGATACAATATATACAATAAACGATCACAATAAAGCCTCCAGGACACTGATAACTTACAGATTCTGCAGATAGCTTTTCAATCTTCCCACCATATCCCATGTACCGAATGCCCCGTTCAACAGCATCATTATGACCAGACCAATGTTTTCTCTTTCTCCAGGCAGAGGAATATTCCATTATAGGATCATAAAAGACAGCATTCCACATGACCTGCATGCAAGAATCAAAAAACATTTTGCAGGCAATTATATATGCACCCCAAAAGTTCCCAAAGCTTCCAACAGATTTCACCCTTAATGGAAACTTTGTAGGACTTCCATTAATAGGACAAATCTGATCAGCAACATTACTAGATACTGATGCTTCACTCCCTGAAGCAACATTGTCCCACCTTGCATCAAAATTTTCAGACTGTTCACGTAAAACAACATGGTCAGAGGAATTAGGCAGTAAAGAAATGACAACACCAGCCGTTTTGTTGGCACTTGAAAAAATTATCGCTTTTCTATCCAAAGAACAAGTTTTAATGAGCTGATTGACCATTTCAACTTTAAGATGCCTGTAGGTTTTCTTTGTAGCAGCACACTTGGCAATTATATGGCTGATAATCTCATCTAGGCTATCTAGCACAACTCTACAAGCTGCTTTCATGATTCCAAAGTGTAATTGGGAGCAAACATCTTCAGAAACTTCACAGATGAAGATTAATAAAGAGTCTCATTGTCTTTGGCATCAGATAAAGATACACTTCCAGGTCCAGCAGATCTCCAAGTATTTATCACAGATTGCAAAGTGAAGGGTTTAAATTTCTTGTCAGCATGATATATCTGCACAATGACATAATCACAAAGCAGAGTAAGAGAAAGCATAACCACAAAGAGTTCTTCTCAGGTAGAAAAACATGTATCCATGAGAAGAAGTGTCCATAGTTACAACTTACGCGTAAAAAAAGAGATATTCATGCCAAAGAATGCAAATAACTTGAAACTGACTATCTTTAGTGAAATTGAAGACGTAACAGGCAATGAGAATAACTTTTGTTCGCAAAATTCAACTTATTTCTATGAGTATAATGTTACCTAAAAAAAACTCCACTTACTCCTATGAGAAAGAAGCATCTCCTAAATCCATATAATTCAACATGTCAGATTAAACTCCTCATATAATGGGCAACATCAAAACTTCATAAAGTCTAGAGTGTCTGGTGCTTGTCCAGGATTTTTACCAGCCTATGGCACATTTCAACCATTTTGATATAATTCATTGAGCATGACACGTGACTATGACCATGACATTTTTTTTCAATTGCAAACTTTATATATGATCGTAATATTTTAGTTGTATAGCTCACCATTAATGAATTGTGAAGATACCTGTAGTGATGCCAAGAATAAAGTTCTACAAGAGAGTGAGGACCATGTTTCCTCCCCTCATCATCCTCAAACACCCAACATGATTCTTCACTTGACCGTGAGTTTTAAGGGGTGAAAAAAGGAAAATAAATAAATGTAGATCTCATTTAACAGAACTTTTGAATGGCGTTACTTCATAAAAATTAAAAAAATATATATACAAAGAGCCTTTATTGAGAAGCAAAAACAGAATTGTTAAACCAAAGAAAGTGGTAATACCAGTGGCAGATATGATGTAGTTGAGCTAACTGCTTCAGAGTTTGGCATTGGCCGGCTGGTGCTAGAACCATTGTAGTTGGAACAAACTTGGGATGCTAACTCTAAGTCATAATAAACAGCCACTGCAAACTCTTGTTTACTTGTGGCGAACTCTTTACCAGAACCAGTAAAATAATTTGTGGGGTCATTTATGCCAGAGGCACCCACATTAAATACGAGAAGCCGGTGGCAACGTGGTCAGGAAACTGCTTGAAGTACTTCAATGGCACAGGGTTGATTAAAGTGCCATTGATGATGGGATACACAGGAAGCTCCTCAGGCAAGAAACCAGTAGATAAACCCTGGTACAACTGCTCCTGAATATAAGGGCCATACATCTGGCCATGCTTATTGACATACATCATCCACGCACAAATGCAGGCGAGGCATGGGCGTATCCAATGTAACCCTTGTCCTGGAATGAAGGCCTTCCAGTATCACAAGGCTGGGGACTATTGTCATTCAACTGGCAGCTCATCTCTGTTTCTGAATGTACTTCTCCATCACAATTGCAGCATGATGAAGACGTGTGAAAATTATTGAAGCATCTGAAGAGGAATTTCCCAATAGAAAAATATATATTATAAACAAAGTGAAAACATGAGAAAATGATTAACCATGAGAATTAAGACATCTAGGAATGACACGATACCCATGGCTCAGCTCCACAAAAGAGGTAACATCACCATAATTGCCTCTGCAGATGTTTGAAACTAAATCATGACCGACAGAATCTGATATCTTCAGCCTCTTTCTAGAGAAGAAAGGGTGGTCGTATTCACTGGGTTTCTGAATCAAAGCAGCCTATTACGCTGGTTGACGCGACCATTGTGAGGAAAAGTAGGTCTTCGAGTATAATAATTAGTTATTTTTGAGTTAAAATTAAAGTGGGTCTCACATATTAATTTTGGTGGGTTCATATGACAATGTGTTCTCCTCCACAAGAAAATTAAGATCGTGTATTGTGTTACTCAAAATCATTAAAGAGTGAATGAAAAATTGCTTCCAAACATCACTACTTGAAAATGGTAACAAAAGTTTGAAACTTGTGAAAAGCTTGTATCCCACATAAGATGGGTACAAGACTTTTAAAAAATATAGATACAATTACCTTGAAGCAATGAGGAGAACCTAGCACACGTGTGCCGCCCCGCCCCACACCGGGCCAAGTCAAAATTGGTTTTGGGCCTTAGCCCGCTTTGTATATATCTTTTTAGGAAAAACTTATTTAAATATTTTTTCAAAAATGCTGCCGTTTTTGTCATTGCTAGAAATAGTCCAAAACGCTATCGTTTAGTTACCAGGATAATTAAGTTCAACGCTGTCATTTAGTAATTACGTTTGGTTTTAGTTTAAATCCAAAACGATCACTACAAGAAATGGCACTATTAGCGACGCATGCGTGCGTCGCTAATAGTGGACTTTTGTGTTGCCAAAGGTCTTTTGCGACGCCAAGGCGTGCGTCGCTAAAGGCATCGCAACTACTCGTGTTGCTAATAGTATTTGCAATGAACGCACCCGTTGTGTGTTGCTGAAGGTGACTATTAGCAAAGGTCTTTTGCGACGCCAACGCGTGCGTCGCTAAAGGCGTCGCTAATAGTATTTGCGACGAACGCACCCGTTGTGCGTCGCTGAAGGTGACTATTAGCGACGCACAAGGTGCGTCGCTAATAATTAGGTAATTACGTCACAAATACTACACAATGACGCAATGTGCGTCGCTGAAATCCACTATTAGCGACGCTCAGTATGTGTCGCTAATAGAGCTTTCAAAGACGCACACAGTGTGCATCGCTAATATAACTTTTAGCGACACATATACTGTACGTCGCTAATGGTTGTTTTTAGCGGCGCTTAGTGTGCGTCGCTAAAAGTTTTTTTTTTTTTTTTTGTGAAGATCGTATTTGCTTTGTTTTATTTGTTATTTTATTTCTGTTTAAACCTGTGTCAATCATCCATCCTGATATACAATAAAATTCAAGCATTCTGAAATGAATATATTAAAAAGAAAAAATACATTCATATATATACATATATTAAACTAATTATGTACATTTGTAAAAGTACAATTTAACAATAAATAGAAAAATTAAAAATTGTCTCCAAAAATGTAACTACAGATGTCCATGTAAAGAAAAAATAAATAATTAAAAATAACAAGTTTCGATGCAAAACATAAAGACGTGGCAATAATCCCGATCAATCTGAAATAAAGATCAAATGATATATATTAGAACAATTATTAAATATATATGAACATAGAATGTGAATAGTTTTTTTTTTTTTTTTTGCATGCATAAATAGTAAAAATGGCATAAAGTATCATAAGTCTATTTTATCATTTGTGAGGTGTGTGATGGGGTTTCGGTGTAGTTAGGCCGATATCCGGCATTTTGGTCTGTCAAAACCCCAAAATGGACCTTTTTAGAGCTGAAACTTACATAAGTTTCAAACCGGGCATCCGAACTGAGTGTCGTAAGTTTGTGCAAGTTTATTTTATCATTTTTGAGGTGTGTGATGGGGTTTCGGTGTAGTTAGGCCAATATCCGACATTTTGGGCTATCAAAACCCCAAAATGGGTCTTTTTGGAGTTAAAACTTGCATAAGTTTCAAACCGGGCATCCGAATTGAGTGCCCTAAGTTCGTAAAAGTCTATTTTATCATTTGGGAGCTGTGTGATGGGGTTTCGGGGTCAGTAGGTTGATATCCGGGGTTTTGGTCTGTCAAAACCCCAAAATGGGTCTTTTTTGGAGCTAAAACTTGCATAACTTTCAAACCGGGCATCCGAACCGAGTGTCATAGTTCATGAAAGTTTATTTTATCATTTAGGAGCTGTGTGATGGGGTTTCGGGGTCAGTAGGCCGATATCTGGGGTTTTAGTTTGTCAAATCCCCAAAATGGGCCTTTTTTGGAGTTGAAACTTGCATAAGTTTCAAACCGGGGAATCCGAACCGAGTGTCGTAAGTTCGTGCAAGTTTGTTTTATTATTTTTGAGGTGTGTGATGTGGTTTCAATGTAGTTAGGCCAATATCTGAAATTTTGGTTTGTCAAAACCCCAAAATAGGCTTTTTTGGAGCTGAAACTTGCATGAGTTTCAAACCGGGCATCCGAACCAAGTGCTGTAAGTTCGTGCAAGTCTATTTTATTATTTGGGAGCTGTGTGATGGGGTTTCGGGGTCGGTAGGCCGATATTCGGGGTTTTGGTCTGTCAAAACCCCAAAATGGGACTTTTTGGAGCTAAAACTTGCATAAGTTTCAAACCGGGCATCCGAACCAAGTGCCGTAAGTTCGTAAAAGTTTATTTTATCATTTGGGAGCTGTGTGATGGGGTTTCAGTGTATTTAGGCCGATATCCGGTATTTTGGTCTGTCAAAACTCTAAAATGAGCCTTTTTGGAGTTGAAACTTGCATAAGTTTCAAACCAGGGATCCGAACCGAGTGCCGTAAGTTCGTGCAAGTTTATTTTATCATTTTTGAGGTGTGTGATGGGGTTTCGGTGTAGTTAGGCTTATATCCGGCATTTTGGTCTGTCAAAACCCCAAAATGGGCCTTTTTGGAGCTGAAACTTGCATAAGTTTCAAACCAGGCATCCGAATCGAGTTTCGTAAGTTCATGCAAGTTTATTTCATCATTTGGGAGCTGTGTGATGGGGTTTCAGGGTCGGTAGCCCGATATCCAGGGTTTTGGTCCGTCAAATCTCCAAAATGGGCCTTTTTGGAGCTAAAACTTGCATAAGTTTCAAACCGGGCATCCGAACCAAGTGACGTAAGTTCATGCAAGTTTATTTTATCATTTGAGAGCTGTGTGATGGGGTTTTGGGGTCGGTAAGCCGATATCCAGGGTTTTGGTTTGTCAAAACTCTAAAATGGGCCTTTTTGGAGCTGAAACTTGCATAAGTTTCAAACCGGGGATCCGAACCGAGTGTCGTAAGTTCGTGCATGTTTATTTTATCATTTTTGAGGTGTGTGATGGGGTTTCGGTGTAGTTTGGCCGATATCCAGAATTTTCTTCTGTCAAAACCCCAAAATGAGCCTTTTTGGAGCTGAAACTTGCATAAGTTTCAAACCGGGGATCCGAACCGAGTGCTATAAATTCATACAAGTTTATTTTATCATTTGTGAGGTGTGTGATGGGGTTTTGATGTATTTAGGCCGACATCCGGCATTTTGGTCCGTCAAAACTCCAAAATGGGTCTTTTTGGAGCTGAAACTTGCATCCCTATAAACTTAAATAAGTTTGTGCAAGTCTATTTTCATATGTGAAGTGTCATGCAGTTTGTAGGCCATTAGACCGAAGTCTTTTCTGGGGTTTTACGTAACATTTTCTAAAAATAATAAATGTACCAAAGTAAATAATTTTAAAAACTTACCAAGGCTGATCAGAACCTCCTTGCTAGCTGAGTATTGCCTTCATAAGAGCCTCTATCTGGGCCTACCGCTCCTTGAGCTCTGTCATCTCAACCCGCATCTCTGCATTCAGTCTCTCAGCTGCCTCAGTTCTCTGGGTGGCTACGTGAAACCTAGCATTGCTCTCGACGGTAGAGGACGATGCCGTCGGCTCTATCCCACTCCCTAAGCCACTCACATATCCACACCTCTTACCCAGAACAGTCTCTCGTATCTGGTCATCGGTCGGCGATTGCTCACCCTCAAAGGTCGGCCGAACACACATCTCGACCATCTCCTCCTAAAAAAACATAAACATTATATTAATATTAAATTCGTAATAGTGGTATATATATATTTTCCAACTTACATAAAGCCGCTGAGCTTCAGGCCCAATCTAACCCTTCTCGGGATTGTAGTACGTCCTGTGCCACAACTCAATGGGACTGGGTGGTGCACCGATCTCCTGGTCTCGCTGTAGCAAATAAATAGTAGATTGTGAAAATTGATTTCATGAATACATTATACAATGAGAAATTGATACATTTATTAACTTACCATCTCATGCATATACCTAACAAAAGAACGTGATCCACCAAAGTGGGTCACCTTTTGCTTGCTTCTGCTCTCGCTATTTTTCTTACTAAGTTCCTACACTTGGCCAAAACAAAGAAGGTTAGTATAAATGACAATGATTCATCATACAACAAAAGTAATTTTGACAATTTTTACCTGGAATGCGTCACTAGCGAACCGATCGCATAGTAACATCCAATCTTCCACCGCCACCCCTCTGTAGGGTCTGTCGCGAGGCTCTCTACCGGCTGCCACCTCCGCCTCGTAGTGCATGTGGAGCCTATGTCAGTAGTCCCTGAAACGGGTTCCCAAGTAACGGTCGACTGCTTTCACGACATGAGGCAGGTGGAGATCGATGTCAAATTTCTCCTATAAAAGCATGTCATTGTCAAAACATTACGGCATAACATATGTTAAAATTTAGTTGAACACAATAATAAAAGACATACCTGGATATGCACATGAATATATCGTCTCTCCGCGTCAGTGACCTGACTCCAGTCACTAACATGGAGTGGGGCGCATAGCCGGCAAATGATGCCGACCTCCTTGATGAACTGATGTGCCCACCCAGCAACGGGCTTCAGCAAGCTCGGAGGTATCTCAATCTGAAGGGGCATGCCCCCCGCTACCTCCATCTGAACCTGCAAGCTGCGATTCTTCGACCTACCACGCCCTTGTCTAAGGGCGGTGGTCGAAGCTTTAGAAGAAACAAAATAGAAACAATTAGTACCATAGTTATATAATCATTAATAAAAATGGAAACTATGCATACCATCGACGGCAGGATCGGTCGACCCTGTAGATGAGGGGGAAGGGGTCGATGGGTCCTGCATAACTGCGCATCTGCGTGAACCTGGTCCAACCATATCTAGAAATAAAGTTTAAAAATAAATTTGTTTCTATTTAATTATAAAAATTAAAATCCTTATCGAAGTAAAAATGATTACCCATTACATCATAAAATTGAATATCCATTACATTATAAAAGTCGAAAACCATTACACTTGATAGTAACACATGTAACAACTATTACAATTATTCAATTGCGTCTGTATCATCATCTGAACTTGAATTTTCTTCATTCTCGGTACAATACTCTAACAATGTGTCATCATCAAAATCACTGTCCTAGTCATCATCATCATTAATGAACGTTACATCCCTCAAATCTAATTGTGTGGTATTGGTGACGTCGGAAGCTACGACATGATCTGATTCTACATCAGTTCTATTTAACCGATACGAAGTAACATCTTCCTGATCATGCCGGACAACACCATCGTGGGCAGTTTGAGACTCTTCTTGTAGTGCCTCCTCAATCCTCTCCAAATCTTCATCGTTCTCGCCAACTTCTAGGACATCATAAATATTTCTAGTTTTTATTTTTTGGACAACATGCCAATCACCTCTTATTTTTGGGTCCTTCAAATAGAAAACTTATTTTGCTTGAGATGCCAAAACATACGGATCATCTTTAAATGTCATACGTGACGTATTAACACTTATGAAGTGCTTATCGATCTGCATTCCCTCAACAATGACTCAAACGCGGTCGATGGTCCCGTGTCACTCCTGTGACTACTCGAGAAAGTTGTAGCCCCTTACAAGTCTGCCAGCATTTGTGGCAAGCCTTCGTAACCAACCCCAACATTATCACCAAAGTCATCATCGTCGTTTTCTTCTTCATCATCAAATACTACTCGTACATCATAACGTTCCCCGTGAAATTCTCAACACGTATACCTCTTGTCCATCCCGTGTTCGAGTAGGTGCTCTTTGGCCTTATCTATGTGCATATAATCCCTATTATTGTACCTCCTACATGGACATCTTATCCTATTTCTCTCATCTGCAGATGCACGAGCAAACTCAATAAAATCTTTGATCCCCTTCACATACCCTGGCAAATGCCTGCCCCTCAAGTCCATCCAACTCTTATCCATTTTCGTCTACCTAATACAAGTCAAAAATGATACTTGTTATAAATATGAAACATGAATCCTATAACCTCCAACTTCTCTCTAAAGGGTAAGGTGGTCCTATCTCATTCATGAATGCACAATCTACATTGCAATCAGCAGCAAATCAAATGTTTGATTCCACTCGGACAAAATTTTGGCAGCATCTCCCCACAGTTCTTCAAGTATACGAGATAGACGTTAGCACGCCTAAATTTATACCCAAAGAACAATAGGAAACCGTACGAAAATTTTATCATAGTGAAATATTCAAGTATATGCGCTATTGATTGCAATGCAGATTTATGCATTCCTGAACTGTCCTCTCTAAACAATTTAAGAATTGATCTTCATACACACGAGCCCAATCGCGAATAAATTTTGCGACAAGATTCACATGTGATGAAAATGACTCCTGAACGGGGCTAGGCTTACATGAATGCAATTAAAAAATTCATTAGTGTAAGGGAAAACTCTGATTGTTAGACAGAGTTTTGCTTTAAAAAACATTAACAATAGCATTGAAAATGCAAATACAAAACATATTGATCTTGGTTGATAACAAGTAAAAGCACCTAACTTTCAATTTTTATCTATTAATTAAGCTCATTCATCAAGAATTATTTACTTGGCACCTGACAACAACAACTTAACCAACAAAAGCAAATCAATTGCTACCTAAAACCACTAACTGACTTAATAGGTCAGGTGTATTTAGTTGATCTCTCAATCTATCGGACTCAAGAACTCTTATTACTTGGCAGCTAAAACAAAAAAAAAAAAAAATTATTGTTTAGAGGAACTCAGGAGCAAGGGATTAGGGTTCAAGTTGTAGTTCAATGAACACATACATGAAAAACAAGAGGGGAAAAAACATAGCCATGGAAAAATACAAGCTGAATGAACACATACATGAAAAAGGTCCAAATGCACTCACGTGTCTAGATTTTAAGGATTTTTTTTACTAAAATCCTACAAAACACTAAAACAACAAGGCTATTGACTTTTTTGAGCTGGTCTTGTGTTCTTCTGAACTAGTGTTGCATGGCTGAGGACACTTGTAATCATTTGCTTTTGCATTGTGGGGCAGCTAGGACCCCTAGAACTTATTATGCTCTTTGTTTGAAATACAACAAATTCTGACAGGGAAAGGTTAAACACTTTTGGAGTTTTTTTCATCATTCGAGATGCGGATATGATTCAATGGTAGTTCTAACATATATATAATTGGGTCCATATAATTAAGATTACCAATTTTGTTATTTTTCAAATTCTAATTACATAAATATATATATATATGAAGTAATTACATTGAACTTGTAAACGCGTACATTCATTTAACACTAACAAAATCAATGAGAAATTCTTATAACAACACACTTCATTTAGCTTTATAAAAATTCAATTCTTATAAATTTACATTAACATTCATTTTAAATTGGTTGGATTTTTGTTTATTGGATATTTAAAATTTACACTAACATTCCTTTTAAATTATATCACAATTCTTATAATCAAAACTAACATGTAATTAAAATAAACAATGCAAAACCAATATTTAAAATTTTAATTTAGAATATTTCCAAGCTAATTTAAAACCTAATTAGAACATAAATTGATAAATTAATTCTAGAAACCAAACACTTAACAATCCTTAACTAATTATAATAAAACTTTTTTCTAGAAAATTAAAGGAAATGCCTTTAGATAGTTGTATATTAGTCATAATAAGATAAAAAAGAAATACCTCTTGATGATGAAAACATTCGTGCAACACAATCAACAGATTTAGTCATCAAACATAAAATGAAATAATCTTAGAATGTAACTAAATTAAACAATCTTAGCAAAAAAATCAATGATTTTGTCATTATACATAAAATGAAAAAAATCTCATAATGTAACTAAGTTAAACACATCGAACCTTATTTTTTTCTTTTTTTGTTCCTTTCTGAAATTAACTAACAACCAGGAACTTATATATATATATATATATATATATGTATGTATTACATGTTAAAGGTATTAAAAAATACCTCCAAATAGGAACTTAGGTTTCTTTTCAGGCTCTATTATCTCACCACAACACCACTTGAATTGGAAAATTATAAAAATAAATTCGTGTCAGAAGGAAAAGAGAACAATATGATAAGAGACGAAGTGAGACAGAGAGATCATGGTTAGTGGCTTGCCTCCACTGTTCCGGCGATGGAATGAGAAGAAGAAATCGGCGGTGGCTAGTGGAGTTCGGCGACCTTCAACTCTAGTAGAGAGTGATGTGAGAGCAAGGGAGGAATTAGGGATCGAAAGAGAGAAGAAGAAGAAACCAGGGGTCGCAATAGTATAAATGGTGACTTTTTGCGACGCATAGTGAGCGTCGCAAAAAGTTCGTGTATGTCGCCAATAAATCCCGAAGAGGACGTCGTTCCACTAATACAAATATTAGCGACGCTCACCTGAGCGTTGCTAACTTTTGGCGACGCACTATGCATCGCCAAAAGTTGCGCGCCCTTTTTTTTTAGCGGGAAACTTCGTTTTTTGCGACACACACAATGTACGTCTCTAATAGTGTCTTTGTGCGACGCATTGTGTGCATCGCAAATAATGTGCATCGCTTAAAAGCTATTTTTTTGTAGTGGATGTCGTTTTGCGATTGCTTTTGATTTGATTTTGACTAAACAGTCATCTTCTTCGATTTAAATTCTACGCCTATACGTTCAAACTGAATCGTAACAATTCTTCAAACATGCATGACCCTTGGCCTCATGACTGTACTAAACAGTCACGACAAACCCTATATATACCCCACGCAATTCATTAATCAATATTGTTTTTCATAATTGAGTTTTTCTACATATTCGGAGAGGTTAAAAACATTGTTTGGTTTGCCAAAATGCAGAGTTTAAAGTGCTTCTATTATGTGCGTTGATCATTGTATCATGGGAAGCAACGTCCGCGAAGCTCAAAGCACCACCGTGAGGGACGGATTTGTTTTAAAGACATTGTGTCAAATACAAGCCTTGATCTCTGTATTATTCCTATTTTTGAAAATTTTGTAAGCTTTTGAATCTGTCTACTGTATTTCTATATTGTGGAGAAATACTGTTTTTATATTTTCACAATTTCTGAATTTTTAGTTCCTGATTCTGTAAAATTCTATACTATTTTAGTTTCAAACTTTTTTGCTTTTTAAAAACACTTTTTCTGTTTATCAAAATAGTTTTTTCTCTGATTTGAAATAAGCATTGTTTTAAGTACTGGTACTAACAACCATGACTTAAAAGAACTCCTTAGGATCAACCTGGGAGAATGTCACATACTTATGTTTCACGAATCAAGTAATTGATGATCAGCATTACATTACACAACATGTAAAGCTCTTCCAATTGCCTCTTGTAGAAAATAATAATAATAACAATAAATAAATGAATATGCAAAACAACAAAGCTTGCATATTGGAACATGAATTGCAGGGCAGATACGTGTGATTCCAGAAAAGTTAGGACAATTCTACAATCTAAACATGCATAAAACGTCTCCGAAAGGAATTCTCACATCAAAACTCAACCCGATGCATCATTGTGTGACAAAGAGCCTTCGTGACAAGAAAACCTTGATGGGGGTAAGTGTCATACTTGTGAGCAAGTTTGCATAATAAAACAATCAATTAGTTACGTTGTGAAGTCACTTGAGACAAG
Organism: Nyssa sinensis; assembly: GCA_008638375.1. NCBI lineage: Eukaryota > Viridiplantae > Streptophyta > Magnoliopsida > Cornales > Nyssaceae > Nyssa > Nyssa sinensis. Next base: position 22,580,148 of record CM018045.1, on the reverse strand, counting down.
AAATCTTACTTGTAGTATTCAATATAGAGAGACCCTCGAATAAGGGTTGTTCTTGTTAGCTAATGATTGTGGTAAATTTGAGTAAGGTTAGCTTAGATCTAGTAGCGCACTATTTATTTTTGCTACATGAAACGAGGTCGATGATACCACTATACATTTCTATCCATGAATTTGTGAAAAGAATTATAATCATTTTTTGTGACAATGAATGTTAACTTACTAGAGCCCAACATAACAGCTCATTAACTCTATTGTTGTATCAAAAAATTGGAATATTTTTATTCATAGAAAAAAAAAGTACGAGACTTTCATGATGGAATTAATAAACTAGGGAGGGGTTGGGCTTATAATTCCACGTATTAGAGTAAATAAATTAGGAGAGGATTTGAAATATATTTGTTAAGGAAATTGTCATATTTAATCAAAATATATATATATATATATATATTTGTAGCATAATGGTAGAGGTGACAAATGTTATCCAAATCTGTCAACCCGTCCAAACCCGCCCACTATCAACTTGTCCAAACCCGTCCATTTAGTTAAAAGGTCATAAACGGGTTAGGTAATAAGGAACCCGTCAATTTAGCGGGTCAATACAGGTTGAATATGGGTATTTGACGAGTTGAGAATGAAAAAAAATAAAATAGTATAAGAATATATATATATATATATATATATATATATCTTGGAAAAGAACAAAATACTAAATTTTTTTGAGACTATCGTTAGCTCTCCAAACAAATTGGACTTGTAAATTTTTCCATTCCTACATATATATATATATATATATATATATATATATTAATTCAAAGCTTCAGTACTATGATTTTATATATATATATATATATATATATGTATGGATGTATATGATTTACCTTGATATGTGTTGCTCCATGAATTCTCCTACTAAAGTTTTCACATGTATATATAACACATGACTTTTATGTGATTTTTATTTTGAAATTTTTAAAAAATAAAATAAAATGAAAATAATTTATTTATCTTAATTTAAAAAATAAAAAGTTTCTTTAAAAAAAGTTTGGAAAAAATTAGTAAAAAAAAATCATGAAATTGTCAATTTTGTCGTTTAAGAAAAAATAATAATTAATTAAAAAAAGTGAATTTTTAATTTGCAAGTAGAATACAAGAAATTAGTGTAATTTTAAAAATCTTAAAAAAAATTAATATAATTTATCTTAATAAATCATTTAAGACCTTAGTTAAATACATAAGTAAACTTCGTTATAAATGATCATAGAGATAATATATCACATCTAATAGAGAAATAAAATATTTTTTAACTTGTATTCACAAAAGTTTTAACAGAGAAACGTGATGAATTTGGTTAGTCATATTAATTGATTGAGATGTGACAATCTTAGATAGTGTTTTATTTTTTAAAAAAAGTTGGGTAGCGGGTCAAATTCTGGTTGACCCGGCCCATTTATGATCCGACCCGTATTCGACACGATCAATTCAGATTAAATATGAGTTCAACTCGTGTATGACCCAACTCGTTTACAATCCGTCCAACTCACCCGTTTTGACAGGCCTACATAATGGATAAAGAGATCGGATTGAATCCAAGATCTTATGCATTTACTGGCCTTTGGGGTGATTTCATTGAGGGGGCTAAAATATCCTTGTGAAATATAAAACCTTCTAACGTAAGGACAAGTTTGATATTTCGACCACTTGTTCTTTTCACACAGTATCATTCCAAATATACTATTGGAAATTTGTGTTCCTCTTTTCCTGTGCAAGATTATTGTTCCGTAGGGTAGGGTAGGGTCGTTAAATCAAACCTACAAATTTGGAAAGATAAGTCCCTTACAAATAATATTTGCTTCACTCAGCCATCCTTTTTAGAGTTAACATTACTATTAGAATTTTTTAAAGTTCTAATACGGATGCATTCATAAAATAGTCTCATAGTCCATGACTTTTGTTTAATCAACTGTTTATTTCCAGCATTGTGGAATTTCCTAACTGACCTATTAATTCTCAATCCATCCGTATTGCAAACAGCTTGTTAACTCCTGATCGCATTTTCGTTTTTTTTTTTTTTTTTTTTTTTTTTTTGGTTTCAAATCTGCTTTGTAATTTTTTTCCCCCGTCACCATCAAATGTTGTCTGACAAACTGTATAGTGTACACTATCTTGACAATAATTATAGTAAACAAGGTCCATGAATTCATCAACCACCTCCCCCACCAAACAAAAACCCATTATTGTTCTATTGTTTTTATTAATGTTGCTGTTGCTGTTGCTGTCATTAACAATTATTGAGCTGCTTCTCCTGTATCTTTACCTCTAGTTTTGTCGGCCTCTTAGGCCTAAAACCTTCATTGGCGTTCGCTTCACACCCCATTATTTCATGCTCTCCCTGACCTTGTTTTCTTTTTTTGAAAATCTGATTTATATGCTCTCCCTCTCTTTGAAAGATTAGAGTTGCAAATTTTTGTTTAGATGAATCTGATTTAATAGTGATTAGCTGAATGCCTTCTTCACTGTTGTATGACTTGGTTGAAATTGGAATTTGGTGTATCTGTTCAAAATTCAAGCCTAATTAACATTAGGAACCTTTTAACTTTTTTAAATTTTTGATATGCTTAATAAATATTTCAATGTAATAGTTGAATTATCAAAATGTAAATATTTTAAAAAGTTATGAGTATTAGATTAATTTATTTTTATACCAAATCTAAAGTGTAAACGGATCATTCATTTTCCTGTATACATGTATAATACATATAATAATTTATCTTTAAATTAATGTTATATAATTATTTACAGCAAGAGGCATGTGGAGGAGGAAAGTATTTTTGATTATTTTGGCTGAGAATAACTTGCAACTGTTTACCCTTGTATGTTTCAATTTCCTCTTAATCTGCCATTCTTTTAGGTGTATGAAAATAAGTGGTCTACGATAGGGGTGTCAATTCGTGTTATTGCGTTGTGTTTAGGTCGTGTCAAAGTATATATATTCAAAAATATGTGTAAATCCAAACCTAACACTATTAACTAATCGTGTCAAGTCTCAAAACCCAAACCCAACTCATTTATTGAACAGGGTACACGTGTCAACACACTTAACCTGTTTATTTTAATTTTTTTATTTTTTAAATAAAAAAATTTACCTATCTTTTAATATGCATAAATAATTTTCAAGTTTACTAACTTTGGATATAGGTCAAATCAAAGTAGAAATCTCTTTTATAAATAAAAAATCTCAAAACCTTGATAAATATTTGATGTGAGATGAATTATTTTTAACTCATAATATATTTTATAATTAAACGTGTTAAGTCATGTTAAACGGGTTGACACTAATAAAACTTAAACCCGACCTGTTTATTAATCGTGTTATACGTATCAATCCGTTTATGACCCAAACTCATTTATGTTAAACTCAAATTCGTTAACTTCGCGTCGTATTAAAAATTAACACTCCTAATTTACGATGGTAAAAATAAAAAGAAAATCAAATAGGTTTTACCACTTTACCGGGCAGTCCTGGCAGGCTGGCTTAGGTTAGGACCCACATGGGCAGCCGACAAAACTGTAGTTATATTAATAAAGGAACAGCGACATGTACAAGGTGATTGTTAATTAAGAGTGGATAAACAGGCGATTAGACGAGGCAACAGAAAGAAAGACAAATAGCCCCGACGGAGGAGACGTTGCCACCAAACTATTCCTTTGTCTTCTTTCTACCGACTGCCATCCCCACAAAAAATATCATTATGCTGGAACGCATCCTAACCGTTGACCATTATATCCTAATCCTACTACTGCACGCTCCCACCGACTAAACTCCAGTAAAAACGTTTATTTTTATTTCACTATGATTTTTAATAATCCTACTTGTACTCGTGATTTTCATGAAATCCCACCCAAACAAGAGAGAATACATACATAATTTATGTCTTCCTATCATAATACTTAATCAAAATCAAATTATAGTTAGTCAATTTGTTAATTCCTCACATGTATTATGAATTGATCACTTTTTCTTTCTTCTCGCCCTTTTAGTAGTTGAATTTTTATTTTTTTTTGACAAAAAAAAGTTCACAGTTAATTTCACTTTTTGTGTGTGTGTGTGTGTGTGTGTGTGTGATTTACTGATTTTTAACCAAATATGTTGCAAAATTTCACTTTTCATGTGTGTGTAATTTTTTTTTATAAATACTTTTAAAAAATGTCATTATCATTGCACCAAACCTTTAGCATATTTTTGTTACACAAGCTGATAATTGATGCGATATTCTAACAGTTGTTTCCACGTTAGATAACTCAAAATTTTTAATGTTATACAAAATAATGATATTTTGTTTGTCTTTTTTAATAATATAATTTGGTGTGTAATATCATTCATTATTTAGTATACCTGATAAAATATTATTAAAATAATATACTTATCATGTAATGATTTATACATTCGAAAAAAATATCTCATTTGTTTGTCAACTTGAAGGAGAGATTGGGTAAATTTGTTCTAATAATCTTGTAAAATCGATGTTTAAAAAAAAAAAAAAAATGATTCACTAATAATACCGATAGTAAAGAATGACTTGGAACAAAAAAAAAATAAATGAATGAGAAAAGATAATTGGTGAATGAGAGACATAACTCAGTCTAATCCAATTCATGAAATAAATATAAACTTATACATCATCTCTCTGACATGACTATCAAATTTAAAGCATTTAAATTTCAAAGAAAAGTTTATAGATAGCATGAATTGCATTGAAATTATATAAGTTATGAGGTCCATTTGCTCGAATTGAAAGTTCTCTCAGACTTAAACTTGGTTTGGATGGAGTAATTGGGATATTATAAAAGGAAAATATTAAATTCAGCTAGAGTGATATCAAAGTTTGTCACTTAAATTTTTATAGAGGGAAGAGATAAAATTCAAGAAGATTAAGAAAAAGATGGAGTCATTAAGTTGATTTATCTAATCTCATCCAAAAGTAGAGTAACCATACAAAAAAAGGATTATTTATTGAATGATTTTTTAAAATTTTATTTTGTTAAAAATTAAGATTCTTGTAATAAAATAGAAATAGTTATCAAATAGTTTATATACACTTTTTTTTATTTCTTTCCTACTAATTATTCATACAAGAGTTCATATTTTTTTGCTGCCTCCTCCACGTTGTAATAAGACGAAGATATTTTCTTTTTCTTCTCTTTTATTTTAAGTAATCTTTTCATTCCAAATTTTTCAAACAGATATAATTTACTAGTTTATAAATAAATTGTAGGTATTTTGAGGGGGTACATTAATAGTTCAAGGCGCTTGATTATGAATGATAATTAACCAGTTCAAAGATAAAGTAGATCATATTGGGTGATTACAAAATAAACTAAGAAATATATAAATAGAAATAGATACTGCTTAGTAAATGAATGGATGATCCTCGCATCCACAAAGACATAAGTTGACGTGGAATGGAGTGGAGAAAGAAACCACATGTGCAGAGCTGTTTCTCTGCCCTCTGTCAATGTATATACATATATATATATATGTGTGTGTGTGTGTGTATGAAGGTAAATACGTAAGCATAACTTTTTTAGTGTGGTAAGCTGATTATTAAGCGAGATCTTTTGTTTTTTTGGTTGACAGCAATGGGTGTGTCGGTGGAGAGGCTGATGAGCATAAAAATGAAGTTAGAAAAGAAACGAGTGGTGCTAATAAAGTTGGAGAGATGAGGAGCAGTTAAGCGCAATAATGAGCTGTCACATTATATATTTTATTCTTCTTGTTCGAAATTAACTCTAATTATATATTAATAAAATCTTATTCTGATTATTTAAACTAAATTATATTTTGCTAATTTTTTTTCTTCTACTTTAGGGTAGCGGTATGCCTTACATTAATCATTCATCTGTTCACAAAATTATTTTTAAAATGTAAATCGAAAATTAAATTATTCCTGTATTTTTAATCGTATGACTGATTATTTGTTCCTCCCTTCTATTCTAAATTATAGCAATTTTTGGTGATTCGAAGATTGTTAAAGCTGATTGTTTTCCGTTGACCCGTAATAACAAACTAAAAGAGAATTATTGCAGTGGAAGATGAAGATTCTTGTTGATATTTTTACTGGCAGTGGGTGGGCTTTTAATTGCTGATTAAGGAGGGAAGCAAGCAATGATAGGAGAGAGCTGAGAGTGAGAGAGGCTGAGGCAGACGCTGAGGGAGAGAGAGAGAGAGAGAGAGTGACGGCCACAAATAGAAAAAAGGAAAGAAATCCATGAAGTCCTTTCAATTGGGGAAGAAATCAGGAAAAAAGCTTCCTTAACCCAACCCAAAACTCAGTCACAGGTACCAAGTGTTCCCCACCCACCCGGGAGGGGAGGAGTTGCATTGCCGGGTGTGCTGGTGGGGTTGATCAGGCCATCCCTTTGAAGAGTGCTTTGAGTTCTATCTAAGGTTTTTTCCTCGGATCCAGCCCTGTCACATTCTCGATTGTTTCCCCCAAATCAAAAAAACAAAATTGAAGAGAGATCGCGAGTTATTTTTTGCCTTTTAGGGGCGGAGACAGAGAGAGACAGATCTGGAGCAAAATTGGTCGTCTGTTTCGTCTTCGATTTAATTTCAGTGTGAGAGAGGGAAATGGAGGCGAGTGCCGGTTTAGTCGCGGGTTCTCATAACCGGAACGAGCTCGTCGTAATCCGTCGGGATGGAGAATCTGCCGTAAGTTCTCCACTCCACACTTTTTAACAATTTCGCTTTGCACAGTTCTCTTCCTCACTATCTATATATCTAACTCCAATTTTTTTGGTCCGCAGCCAAAGCCGTTGCAGCAGCTAAGTGGGCAAATATGCCACATATGTGGAGACGATGTCGGGCTTACAGCGGACGGAGAGCTCTTCGTGGCATGCAATGAGTGCGCCTTTCCGGTTTGCAGGACTTGCTACGAGTACGAGCGCCGAGAAGGCAGCCAAGTCTGCCCTCAGTGCAAAACTCGCTTCAGACGTCTCAAGGGTAATCATGATAATGATCAAGAAAAAAAAAATCAATCTTCTCACTTTCCACGCATGCAATTGCCGCCATTTGGCCAATTTTCACTTCTTTTTAATTAATCGATATTTGTGCTTGGGTGGGGAATTTGGCATATCACCGGGGGGGCAGGGTGTGCTAGAGTTGAGGGTGATGAAGAAGAAGATGACATCGACGATGTAGAGAACGAGTTCAATTTTGAAGGGAGAGGTGGTGTTGCTAGACAAGATTCACATCAGCATACTCTGGCGGAGGCAATGCTTCATGGTGGCCACATGAGCTCCTTCGATCCTGACTTGCCTCCTCATGTACTTCAAACTACGCTGCCTCAAGTTCCTCTTCTCACCAATGGTCAAATGGTGCTGCTTCTTTCACCATTTCTCTCCTTTTATCTCTCTCCATGTGTGCTTTTCTGTGTGTGTGTTAAAACCACTGTTCTTCCTTGGATTGATATGCCTAGTCTCTGTTCTCTCCACACTATTTTTCTTCATTTAGGTTGTGAATTATTGTTATATAGTCAATCGGTTTGCTTCCTTTGCTGGTCTTTGTATTCTGGCCTCAAATCTGTATTAAATTCTCATTGAAGAGTGGGCTGATCTCCACCTTTTGTTTTGCAGGTAGATGATATTCCTCCAGAACAACATGCTTTGGTCCCTTCTTTCATGGGTGGCGGTGGAGGCAAAAGGATTCACCCCCTTCCTTATTCAGACACCAGCCTTCCAGGTAATATATTTGCTTGTCGCTCTCAAATAGATCTGTAGCTTCGCAGGTCATAACCATAAACATACGCCCTCATACTTCCCTCCCCTACTTTTGCAGTGCAACCCAGATCAATGGATCCTTCAAAGGACTTGGCAGCTTATGGCTATGGAAGTGTAGCTTGGAAGGAGAGGATGGAGAGTTGGAAGCAAAAACAAGAGAAGCTACATATGATGAAGAATGACACTGGCGGCAAAGATTGGGACAACGATGGGGATGGCCCCGATCTACCACTGTAAGCTCTCCCCAAAATAATGTCTCTTCTTCCTAATGAAGGGGACACTAATGATAGCCTCCGTCTATGCTAATTCTAAAAAACTCCATGGATTCCCCCAAGGACTCTACTAATTTCAAAAGAATGGATGATGTATTGGTTATAATATTTTTTTCTATTTTGTTGATTTCTTCTCAACATTTCAAGTTTTTGATCCCAGAATTTTAGTAATTTAGTTGTTCTACTGGCATGTGCCCTCCTGAGTATTGCTAACCCCTTAACACCAGCAATAAATCTCAATATATCCATAGATAAGATGACTGGCTTTACAAAGAGCTGACTGGAAGCGGCGGATTCATGTGGCCAACCCAAGTAGTTGAAATTAAGGCTTATTGAATCGAATATGCTGAATGTGATGTGGTATACAAGTAATGCTGCTTGCACCTCATCCAAAAAAAGTGCTGCTTGCAACTTACTTTATTGTTCTTGTATCCTATTCTGGTGTTTGCATAATTAGATACTGAATACCATGTGGATTGCTGATATTAGAATAAATTGGTACTCTTTGATCAGGATGGATGAGGCAAGACAACCATTGTCAAGAAAGTTACCCATTTCCTCAAGCCAGATCAACCCTTATCGAATGATTATCATAATTAGGCTTGTTGTTGTTGGGTTCTTCTTCCACTATCGGGTCACGCATCCTGTGAATGATGCTTTTGCATTGTGGCTGGTATCTGTGATCTGTGAGATTTGGTTTGCTCTTTCATGGATTCTTGATCAATTCCCTAAGTGGCTTCCGATTGACAGGGAAACTTATCTAGACAGATTGTCCTTGAGGTTAGTGACCAGCGAAATTCATTTGTGCTTGCTGCTGTGCTTACATTCCAACAGTTGGATCAATTAACGGATTTCTTTTTCTTCCTATTTGCCTGCTTGTTAGGTATGAGAAAGATGGCCAGCCCTCTCAACTATCCCCCGTTGATATATTTGTGAGTACAGTTGATCCGTTAAAAGAACCCCCTCTGGTGACTGCAAATACAGTTCTATCCATTCTTGCAGTGGATTACCCTGTTGACAAGGTCTCCTGTTATGTGTCTGATGACGGTGCTGCTATGCTTACTTTTGAGGCTTTGTCAGAAACATCTGAATTTGCTAGGAAGTGGGTGCCTTTCTGCAAGAAGTTTAACATTGAACCACGTGCACCCGAGTGGTATTTTGCTCAGAAGATGGATTATCTCAAAGATAAGGTGTTGCCTTCATTTGTGAAGGAACGGAGGGCAATGAAGGTAATGAGACCAACAATTTTTATGTTTTTCGTGTTTTCTTTCACTGCCTCCAACCTTTTTTCCTGGTGGGTGTTGCGAGCATTCTTGAAAATCTGTCTTCTTGGGATTGCAGAGAGAGTATGAGGAGTTCAAAGTTCGGATAAATGCTTTGGTTGCAAAGGCACAAAAGGTCCCAGAGGAAGGGTGGACAATGCAGGACGGGAGTCTCTGGCCTGGGAATAATGTCCGAGATCATCCAGGGATGATTCAGGTAAACTTATTTGAGTTTTCATCACCACCACACAGGGTGGCTTAGAATTTAGGCTTTCAAACTGCACTGCTTAATGCTTGGGTTGAGTTTTGCCGCTCACGAAATGATGAGGCGGCTTTTGCTCTTTTTTGGGGACAGGAGGGCTGTGACATAGGGAGTGCCACCGGTCCCTATGCCTTCTTTTTTGGAAAAAAAATTGAGTTTCATCATTTATCATTCATAACTGACCCATTCTGACTCTTAACATTGTTGTGATCCTTCATAGGTCTTTCTTGGCCAAAGTGGGGGGCATGACACTGATGGAAATGAATTACCACGCTTGGTATATGTCTCCAGAGAAAAAAGACCTGGATTCAATCACCACAAAAAGGCTGGTGCAATGAATGCTTTGGTAAGTAATAAACCAAGAAGCACTTCTGAGTTCCATCTATTCTGAAGCAGCTGACAGATATCATATTTCCTTTTTCTTGTGGTCTTTTCTGTTTGTCAGGTCAGAGTCTCTGCTGTGCTCACTAATGCACCTTATCTGTTGAACTTGGATTGTGATCACTACATAAATAACAGCAAGGCTCTAAGGGAAGCGATGTGTTTCATGATGGATCCTTTGTTGGGAAAGAGAGTGTGCTATGTTCAATTTCCACAGAGGTTTGATGGAATTGATAAAAATGACCGATATGCCAACCGGAACACTGTATTCTTTGATGTAAGCATGCAGTAATATAGACTTTCAAGTGACTTTTTGCAGCTCTCTGTTTGTATATTTATTCTCATAAAATTGATTTTTTTTTCTGCTCTAGATTAACATGAAAGGTTTGGATGGCATTCAAGGACCCATTTATGTTGGGACTGGATGTGTGTTTAGACGGCTGGCGCTTTACGGTAATGATGCTCCAAAAACAAAGAAGCCGCCAACGAGGACGTGCAACTGCTTGCCCAAGTGGTGTTGCTGTGGATGCTGTTGTTCTGGAAGGAGGAAGAAGAAGACTAACAAGCCTAAGTCTGAGTCGAAGCCGAAGAATTTTAAGAAGGATGATGCAGGGGTGCCTGTGTTTGCATTGGAGGGCATTGAAGAGGGCACTCAAGGAAAAGGTTATATTTCTAAATGGGTGGTTGTGCAATTCAATTGTTTGGCGCCTAATGTAGTTTTAGCCTTGTTTATACAACATTCTTTTTGCTTCAAGGTCTGATTTAAGCATAAATTTTTTTGCCCGTGAATCTCATTCAAACTTAACTTCACTAAATTCATCTGAATTGGCAATTTCCTTGGGTACTCTCTTTTAGAAGTGTTTTTTTTAAATAAAAAAAATAATATTGGTGGGCTGAATCTAGTTAACAGAGTCTAGGACGATTTCTTGGTCGTGTCCAGATTTCATTATTTGGTGCAAGGCAAAGAAATATATTTGTGGGTGATTGCATGCATGAGTTGGGATTAGTCTTGAAACTCTCGACTCAAAATGGGTTGGGGATACTTTGGTGTAATATGAACACACACACATATTTGCAATATAATGTTAAAACACTGTTGTATATGGGATAACATGCTTCTCAATGTGGATGAACAGAGAGTTCTCTCAATTGGTGATGATTTTTGGATACTAAATGTTGTAAAATTCAATCTGTCCCACTGTAGGTGACTTTGCTAGTAGACTTGTGTTTGCTGCTCTTCACATAATAGGAAATCTAAATCAGTCATCTTTAAAATTGTCCATCAGATAATTTTTTTTCTTCCCAAATGTCATGTGACTTCGATGAGCTTGTATGCAGGTATGGAAGGTGAACATTTGGTTCTGATGTCTGAACATAAGTTGGAAAAGAAGTTTGGGCAATCTCCTGTGTTTGTGGCATCAACATTGCTAGAGAATGGTGGGACACTGAAAAGTGCTAGCCCAGCCTCTTTGCTTAAAGAGTCCATCCATGTAATTAGCTGTGGCTACGAAGATAAAACAGAATGGGGGAAGGAGGTAAAACTAATGTCTAGATCCTTCTATAAATACAATTGCTGCAATTTCTTTAAAAATTTGGCAGGTCTAAACTTTTCTCTTCTCCCCCCATCCTGTTCCAGGTTGGCTGGATTTATGGTTCAGTTACGGAGGATATTTTGACTGGTTTTAAAATGCATTGCCATGGATGGCGATCCATATATTGTATCCCAGCAAGGCCTGCATTTAAAGGATCTGCTCCGATCAATCTTTCTGATCGTCTCCACCAGGTCCTTCGATGGGCCCTTGGTTCGATGGAAATTTTTTTGAGCAGGCACTGTCCTCTTTGGTATGGTTATGGAGGTGGTCTGAAATGGCTAGAACGTCTGTCATACATAAATGCTACCATATATCCATGGACATCTATTCCTCTTCTGGCATATTGTACTTTACCAGCCGTTTGCTTGCTCACAGGGAAATTCATCACTCCGGAGGTATGGGATTTACTTACCAACAGATTAGTGACAGAGAAAAGGGCTTGCTTTGGTTTATGCATGTTCTTAAACATTCCTCTAGATCTATCTAATCTGATTTAATTTTGTCAATGCAGCTGAGTAATGTTGCGAGCTTGTGGTTCTTGTCACTTTTTATTTGTATTTTTGCTACAAGTATTTTGGAAATGAGATGGAGTGGAGTAGGTATTGATGAATGGTGGAGAAATGAGCAGTTTTGGGTGATTGGAGGTGTTTCAGCACATCTATTCGCTGTGTTCCAGGGGCTTCTGAAGGTATTAGCAGGAGTTGATACGAACTTCACTGTGACGGCAAAAGGAGGGGACGATGAGGAGTTTTCAGAGCTGTATGCATTCAAGTGGACTACATTGCTCATCCCACCAACGACGCTGTTGATAATAAATTTGATAGGAGTTGTTGCTGGCATATCCAATGCAATAAATAATGGGTACGAGTCGTGGGGGCCTCTGTTTGGGAAGCTCTTCTTTGCCTTCTGGGTGATAGTCCACCTCTATCCTTTCTTAAAGGGTCTACTGGGTCGGCAGAATAGGACTCCTACTATCATCATTGTCTGGTCAATTCTGCTTGCATCCATCTTCTCTCTTTTGTGGGTTAGGGTTGATCCATTCTTGGCCAAGTCAGATGGCCCAGTTCTAGAGGAATGTGGATTGGACTGTAACTAGGAGTGAATATGATCATGCAATCAGCCAACAGAGGTAATGATATAAATCTGCATTGATGATGCAAAGAAATGTTTGGTATTTATGGGATCTGCAATCTTTAGATTGCGGTGGGAGCCTTGGAGGAGTTCCAGATGGATCACACAAGTGTTCTTGTTCCTGTTGTATTTTATTTTTGGTGTGGGGGGTGTTGTCTGGCAGATCTACATGCAATTCTCCCTGATTCTTTTTCAGTTTGATACATGTAGAAAGAGGTAGGGTGAATCACGGTATCGCTTGTGAGCACCCCTCACTCACTCTCTCTCTTCACAATAAAATTCGGCTTCATCCTGCTACATGTAACTACAAAAGCAAAATGCAGGAGGCATAGATTATATTGTTTGCCCTGTATGTATGCCACTCTTTTCTTTTTTTCTTTATTATTATTATTTTTTTGTTTTTGTTTTTTGTTGGGGTGGGTGTGGGGGGGTCTGTACATCCCTTTGTTATTTATGGCATTTGTAACAAACAGAATGGGTTAAATAAGTAATTTTCAATTTTTGTTCAAAAAGGAGCTGGTGATGAATGCTGATGATTGTGCACAACCATGGAGTTGAAATCAAAGTAGTCAAACCTTACTTCTCCCCTCTTGTATGCGCGCTTGCTCAATTCCGGTTGAAATGAAATCGGTAGTAACTGAAAATATGCCAAATGGGCTTGCTGCTTTTCAACTCTTTTAACTTTATTTATTCTTCTTTAAAAAAAAAAATTAGTATTTTCCAATTTGATCAATTATCATATATTCCCCACATTATGAAAAAAGTTTGGGTAATGCTATTTTGTAAACTTGAAATAATGTATTTTAACTATTAAATGACCTAAGAATTAAAAATAAAAGTAATTGAAACTAGAAAAGGTCATTTTGGTTGATACAATGTCTCATATGACCTTCACCTTCACCTTTGAGCTTAACCTTATAATATAGCATTAACCCAAAAAAGTTTATAAACTGCTTCTGCTGTTTGATGTCTGAAAAGTGAGATACCGTTTGGTTGATACACTTTTCCAAGTAGATATGATTTATTTATTTATTTATTTTTTGGAGAGTTATATTAGAGAGGATAAAGGGAAAAAATGCATAAGAGGAGAAGGACTAGGAATCCTTCTTCAATTCAAATAGACAAAGGCTAATAGTGTGAAAGAAACCAAAATTCAAATAGACAAAAGTCTATTATTTTTTCTGATAAAGCCAATTAGAATCAATTTTCAATAGATATGTGCATAGCATATAAAACTTATTTAGAAATATGTGTATCTATAGGTGCATAACTAAATATAAGAATACATTAACCAGGAAGGTAGATATAAAAATATGTATACGTGGGCATGAAAAAAATAAAATTATAACATAAAAGTGGATGTGGAAACATATTCACATATAAGCATGTAAAGCTGCATATAAAGACATTTATAAACAGTTAAAAATACTTGCTCATATATGAGTATTAGGTATATTGATAAATAACAATTGCTATGATAGGGAGAAGAGTTAGAACAAAAACTTTAAAATATATATATATATATATATATATTTTGCAATTTTTAAACGTATTCTTTGGCACATTTTTTTTCTCCTTGTTTCTCTGCTTCAACTAAGAAACCAAAGACGGGTAGGCTGCTGCTCAACACTAAATTGATTAATCACTGCTACTCTTATCTCTGTTTTTATTTATATACTTTTAATAGCATTCATACCCGGATCTTGAGAATCACAAAAAATTGGGCTTCATCATCTAATTGCTCCAAAGTGCCCAAGAAAAAAAAGAACCTTTACGACTTCTAAATGAGGAAGGAACCATCTACAGTGCACCTTCCTTTAAACTATGAAGTGCAGAACTCTTCAGTTAAAGATCTATTATTTCTTCTTCTTAAAATGGGTCCAGAGTGACATCATCTTACGTTCCCACAAATCAAATGCAACCAGTTTTTGACAATTATCCATGCACTTCACAATCAATTTTTTCAAACAAAAAAGCCTCTCTTTAGAAGACATTTTTCTTATCAAATTTATTCAAAAGATGCATTTTCATCGAAGACATTCTCCTATACAATTATGAATTTTTTCCAATTTAAAAAGACTTATAAACTTCAAAAAAAAAAAAAAAAAAAATCTCTTGAAAAGACACTTTTGCATAAAACTTTTAACTATTTCTTACAACATGATTTTGATAATAAATTCAGCTTGTGTTCCAAGAAATTTGATTTCAAAGTGCAAGGGTAGGGTCAAAATTCCAAATCGCAGCTTTGCTTACCACTAAACTCCCTATTCACAAATAATAATAATAATAATAATAGATCACAAAGACAAACAAGCATCACAAATGGCCACAATACCTTAGATGGGAGAAAGAAAAAAATAAAATATAAAGAGAAAAAGCAAGTAGTAATGACATTCACTTGTTCTAGCAATGAACTAGGACTATAAAATATAACTATAAAAAAATTTTACATCTCCATTCCCCCCATCATCGCTTTCATTTTCTGAACTGTTTGCAAATGAACACAAACAAAAATATAATAATAATAATGATGATGACGGTGATGAATAAATAAGGAAAGAACTATTTGAAGATGCTGACCATCATTTCTAAAAATCGGCATAATTTCTAAAATGATGTGAGGGTCAGCAGATGGGCACAAGGTCTTGCTGCAACATAAATGAGGTCAAATTACAAAATAAGACAAAAGGCAAAGTAGGGGTCAGTCAATCTAACCCTTAGATTCACCAAGTTCAATATCCTTCACAGGAATGTTTTCCACTCCCTCCTTCAATAATCTAAATTCCTCTTCTGTCAGGCTGTGTTTTGCGTGGGGTGTTATCTTGGTATTAGATTGCTTTTCAGTCTCCACAGCCCAACTATAAATCACCATGCCAATAACTGCAATAATCATCCCCATGATGTTCTTTAAAGTCATCTCCGAATCAAATAGCAACCACCCCAATGTGAGGACACATACTGTCTTCATGTGACCTAGAACCTGGAAGGAAGTTGCCGAGAAACGCCCAATGCAGAGGTACTGGCTCATGTTGCAGAACACTGCTAGGGAGCATGAAAGTAGTATGAATGACTGCACATAATGCTAACACGTGTTAGATATAGTCAATGAAGATTATTCTCCCACGTTAAGATGAATCCATGGATGCACCAAAGGTATGTAAGGCTATAGAGAAAACATTGGATGAGAATTGGGTACTTACAATGGCACCAGAAGACATCTTGTAGTTCAATATGAATTTTCCATTAAGATAGTAGTCAATAAAGGGACCAAACACAAGGAGAGAGAGGGCTTGAATAGGAGCTGTCTTACTCAACAATTCAAAAGATCCAATTGAGTACTTCTTCTGTAAGGAACCTATTGTCTGTATCACAACAGATATTTCCTAATCATTAATCTGAGACCACAAACTTCAAAAAAAAAAAAATATCCAAAGAAACAATACAGCGTAGCATAATATATTAAGCATAAGATTATTGAGATACCTGTTGCATTGCAGGTATGACAGTGAAAGTTCAGCAGTAAATGTAAGTTATGGATGAAGAGTCTCACTGAACTGAAGATCTCTCCCCCTCTCTCAAATTTCAGGGGAAAGAAAAAGATGTATCTCCGAGATGATTCCGGGGTTTCACAGATTCAAGTTCTTCCAATAATATTTTTAACCTGATTAATCCTCAAGGATATCATAGATTTCGGTTCCAGTATTTAAAAATATTCATTGAACCTCTCAGAATTTTGTATTCCGAGGGACAAAAAGTAAATTCAAATAGCACCTAGCATATAATGTCAAGTCAAAACTCTTGACATAAAGTATTTTCCATTTCTTCCGAATAGTTTTTTCCCCCTCCAAATCTTCACTCAAGTCCAACGCATGTGCAAATACCTATTTCAATTAATGAAAATCATTGTTCACATCCCAGCAGCCATAAAATTATGTCTTTCCTTAATTAAAACCCTAACCCTTACTCCTTTCCTATACCCTTTACAAACCGTAAAATCCCATATCCTTATTAACCTTTTATCACATAAAATTTACTTTTAAAAAGTAAAAGAGTAATAACAAAAGGCACCAAAGGGGGGTGCAATCCCTGTACACACAATGTATACAAAGAACTACATACCCCTACAAAGAGCAAAAGAATCCTTGTATTCAATAAAATTCAGAAGTGTCACAAGGGAAGAAAGTAAAAGTATCAATAAAAGGTGCCAAAGGGGGTGCAATCCCTGTGCACATGACGTATACAAAGAAACTACATACTCCCATAAAACGCAAAAGAATCCATGTATTCTATAAAATTACGAGAAGTCTCAATCTCCCTGTTATCTTTTTTTTTTCGGTAAGTACTCTCCCGATCATCTTGCTAGGTAGAACACACCAATAAAACTGCTCTTCAACTTATGTAAACTTTAAACACATAAAACCAACAACAATCACCTCAAAAGGCCATCCTTAGCACTATTCTGCATCAAGTGTGATCTTAGAGTTCCTATGAGATAGCTCCTCCACACTTATACTACATCAATCCAGCTCACCAAGCCATCGTTCTTACTACCTTCAAAAACTTCAGAACCATCATGATCAAGTTGTTAACTTGGCAAACCATCCACTGTTCCAAAGAAACACACAACATTGGAATTTTACAAAAAAAGCATTTTCCTTCCTACTATCTCACTCATTCAACTTGCTAGCTAATGAGAGGGTCATTTTCAATCTCAATCGAGCTCACGTCTCCATCAAATTATTCTTCTTCCATGTCTATTTCATCTCTTCTTATAGGCCATATTTTGGATCTGGACTCTTTCGTACATCTGATACTCTATTTTTTATAGGGCTAATAAAGAAGCAACTATCCAATATAAGCCATTATTGACTTAATATTCTCAATAATGTAGTTTTACAATTTTTTTAAGGCAAGTGTTGTACGCTTGGAGTACTATGGTTGTTAAAGTATTGTATTGCTCATGCTATTGTTGCCAGGTTTATTGAAGGTATTTAAGTTTTTCAATTTTCTCTATTCATGCTATGAAAGTATGATTAAGAATGCATTTTACTTAGGTTACGTCTCAATGATTAAATCTCATTGTATCTGCAATCAGCACCACTACTAATTTCCTCAAATAGATTTGTTTCTATCTTTTCTGGTAATGCACTCATTTCATCTCAACATTATCACTTCATTTACACTCAATTTTTTTTTATTATGTTCATATATAAGAGTAGATGAGATAGACATCAATAACCATCTGTCTCAACTACCATTTGTGTAATTTCTACACAGGCAGTCAATATTGCAATGATGGATTGCACCAACATTGCACATTCAGTGAATATAACTAGCAAAAATAAGGAGAGGAATTACACAAGTACTCACAATTTGTTGCAATGATGTACACAATACTGCTACACAGGCACAAATGAAACCTTTGGCATTGACTTTGACATCAGTTACTGTGCAAACACCCACGCCTATAACCACAACCACAACAGACATTTTAACTTCCCTCGAATAGTGCTTATTATGAAGGATCCATTCCATCACGCAAACGACCGGAATCATGCTCAGTTTCGAGATCTACACCAAAGTCACAATGATATCATTAGCTGATTATAAAAGAGAGAAATTAAAATTTACAACAAAGAAATGGCAAAAAAAAAAAAGGAAAGAAACAAAACATAAACAAGCATGAAATCCCTTGGGGGATAAATACTTGACAAAAAAGAAAATAGAAGTTCAAAATTAGGCATCCAGTTGTTACTCCACTTCTTTAGTTCTCTTTACCTCTTTCAAAATAGACTTTTCTAATATGCCCATAAAGTCAATGCAAGTATATTGTCCGAGAAAACCACTGCATAAAACAACTTTCCCACGCTCACATGCAGACACCTAAATCCCTGGAGAGATCAAAATTCATGAATGCATGGCATACTTGCACTGCAACATCCTCTCCTTGCTGGCAAGGACTCTGCATCAACTTCCAAACCAGTTCACCATGAAATGACACTCAACCCAACCCTTTTGTCCATAAGCTTGCTACACCAACCAATGCAAAGCATTTTTTCTACAAAAACCCAAAAAATTTTCAACCCCTAAAACTCTTCAAGCAATGATGCACGTCACCTCATTGTATACGCATCAGTTGCCTCTAGATTTCAGAAAAAACTTTCAAGGTTCAAATTGACACTTCTCATTGCACCTTAAGTAACCAAATGCTTCAAAATTCCAATATGTTATATAATAACTGGCAAAGTACAGACCAGTTTTTTTAGTAGAAATTTGCGAAGTATATAGAATAAGTACATAACAACTACCCAAAACAAATCCGGAAAGAATCAGAACAATCTCCAAAGAGAAGAAGCCACTTGCCACACTTCTATTACTATCCTCCCTATCCTGCACCCCCTCCAACTAAGTAGAAGACAGCACCCACTGCATCCCAAACAAGCTGAAAACAACTCAAATGTTCCTTTCTACCGAGCAATGCAACAGAAGAGATTAACTGTCTTTGCATCCATTTTGCACATGCAACACCAATTAATAACAATTTGTCTACTTTACCACAAGCCATCTATGGTTAATATTTTTTTTTTATCAGTAAGTGTAATAACAATATAAACAGGAGCCTGGGGGGCTAACCCATGTACAAATGAAAGGGAGGGGCTACAAAAATTAAGGCCTCAGCTCCCTCAAAAAAGTCAAAAAAGAGTCTAAATGATTCGGGTATTCCTCAACGCCCCCCATGCCGGCATCATTGAGGAAGGTTCTTTTGAGTTGGAGAGCAAGCAAGATGCGAAAAGAGTTAAGGAGTGTATGGAGGATTGCCATCTATGGTCAATATCCTTCCAAGCATAGTTCATCCAATAAAAGTTACCATAGTGGGGGCTTTAGTGTGCCATATAGCTCACTAGAGGAATCTTAATCCACCCTTACCCCTCAGAATGCAGTAGAAAGATCTAACGATAAAAGATCCCTCTCTCAACCAAACCAATCCTATAGAGTTTTTCCATCCTTCAAACATAGGCTGACTGACTATATATTAAGGCAAAGAACTCTCCCGCCTCCTCCAACTCCCAAGCATGAAACGGTTCATAAAATAGGCTATCCCAAAGAACTCAGCTCAACTAAAACAGTCAGCAACCATAACTTGCCAATTCACCTCTATCTCGACCAATCCTAGAAATGTGCTACACAGAGGCCCGTCACCACCCCAATGATCCATGAGGAACCTAAATTGACGTCCATTCCCAATTTTCCACCAAATGAGCTTCACAAACTCATTCCTATTCTTTCCGATTCCTTTCCAAACCCCAACTACATAAAATAGTTTAACCTTCTACTACACCAATCCCCTCTCTCAACCATATTTGCCTCCACCACTTTCCGCCACAAGCAATCCCTCATAGTACCATATCTACACAACGGAACATGATTAAAGAGCTTTAGGTCGTGAGGCCCAAAATCCTTCAGTTTTCCTAAACCGGGAAGCAAATAGTCATTATGAATTCTGCAATGTTAATGTACAATATCTTTATTAATAAATACAAAATTAATTTGTAAGTTCGGATTTACACACACACACATTTATATATATATATATATATATATATATAAAATTCAACTTTGTCACTATCACAAACATATTAATGGTTTGCTTAATACTTTTTCTATCCATAAGGAAGATTGTATTGGATACAATGGATCCATGTAGACAACTCCAATCAGTTAGGAACAAGGCATGGTGAGTTGAGTTAGAGTTAGTTAACAATTTTCATGTGCATCACAAGGTTTACAGCTAACCATGAATTACTAACAAAGAGATGAAACCCCCTTTGTCTTAAAGGGACCTTCCCCTTGTACGTAGCTTCTTTTGTAGATTTTTTGGGATCCCTTAGTCCTTAAGTGTGTTACTCTTGTACATGGGTTCGCCCCCCTCGGGCGCCTTTTATCTCAGTAACTATTACCTATCAAAAAAAAAAAAAAAAAGGAAATCTCCAGCCAAAGATTTTAAGTCTAAACATATGAGCAAGTTATATATATTATTCAACTGACACTATCACAAAAATATTAATGGTTTGCTTAATACTTTTTCTATCCATAAGGAAGATTGTATTGGATACTACGGATCCATGTAGCCAACTCCAATCAGTTAGGAACAAGGCATGGCGATTTGAGGTCGAGTTGTTGTTTAACAATTTAACTATGCATCACAAGGTTTAAGGTTAACCATGAATTAGTAACAAAGGGATGAAATCCCCAGCCAAATATTTTAAGTCCAAACAAATGGGCAAGTTCTGAAAACATCATAAGAAAAAAACTAAATTCAATATCTTCTACATAAATATATATGATCTTGGTCATCGGCATCAAGAACAAACAAGGCCCACTTGGTTTGCATTATAAAAGGAAGTACCTAATGTTAAAAACATAAGCACATAATGTTTTTGGAGACTCATACCTGGTAAAATCCAACTGAATTTAGCATGAGACTTAAGTTCATCCCTGTGATAGACATATTGGCAACAATTGAGAACCAGAGAAGCTCCCATAGAGGGATGTGCTTTGATGCAGAGTAACCCGTAGCATTTGACACCAGGCCAACCAGTGCAGTAACAGCAAAGTGGAACCCAGTTAAAGTTGTCGCTGTAGAAAGACAAACATTAAATTAAACATAAAGTAGAACATTTCAGTCAAAATTTCATATATTGTGCATGCTTTTGGTGCCTTTATTAGATTTATTTGTGACTTACAAAAAAATTTCTATATCATGCATGCAAGAAAATAATGGTACCCATTAAAAATATGGGGAAACTTATGGTGAAAATTTTAAGTGGATAAAAAATCAAACAGATTAAAAAAAACACTGAATAAATTATCTGTAGAAGTTAAAATTCATCCAAGACAGAATAGATTTTATTAACCAAAACCTGAAACTATGACCACAATAAGAATCATGAAAAAGTAGATTTGCCGTTAAATCTAATATTTACGCATAGGTATTTTTTCCTGTGTCAGTGTGTCTGAAGATCCTGAGTAACAACAGGCAAACAACACCAACAGATGCATAGTGATTTATCATGGCTAAGGTTAAAACTTAAATCTATATTTACGCGTAGGCATTTTCCATGTGTCTGAAAATCCTCAGCAACAACAGGCACAGAGTATACTTCTCTGAACTCGACACCCACAGAGCCATGATATACTGTGTCACTATTGGAAGAAAATAAATATAATTAGTAAGGTCAACTTATGTTAATAAAAGTTGAAAAACCATAATGGCAAAAAAAAAAAAAAAATTGTTTGTTAAACAATGAACAAAAATTATTTTAAAAATCAGCAACCCAAATTATTTATGTGACGCATGTTATTCTTTAGGTGAAAGGATCCTTTAGTGTCGATTTGGGTTTTCTTGTTAGTTTTTCAGGAAAATGTTTGTGGTCTTGAGTTTTGTACAGATATAAAATTCATGTGAACATGGGCTGCATCCTAGTTATCGGTGCTTTTAATGAAACTAGTCAAAAGCCAGCGCATAGAAGAAATATATTTCAATAACGTTAAAATTAAGGTCACATGATTCATAGTTTTCATACACAACCATATATATTTGCATGTGTAATTAATATTAGTTAATTGAAAATATGCATGTATATACACATATGTAGATATATATAATTTGTGATGGGGGCAGAATCAGGGCAGTTGGTCTAAATCCATCTTATGCAGGATCAGGACAAATAAGAAAGCAAATTTCCCCAATAACATCGTGCTCTGCACTGCCCGGTTTATCTAGTTTTCCAAGAAAATGTTCTTCAAGGTTCACCCACGGCTGAAACAGATGTGGAATTGACAAATATCTTCTGCCAACAAGAAGTGAAATCTGTACACGAATTTTTCTTACTTAAATAAGACAACCTAACAATTGCATTACAGAATTGACAACAGCTAGGTGTCACTACACTTGAAGATGCAAAAAAAGGTATTCACGTATAAAGGACGGTAGCGGGGAATTACTTGAAAAAATAAAAACACTAGTGCAGGATAAGGAAGAAGATAAGAGGGCAAACAAGATGGCAGATCCACAGGAACCTAAGAATACGGAAGTTGATCTAAAACTGTTTGGGGGGAATCAATAGAGAAATATCAGATCCAGGAGAAGGGAGGTGAAACAATACTGACCGAAGCTGAAAGCGTAACCATTGGCCGACATTAGCTGCTTGTTGGCCATGATGATTCCGACGGAACTTACAACGTTCATCGCCCAGGCACCAACATCAGATACCGCCGACGCTTTCTTCTCGGCCTCCATTTGACGCTTTTAAATCTGATAAGTCTAACGGAGACAGAGAGTTTGTGTGCCGATACCTGCCGGGGTGGCACCAAGGAAGAAGAATGCGAGGACAAAGACAAGGAAGGAAATGGTGATGCCAGATCCAGAAAGAAGGGATTGGGTTTGGGGTTGGGGTTGTCGTTGTCTTTATTCTTTCTCCTTTGTCCTATAGAGAGGGGGGGCAAATGGATACTATATACGCGAGGAGGAGGGAGATCTGGATTTGGAGAGGGGTGAGAGAGTGGTTTGATTTTTCAAGGTTTTCACCCGCAGACTCTCTCTTTTTCTTCCCCTTCGTTTACAAGACCATTGCACGTTCCCCCGCACCTCTCATTCACCTAGCACATCTCTCATTCTTTCTCAATCAGTCAATGCTATTACCAAAATCAATTGTTTTTCGTTAGTCCGCCGACATGGACATTTGACAATTCCATTGGGTCCGGTCGGCACCTCTCCATTTCAATTGAAAATGGAGAGAAACCCAATTCTTATTCATTGACTTCCAAAATAACGTTTTTTAACTTGTGTTTATGACGTTAAAAGCATCTCTAACTTTGTAACGTTTCATTTCTTTCTTCTTTCTTTTTTAACATTTGAACTTTTTTGTGCTACACTGTTCTTTATATTTACCAACAACACTTTGATTACCCCCCAAATTCTCTTCCCCCACTTTAAATTTTTATCAAAATAAAATGATTGAAAAATGATTTTTTTCATATAGATAAAATAAATTAAGGAGTACAATTGATTCACAAATTTTGAATTAAGATAAGAATAGTTAAACAAAATCATATTTTCTGTCAAATCTATAATATATATATAACAATACAAAAAATATATATTTCCATTTTCAAAATGTCAAAAAAATGTTATAGTTGGAGAAGAAAATCAAAAATTAATTTGACACCTACACATAAAAGGCCCAGCAATATAAACTTCCTCTGACTAATATAACATTGGAGGTCCACAAAATTTATTAATCCCACAAGTCCTTCAATTATTATGAGACTAAAATGCCCCTACTCTTAACTAAATTATCATGAAATTATGAAACTTATTCAAGAAAATTTTATAAACTTCAAAATTCATTAACTTGTAAAATATAGATCTGTTTTTAATAAAATTTAAAATTTGAGATCCATCAAATAAAATTCATGTTGCATATGAAATTTTAAAGAAAAAAAATTACTCTAAAACTGTAAAATTTCATCCCATCGAGATAACAAATATTTATATTTCCCAACAAAATACAGTTCATAAAAATTGAGAAAATTCTCAATTGTTATTAGTTTTATTGAACTTTTTTGAGGCGGTCAAAAGAGACATTCAAGGTAGTAGAAAGTTTGTCCAACATAGTATTATCTAATCCGCCCGGTGATTAAAATTTCACTATATAATTACTTCATTCTTATTTGATGGATCTATCTATCAATCACTCATTAAACAAACTAAGAAACCGCCAACATGAAAGGAACCGTCTACCTCCTGAAATAAATTGGGGTTTTAATATATTGTTAATTGCCGTCGCTTGAGTGTGATTGCAGACATTTTGCGAGACTCACCCGCATTGCTGCCCAATTAGAATTCCTTTTGTACATAAATATCCCCTTATTGCTTATTCAAACGTTGGCAAGAGTCAATGTGTATGGCTACTACTTTCCAATAAAAAAAAAGCAGACATGTTTCTTCAATCCTTTTTCCGGAATTCAGATAAAGCTGTTTTGTCATGAGCTAAAAATTAAAAATAACTTTTATCTTTCATCTTATAATTAGAAATAAAGTAAACCACCTTTTTAATTAAACATCTTTTTAAGAAACTCAAGGTTAAGTAACCCTTCTTTCTTATTCTCCTTTGGACCTCCCCTATATCATACAGATTCAAAGATCGTACACAGGTTCAAGGGACTACTATTCTCCATGCTTGAAATCAGATTTAGACATCCAAAATTCCTTAAGAACAGTGGCTCTCGTAAGAGTCTATCATCTGAGATACCAGATCCTTGCATACCTTTTCCTGCTGGCTCCGGCATTTGCTGAACTATGTGTATATCATATGGTCAAATTCGTTGGCTAGATCATCCTTCCACTACCAGGAGATTCGGCAAGCTGTTTCTCAGATTGGTTCTTCTAAGGCTCCAAACTCGGATTAGATTTTGCTTCCTTTTTTCAATCCCATATTTTGATGCCTAGTGAAATCTTCTGTTTATTACCTATACTTTGGTTTCTTTTCAGAGCAACTAATCACACCCTCGTTACTTTGGTTTCAGAAAAAAAAAAAAAAAAAAATTGCATCCCTAGTAGATGGAGGATTTTAGCCTGATCAACTTGTGTCAAAATACTCCACACAAAATCATTTCCAATAGTCCTTGCTGCTGAACTTCATATCAAGAATCAAGAATAAGAAAAATGGATGCTCCTTATTTCCCAAAGTCAAAAAAACTGAAACAAACAAGATGCCCCGAGCATCATATATTCAAAAGATAACTTCATGGTTGAATTATTTTTGTCACATCTAGATTTTCTTTATTTTTTAACCAAACTTTAGTCCGTTGAATTAAGCTATTTGACACAAAATCTTTCAATAATGGGAAAGGCATGGGATGTGAAGCCTTGAACCTAAAATGTACAAACTGCAAAATGAAATTTCAAAGACTCGCTCCAACAAAATGCAACATTCAGATTACAAGGCAGCACAGCCTAAAACAACTAACTTCAACAATTCTCTATTCCCCTCTATGTATAAATATCTATTCCATAAATACATAACAACATGCCAGCTCCACTGGAGGTGAGATGTGCTTTCTAGCATCCAGTATACACACCAAAACAAACATATATCCAACAAATGAAAAACTTACCTCCTTTCTGACATCCATAGCAATGATACATACAACAGGTGCTACCGGCAATTCACACACTCAGAAGATATTCTCACTCCTGCATATTTAATGATGTCTTTGTGCACCAGGCGGTGCTGTTGGCATTGGGAAGTTATAGTTATATTGAGCGCCTGCAAAGGAGGGAGCCTCCACATATGGGCTCTAGAAGGTTCAATTGAAAAAGAAAAAAATATTAATGACAATAACAAAACAAGGGCTCTAGAAGGTCCAGTTGTATAAAACAAAACAACAACAAAAAAAAAAAGCAAAATAAACAAATGATGTAAAGTTGTGAAAGAAAACGCATGTTAAGATCAATATTTCCCCCTGTAATATTTCATGATCCAAAATAATTGGGAAATAATTGGACATTCATAAAGGAATAATTCCACTGGGATTTTATTATAGCATGTTAATATACACCAAGCACCGTCTCGCCTAACCCAGATAGATTTGATTGTCACTATTTATTTTCATCCACAATAAAAGTTATTACCATTTTTTTTTTTAATTATCAAGAGGAAACGACATACACACATCAAAATTTTATTAAATCTCCCCTCAAATAACTCTTATAACTATTAAAACAGTAAAATCGAAATTGTCTCTCTTCCATTATTTCTTTCTCATCCATTTTTTGAATTTATTAATTTGATGCGGTCCCATTATTGATGATAGAAGTAAAGAAACATGATCACTTTCAATGTCAATCAATTCACAGGTGCTACGATCAATTGGAACTAAATTGTCTTGCAAACCAGTAAATCTGCTTTGGTGAAGGTATACACTCCGTCTCATATTAAGAGTCCTTTGAAAATTCAACTTTTTAAAGACATGATGAGCATTTAATGTTTTTGAGTAAAATGTTAGGGCATTCTCTTTAAGCGACGCATTGCATCTGCACCTTGGTGTTGTGCCACATCAGTGCCTGGATGTGGTGAAAAATGAGTAAGAGTTCCTACATCCTACACTTTTATGGACGACCATAAGTAAAGAAGCTAATCCAAGATAAAATGCTTAGGCTAGCAACTTAAGATATAGGTAGACCTTGACAGGTAAGGGGATGAAGTTCTAAAAGAAAGAAACGAAGTGGGCAAAAGAGAAAGTTAGGGAAATCGAAAATACAGAATATAAACTTTATTACACCGGAAAAGATAAACAAAGAAAGGAGTAAGGATAATAAAAAAATAAGAATACAAATGAAAATGTGGTAGTTATTACTAGAAAAGAGGATAGGGTGATGATAATAAAACTAGTATTAGCTGATAATATAATTAGTGCCTTTGCACCCCACGTAAGATTAGACAAACACGCTAAAGTACAATTTTGGAAATACATGGATGGATCAATTTAAGGAATGCTTGATAGAGAGAGAATATTTATAGGAGATTATAATGCTCCTATGGAAAACAATTGTAAGATACGAGATGGTGCATGGTAGACATGGATTTAGAAATAGGAATGATGTTAAAGAGACAACATTAGATTTCATAGCGATAAACAATCTTGGGGTAACAAATACATATTTTAAAAAGAGACATGGACATTTAATAACCTATAAGAGTAGACAAAATAAGAGTCAGATTATTTCCTAACTAGAAAAATCGATTGACTAACATGCAAAGATTTGTTTATTCAAGAAGAGAACTTGACTACACAACAAAAATTAACATTCTTAGATATATAAATAAATGCACACAAACACGTGCATGCACACAAGGACAATAAAGAAAGAGAAAAAAAAAATAGAAACCAAAAAAATAGGAGGTAGAATCTAAAATGGGATAAAGTAGAATAATTTAAGAATAAGATGACAAAAGACAACCCTTGGGGTTGGATGAGTTGGGAAGAGACTTGGGTAATATCCCGAAGGTCCTAGGTTCAACTCCCACCCCAAGGCCACTTACCTATAAAAAAAGAAGAAGACAAAGATAGAAGAAGGTACATGGAATTTAGAAGATAAAACTAATGTAATATGGAGTAGGATGGTCGGATGTATTAAAAGAATAGCAAAAGAGGTGCTTGAAAAATTAAAAGGAAAAGGGTCATTATCTAAGAAAACTTGGTGGTACAACGAGGAGGTCCAAACTCTAGTAAAAATGAAAATTGAGTTTCATAAAATTTGACAAAGAAATGAAAGATATAAACATATCAAGAAGAAAGTCAAAAGAGTAGTAAGAAACGCTTAGTTTTTAAGTATAAAGCATATGATGATTTTTTTTTTATAGGTAATACACACACTCGTGTCCCAACTAGGACTTGAACTCTGCACCTCTCCCTTTAGAAGAGGCAGGATATACCACTCAAGCTAACAACTGGTCGTAAAGCATATGATGATTTATATTCTAAACTAGGTAAAAAGAAGGGGAAGAAAAATATATACATATTAGCTAAAATAAGAGATGAAAAAAATATATCTTACCATGTTAAGTGTATTAAAAATGAGGGTATAAAGGTATTAATGAAAGACAGGGAAATTGCAAAATGGTAGAACTACTTTGAAAAATTATTGAATGAAAATCATATAAAAAGTTTATTTTTAGAGACTACCTTGGAAACTATACAGAGACTGAAGACTACAAAGACCTATAACTATTCCGATAAAGAAGAGTGACCTGAGTCACCTGATACGCATTGAGGCTAATGCTCAAGGAAAAGGAAGACCAAAATTAACATTGGTTGAGGTCATAAGGAAAGATATGGTAACTTGTGGTGTAACTGAATTTATGGTCCTGAAAAAAGAGCGAAAAATCCAAACAATTGTTGATTCCAAATATTTGGAATATAGGTTTAGTTAAGTTGAGATTTCCAGAAGTTGTTTTATAAACTAACATTTGATGAGGGATAAATTAATGACAAATAACCCATTAGTTCCATTTGAAATCATGGCATGCCGACATTCAAAGGACTGGACCCACCCATAATGGGTCCTGTCAAAAGTACAAGGAATTTTTATTGACGGTCTCTCTTCCTCTCTTTGATAAGTACGTTCTATACGTGTTACAACCAACTGATATTGAGAGTTGAAATGCCTTCAGGGCCCAAAAGAGATCCTACACATGTAGCATAGATGAACATAATGAACTTCATGGGAAAGGAAAGGAAAATTTACCTGTGATGCAAATGCAGCATAAGATGTCTCTTCAGGATTTGAGGATTTTGGTGATATACTGGGAGAATCACTTCCATTTAGTGAATGGACAGTATTATTAAGCACAGGATCACTCTCATTCCCATTGGCTGACTTGACCCTCTAAATCCATATCATTGTCTAAATAAGTATCAGGAATTTGGATTTATTTTTGATAAGCCTAAATAAGTATCAGGAATTTTTATTTATTTTTGATAAGTCTAAATAAGTATCAGGAATTGGAGAAAAAATTTCATAGAACCACGTGATATGAGAATAAAGAGCAAGATACAATACCTGAAAGATTCTACCAAGAGTTTTTAACCCCTTCGCTCGTGTACGGAGTTCCTCTTTCTTTGCATTGTTGTCTTGAAGAACCTGTAACCAACCACAATTGTATTACCATAAAAGAAAAGTACCGAACAGAAGCTGGCCCAGCACCAAAAAATAACAACTTAGATAACAACCATCTGACAAACACGGGAAAGGGTGGCTTCAATATCAGCTACATTAAGCTTCCAAAGGGAATCAATCATCAATTTCTTATGAGACTGCATGTATTCTTCAAGTTCTTCCTCAGTGTAGTTTCCTTCTGCACTGAGTTGCCGTTTCATGTCCTCTTGTAGCTGAATCAAAGCGATTGCACCTAGGACAGCCAACAAAAAATAGTTTTCTAAGGAATGTGAAAATTCACAAAGCTATACAGTGCTTACCTTAAGCAGCAAACTTTTGTGAAACAAATATTGATAACATTAACCTCCAAGCAAGCATGACTGGAGGTAACAAGGTTATCGAGGCGCATGACAACAGTCACATGCACCAACAATTTCTTTCTTTTTTTGGACAAGTACATGCACCAACAATGTACTGCCAGAAAATTGATGTAGAAACTCAAAACAGCTGATCAAATGCCTTGTTGGCCACGTTGCATAATATGAATGTATTGAAAAGAATATTAAGAAATTGATCCAGGAAAAAAAGGATGCTTATGACTTACCAAAAGAAAAAGAAAGAGAATACTTATTAACTCAAGCAAAAATTACAAAAACCCAGCAGTCTTAATTGCCTTATAAGACCATAACACAACCGGAACAAGCAACTTAGTTTAATGTTTGTTGAGAGTTTGATATACATTGTTGGTTCATTCTCTAACAACTTAAGCTCTTAGAATTGGAGGCTTAACATGGTATCAGAGTCTTGTTTATGAGAGGTCTTGGGTTTAAGTCTCTCTATTTGCATTTATTCTCTATTTGGTTTTTGGTACAAAGTTGTACTCTGTTCTGCTCCATATTTGTTTGTGGTTTCTTTACCTCTCCATGTGTGAGTCCGGGGTCACACATGAGGAGGAGTGTTGAGAGTTGATATACATTGTTGCCCATTCTCTTAACAACTTACACTTTTGGAGCAATTGGTTGCTTAACAACATTCATTATTGTATTTCCACATGCCCTAAGAGACTGTGAGATTACTGAGTTTAATACTCTCCCAGACACCGAATACAAAAGATTGAAAAATAGTATAGCTGCACGTGAATCTATCTAACAATGCCACAAGCCTATGCACCAATATGAAAAACAATGGCAAAAAAAAAAGTAATAAAAACAGATTTGCAATTGAAGACACCAGCAGTATCTAGTAACCTGTTGCTGCTGTAACTTGAGATTTAATGAAGTGGCCTTTGTTTCTGAACCACTCCGCAATAAATGGCACACCCAAATATATTGCCTTCTTCCCAAGCTCTTTAGCTGCCTGCCTTGAGTAAATATAGCCAATTGTATTCAACATATCAACACCATAAGCTGTGGAAACAGAGCATGAAATTAATCAGAAAATAATATGTTGCTCTCACAGAAATATAGACAGAAAAATGCAATAAAATAAATAAGGGTGAGATGACAGTGAAAATTTACACAACTTCTATCCCTTAATTAAAACTTTCTACACATCCTTGCATAAATTGTACAGGCAAGACCTCAATATTGCTTGATAAAATAAGAAGCCTCAAAGAACCCATTACTTCGAAAAGAACAAGAAATTTATCCTATTTTGAGTGACTGACTCCACTAAACCCAATAATATCGAGTAATTCATTCCTAGATTTTAGACACCTTTCCTATTAATTTTCTGTAAATTCACTTAAAGGTACAAAGATCATCAAGAAATAAGAGTCTATTAATTGAAAGTGCAAACTTTCCCCTAATACTTTGTTGGCTGGCAAGTTAATAGCCATATGACACAATGGTGAAGGCAAATAGCCATGCTGGCCAAGCAAATAAATGAATTCTAAGGTAAGAGTATGTTCAAATAGGATTTGCAAGAGTAGTTGAAGATATATCAAGGAAGACAACAGCAGAGAACTAAAACTGAAACAATTAGGTCATTCATTTAGAAGTTGTAAAAGAAACAAAAAATTGAAATGAAGAAATTGTAAAGAAGGAGACCCATAGAAATTGACTGACAGTTTGAGAAGTACAAATTCAGAATAATTATGCAATCTACACACCATGACTGCAATAGCTCTTCGTAATTTGGCTTGTGATAACGAGGGTAGAAGTTCAAATAAAGGTTACCAACCCATTATAAATTAGCAAATCCTACTTCAGCTAAAAAAATTCGAAAAAAAATGAAGAACATAAAAACACCTAGTAGGCAGCGTTGCCACCCAAGAACACATGAACTGCCACCCACTAAAAAGATCACCTTTCGGTAGTGCAATAGTACAATTACCCCCAGATTGGCTGAAGACAAAATATAGCCCAGAACATCACCCAACAACAATTATTCCACAATGCGTAACAGTAAGAAATAACTATACTTAATATTAATCGAAAGAATTATAAACCTAGACACCAAATGATTTGCATTTCCAAATAATGTTGGCCACCCCACCTCGACCAGACATCACATGTGCGCAATATTTGGTTCCAGTTGGTTGTGCTAAATATTGAGTGCATGTTCAAAGTGAAATCCAGAATGTGAATGATTCTAAGCTCAAAGATAGGGACTTAAGATTTGCCAGCTTAATTTTTAACTCTATAAGTCACATGAGGCCAGGATTATATAGATGTTAGGTGACGGGAGGGGGAAAAAGGAGAGTCAAAAGCCACTGTTTTTTTTAAAAAAAAAATCCAATTCTGATTTCCCTGCTCTTTTTATTGACTTCTGGCCTGCATTTGAAAGCAGAATTTTCTTTACAAATGAAGATTTGATAGATCACAGGTGCCCTTGACTATGCCCAAAGAAAACAATAATTTAAATGACCCCATATATTGTGCCAATGCTTGTAGTCTCCAGTGAGACTGATAGACCAAGCAATAAAAGATGACGAACAATGGAAGATAGAAACAGATAAAATAATACCTGCATTGGAGAGCCTCGATACTTCAGCTTCGGCGTGATTTATAAATTCCTCTTTGTTTCCTTGCACATACAGGTTGAGTCGATCTTTCAGTATTTCAAAGAGCTTCTCTTCTCTTTCCCTCTGAACAACCTGTAATGAAAAGGAATTTGCATGAAGCACAGAAGCAGCCAATGAAAGTTTCACAGGACAACCCAAAAATACTAAAATAGCATGCAGACATTTTTAAACTCTCTGTCCGAATGGAGCATTATATATTATATAGAAGGCAAACTAGATAGCTGGAAAGGATATACAGTCAATTAGGAATTGGACAAAGTTCACCTGGAAGAAATCTTAAGAGCGTCATATGGTTCCTAGTCAGGGCCTAAGCATCAGTTTTTGTGTGTGTCACACACATGCATTCATATCCCCTACAAATGAAGAATCTTTTTCCACGTACCCAAGGTAGCAAGATGATTTAGGGAAGGCAATACCACGAAAGGAACTCCTAAATCTCAAAATATCATAAAGTCCAATAAAAAATCCCCTTTGCAATGCATGAATTCATACCTCTAAATTGGATTGAGATAAGTCACAAGCAACTTGTAAGTTTCTTCATAGTTCATACTCTACAGACAAATGACTCTCTATAATATTTCATTTTTCCCTCTCATTCATGGACAGTGGCTATCTCAAATGATAGTTTAGCTTGAGACAAACTAGAATCTTTTGGGAGGTTGTACAACTTCTCTATCAAAGAAACCTCAATTGGTTTGAGTAATAGAAGTTATTGCGTTAGAGGATATAAATATTTAAGTTACCCCATCTTCAACAACTTCAACTTTTAGATGAATTAATTAATTAACATGGCATCAGAGTCATCAGGTCCTGGGATTGAATCTCTTTACCCACTTACTAATTATAATTGATTCACATGTTAGACCCAGTCATGGTGAGGAATCTAGCCACACATGAGTGGGCATGTTAGAGGATATAAATACTTTTATCCCATCTCTAAAAGGCTAAATCTTAGATGAGTTGGTTGTTTGACAATCATCTCTGATAATACCAATTACAACTCTTTCTGCACCCAGCCCCCCCCACCGAATAGGAAGAAGAAGGTGATATTTGAATATTTTTACTACTTACCCTGCTCAATCTTTATATATTTACATTGGTACCCCTAATAGAGAATGTCTCGCTACCATGTCTACTGGCAACTGAACTAAACGGAAATGACGCATATTCAACGTGTCAAGCACAAGAAATGCAAGATGGCAAAAGGATACGTAAGGTTCCATAGGTTTGAGGTGAAAGAACACAAAGTCCATATAGAACCAAAGTAACAGGCACAATTACATAAGAATGTAATAAAAAAAAAAAACCCAATAATATAACCTATAAGGAATCTATATCTAAATAATGAATATTGAGAAATTATACCCTCATTTTCTCTTGCAACTTTTTAACATCAAACTGTTCCCCTTCTGTGAAAATATCTAGTGACGCCATTGATGCCATGGCAAGCTGGCCAATGTATTCCTCAAAAAGCTCACTCCCAAAAAGCATTGCAAAGATTGCAGCAGGATCAATGATTGCTTCGCTGCAATGAAGAGAAAGTATGAAAAAGGTATAGGAAAATGAATGTTTATTAACTATAATAATTTAATAAGAATTTGCACATCTGCATGTGTTAGAAAAAAAACAGTACTGACGTAGATATTCCTGATTTCCCATAAGCATCATAGGCTTGTCGTTGGGACGGATCACTCAATACTTGGTAAGCCTCTCCCAACACCTGAACTCAAATGAATAAAACTTTATTTTCAAGATAATAATTATAAAACAGATGATCCTCAAAACATCATAAACAAAAATGTACAAAAAAGATAGAGATCAATTCCAAGTGTTCGAAAGACAACCAATCAAGTTAGTAGCTACTCCCTTTTTATAGGTATATCACACACAAAAACACTTAGAACCTAAAGACGACTTGAACCCTCAACCTCCCATATAGGAAGGCGGAGGAGGTACCAACCAAGCTAGAGCTTGTTGGTCAAGTTCGTAGCTACTCTATTTTCAAAAATGACTGTGATCTTGTCAAAGGGTAGTATAAATTCATAGAGTCTGTCCATGTATGACAAATCCATCAATAGAACAATTTAAGTCTATTCTTTTTTCATTTCTTCAACTAACAAAAGCTCCAGTTGATGTTGAGCATACTAACAAGAACAGCGGAAAATCTGAAAATTTTACATGGAGCATGACTCTAACCTTGTGTTTTGAGTTGAATTTGAGTATTTAATTAATTTATTTTAGGTTAGTACTTAGTACACTGCTGGTCAGATTTTTATTTTATTTTATTAAGACTCAAAGGTAGTTTGGTAATTTTATGATCTGGTCATGGACTATAGTTGTGTTCCATGGGTCATCTTTTAGGTCAAGTTATATTATTGCTTCTTTTTTCTCTACGATAGTGTTAATAGATAAAGAATATTTAAGTCTTCTATTTATGAAGTCGTAGTCTTAATAAAAGTAGAAAAATCCAACAACCTATAAATATCTATATAATAAAATAGAGTTGAGTTAGTGAAATTTTGAGATTGTATTTATGTGATGTTTTTGAGTTAAGCATAGAGGATTCTAGGTGAGATTCTTGGATGATTCTACTTCTTTTTCCTTTTCTATTTTTTTTTTTTTTTGGGGAGGGGGGTGTTGTTAAACAAGCCTAAATAATCAATCTTTTTAGCATAAAAAATTATACTTTGATAAGTCTAATTATTCCCCCCATAAATTATTCAACATAACAACCATAAAAAGGTCGCAAAACCAAAGTTACTCTTAATGGGTTACTCTCCACCCAAAAAAACTTTCCCGTAAAACTTTAGCAAACCAATCCTTAATTTAGAAACTCTAGCAATGTTTCCTCTAAATTTCTCGCAATCAAACAACTTCAAAAACTCACCAATTTCAGCCCCTACTCATCCACAAAGACTATGACCTTATCTCTACCCTAAAATCCCAAAACCTACACCTTTACATAACCAAAACCCAACACAAAACCCTTTGTAGGCAGCTATATTCAAAGTTTGCTAAAGTTGTCCAATGTCACCAATTTTCAAAAGAGGAAACTTTTTCCAGAACACAAGCCTAAAAGTCTATCATTTCGTTCCTGTTTCCGTATCTCCTTCCTTAATGAAACTGTCATAACATGATTGAAGCTTCTATGGAGTAAACCCAAGCAAACAACAATGCATGCATGTATGAAAAACATCTTCTTGAAGAACAGTATTACAAACTTCATAATAATATGTAAAATGGAAGTCATGCCTGAAAATTTTGTGCTGCAAGAGGATCATTAGGGTTTTTATCTGGATGGACCTGACGTGCCTGCAACCCACAAAGAAAAATGATTTAGAAGACAAAAATAAAACATCTACTTGTTCTTAGTAGTCATCAAGGTAGCAAGAAAGAATAATCAAGAACTAAGTGACCAGGTGGACCAAAAGATAACACATGCATGATGCACATAACATATGAATCTCAATGCAATGAATAATACTGGAAAAAAATATCGATTAAATCCATCACATTAACCAAAAAAAGGAGGGGGGGGGGGGGGGGATACACAAAAACAAACAAGGCACTTTATTTGGGGAAGTCCTCGAAAACCATCTTGAGAACAACAGTCAATAGACTCAATACATAGACGGGGAAAGGAGAATGCAGATGATAGTTGGATAGCTGTATTTCATATATTGACTTTAAACCTTCTGGTGTGGGTTACATATTTTTTTCTCTAGTTTCCTTTCTTGCTTGTATGCCCAAACCCCTAGGACAAAAAATTGTTTAACATTATTTCAACTTCTTCAAGAAAAAAAAAAAAGGTTTTACTATACACAGACAATTTAGTTTATGTTTCCAAACATTTCCACGCGTTTCCAAACTTTTTTGCAATTTAGAGTGGTGTGGAAAAAGGAAAAATCTAAGGCATTCACAGTGAAATCTTATTACAAAGTCATGGAGAGTAATTATGAAGATAATTTTCCATGCAGAATAATCTGGAAATCCAAGATCCCAACCAAGGTAACTTTTTTTGTTTGGGTTGTAGCATGGAATTCCATTTTGACCTTGAAGAACATTAAAACAAGAGGTGTCTATTGTTAGAGTAGTATACATGTTAGCATCTCAGTAAGGGTAGTTTAATCTTTATTCTTCCTTGTTTAGCCCTACTACTGTATAGTCTTTTCTTTGTTTTGTGTAAAGCAATATTGGAGATTGACGGTTTATGAATAAGAGTTTTCTTCTCTTTTTCTTCTTCTTTCTCAACTTTGTGTACAAAATTATCATGGTGCCATAGCAGGTTAAGATGCAAACATGATTTTAAGATCCAACAGTGTCTGCATGATGATGACATCATGATCTATCATGCTAACGTCATCATGACATCAGCAATCTGGAAGAACGAAACCTAGGGTTTTGATAACACATGCATGGAGGGTTACTGGATGCTTATTCAAGATCTGGTCAATCTGCTCCCAGTAAAGTTGTAACTGGTGTTTGGTTTTTCGCAGCTGGGGTTTGTTTTTGGCTTCTGTACATGAGTTTCACTTCTGCATTATTGAGGAACTGGTTTTTTGGACCATCTTTTTCTTATTAGTTGCATTATGTAATATTTGATTACATTTTGGGATCCTGTTTGATTATCTCATTTGTGACTATGGCAAGTGGAAATTTATATTCACTTGATGCTATAAGTGTGAGGTTAAATGGGGACAATTATGACTATTGGACACATGTTATGAGAAAATATTTTGTTGGGAAAGAATATGTGAGGTTATATTACTGGGGTGATGAAAACTCAAACTGTTCCTGAGGTAGAAAATTGTGTTGAGTTGTTAAACAATTGGGAGGTTAATAATGCAAAAAATATTACATGGATTAATAACTCTATTGATTAGGCTATTGGCGTTCATTTGGCTAAAGGTTGACACAACCAAAAAAAATTGGGAATATTTGAATAGTCAATTGTTTGATTCTGTATATATGGTTCATTTTACTTCTTCTGGTTGTGTAGTGCAGGATCATTGTTATGAGAAGTTGATTGGCACAGACCGTTGAAAATAAGGACTATATGTGTTGGAAGAATTGCATATTCCCATTGTTACTGCCTCTTCAATTGATTTGTTTTCATTTCATTTGAGTCCTAAGTCATCTAGTTTTTATTTGTGTCATTCTCATCTTGGCTACATTTCTAGTTCTCGTTTGCAGTTTTTAGTTTCTAAAGGCAATTTAGGAAATTTGCAGTGTCATGATATTATAGTAGATACAAAACGACTAAGTTCTTTGCCTTGCCTTTAATAAAAGTTTCTCTCATCTTATTCATTCTCATGTTTGGGGACCTACTCCTATCCCTACTATAAGGGGGTCTCATTATTATGTTTTTTTATTGATGATTATACTCGATATTGTTGGATTTATCTTATGCGATCTCGGTTTGAGTTCTTTTCTATTTTTACAGCTTTTCATGCAATGATACATACCTAGTATTCTACTATTGTTAAATGCTTTCTTTGTGATTTGAGAGGAGAATATTCTTTTACTATCTTTTTAGACTTATTGAAATATGATGGTACCATTCAGCAATCTTCTTGTACAGAAATTACTAAGCGCAAGCATCGCCCTATTCACGACAAATGAATAAGAGTTTTCTTCCCTTTTTCTTCTTCTTTCTCAACTTTGTGTACGAAATTATCATTTATATAGTGAATAGATGTTGCATGTGCCATGTGCAAGAAAGCGGAGGAAACAATTGACCACCTTCTCATTCATTGTGACATGGCGAGGGAGGGTTGGAACTTGATTTTTTCCCTGTTCAGATGTTGTTGGGTTATGCTAGCTTCTTTTCGTGATGTTCTTTGGAGTTGGAGAAGCAATGGGGTAAGGAAGGACATATGTTCGGCATAGAGGATGCACCTTTTTATTTAGTTCAGTGCCTTTGGAAATAGAGGAACCACAGAGTTTTTTAAGGAATGGAACAAGCTATTTTTTGTTTTAAGAACTCTTTTTTGAAGATGTTCTTCTTTTGGGTGAAAGAGGCAAATCCTACGTGTAGAGATTCTTTTGTAGAATTCTTAGGGGAGCTTCATTTATAATTGTAAAGATGTCCCATTCTTGCGTAGATTTTGAGGTTTCCTTCTCGGGAGCCTTTTATATATAATACACATACTTTACTGGTCAAAAATAAAATAACATAAAGCCGATTGAAATACAAGAAATGAAATTTTAATCCTGTCTCTATCCTTTAAGATTTTAGTCTTGGTCTGGGCTGGGATAGAGGCAAAAATCATTTAAAAAGTTTATTCTTTGCAGTCATATGGGATGCTTGGTCAGTGTATAAGTGATGTTACTTCCTTGTGGGATTAGATCCAAGTAACAGCCTCCTCCTGAGCTTCTCTGACAAGTAATTTAAAGGTATTCCTCTTGCTTTCACTATGAAGAATTGAGTATCAAAGTGTTCTCTAGAGCCTCAAAGGAGAAGAGGGTGAAGATTTGGGATTCTCTTTCCAAATTTCAACTTTAAAGGTTGCTCCTCATGTAACAAGGACTAAAGTTTGTGCTCTCTTAAATGATCTTTGATTTGCCGAGAATAATTTTAGGGCTGGCCGATAGTATTCTCCTACTATCATTGCCATAATTGAAGTGGATGGCGGTCAAACATCTGAAACCTAAAGGAGACACTCGTAATTTTTTCTCAAACCAGTGTGGAAGTGGCAAAACTTATCTTAAAATAAAAAATTGGAAGTGGCAATTTTTTCTCTCCTTCCTCTCTTTTAAAGTAGCAGACACTCGTAGGCTGGTAGCAAATCGTTCACTGCCAACAATTAGTAAAGACGGGCATAAAGGAGAAGGAATGCCAAAATAAGCAAGCAATAAGAGTCCTAGGAGTTAAAATTATAGAACATATTATGGAGAAACAGCGAAAAAAATATGCATATATGATGTATGCATTCTTTTTTTTGGTACTTCGTAGGTATTTGAATTGCTTCCAAACCCAAATTCGAGTGATAGATCTAACCAAAATCTTAAAATTTTATTTTCCTCAAACCAGAGAAATTATCACGTATTCCTATTTGATTTAAATATCCTAAAGTAAGAAACAATTCAGAAGCCCGGATTCCTGACGATTCTAAAAAATATAGGTTATAACGTTTTATAATAAATTATCGAATGGGATTGATCATAACTTAGAAGCATTAGGAATTAAAAATAATTAATTAAATACCTTGATGTAATAAGCCTTTTTAATCTCAGCCTCGGTGGCCGTGGGGCTAATACCCAGGACATCGTAGTATTCTGTCTCCTTCACCATGATCTCAGAGTTCTCTCCGTCTCTTCTTCCGATCGAATGAGCAAATCAGTTATTGGAGTGGCCAAGCAATCAGATCAGACACACGGATATATAAGCGAAAAAACGAAAGAGGTAGAACCACTGCGGAATTGATTTTGAAGAAAGATTCTTCGTTCCAAGACGCGGGGGAAAATAATAGGGCTAGGATGATACAGTACGCGCAAGAATTTCGTAATCTGGAAATTGCTTGCCTGTTTCTGTTTGACCTCGGCTTCCTTCGCGCCGCTGACTACCGCCGGCTTCTTTAAATGTCTTTGCTTTGGTGGGGCTCCTTTTCCTGCTATACCTCACGTCCTTGCATTGTTGCGTTTGTACCCTCTGCGCGTCGGTACGTTCCTCCACTGCTGGAACTGATCGCATCATAACGCTACGCCCTTTGCCATGTACTAGCCACGATTTAAGTTCAATGCTTCCATTATTATTTTTTGAATAAATTTTACTCCAATCTTTTGAATAAATTTTTATCTTATCCAAAATAATAATAATAATGTTTTACCTCAATTTTTTTAAATTTAATGTGAGTCCATAAATAATATTTTAAAAATTTTGATTCAAATTTAAGTTTGATAATTTTTTAAGATTGCCTAATACATTTAACTACACTTTAGTTTAAAAAATAAAGAAATTTCACAGTAATAAAATTCTCTTAGTTTTCTAAACTATCTCTAATTTTTTTTGATAGTTTTTATCAAGCGAATGAATATAAAATTTGTTTAAGTATTTTAAAATTTTAAAAATTATTTTGTCTACATATTTAATTAAGGTCATACTAAATAAATAATTCATGCATATCTCAAATCATCATGTGATATGCATATTCTTACTGGAATTTTTTATAACAAAAATATTCATTCACATTCCATAGACATAACCCAACAAGGTTTCCATACATAATTTCAAAAAATGTATTCATCCTGTGATTAGTATTTCGAAGTCAAAAGAATACTAGTCTTGTTAAGACTTCCGACCCTTCACATCAACATATAAAGACCTTAAGGCCTTTTACATTCCCAAAACTAAACATAAGAGTCCAAAATAAATGTCATTCTCATCCATTTCATCAAGCAACTGACTCATTGCCGTTAAATGCATCTGGTAGGGATCAATACAACAACTCCAGTAAAGTAACTAAATAAAGGGAATAATAAATAATGACAAGTGTGGGCATGTGTTAAGTACAGTGTCAAGCAAGTGTCACCAAGCATCACAAAGCATTTCAATTCAATGAATATTCATAGTATAATCAATTAAAATAAGAACATCAATACAACAATAGTAACATATTTTAATTATCACAATAAGAATACAACATAAAAGGAGATTGCTTAAATTATCATCACATCACTCGTCTCAACGGTACTACTTTCTACTTACACTTCTTCCGTAATCCTTCAAAACTATCTAATGGCCCCCGGTTGAGCCTGAATGCTTTTCGGAATACTAACCTGATGGAAACATACGATTGCTCGCGCAGGGTTACGGTTCCTAACCGAAGGAAGACACGATCTCCATCACAAAAATCCCTTACTAACTATCCATGACTTCTCATTTCTCAACTTGTAATTTCTTCTTTCATTTCTTCCCCTTTCTCAACCCTTCAACTATCTAAATTCACATTCGTTCCTCAGAAGGTATTTATTCAATCTTTCATTCAATCAAAGATATCCAAATGGAAAATATTGTTCACATCAAAAAAAAAAAAAATGTGACATATGCAATACAATTAATAATCTCACCATACAACAACGTCACCATCATTTATGTTAGATTTGGTTGGTGGAATAATATAAAAGAGACAAAAAATAGAAAAGAAAGAAGAGAGAGAAAAGGAAAAACTCAAAAGACTACATTGTATTATACTGAATTATATGAAACTATACAAGAAAGCTCCTTATATAGGAGAGTGATGAGGTTGTACATGGAATGTGTAAATATGGAAAGTGTAAATAAAGGAAATAAACTATGAAATTATAATCCTACTAGAATTACACAATACTATATATGTAACCCTAATATACTTCTAACACCCCTCTCAAACTCAAGGTGGGAGGTAGACCAACTTGCTAGACATTGACTGGTTGACTTGGTGGCGTTGTGGCTAAAATGGAGATGTAACCCAAGCTGACATGGCGGTGGAGCTGGACTCTCAATAGAGTTCATGACGACGCGTGAAAGCACAGAGCTAGAATCGAAGGCGGCGCATGGAAGCTCAAATGATGGTGTGCATAGTTGAGGAGCAGTGATGTGGTCACGATTGAGCTAGATGGGTGATCGAATGTTGACAGGGACGGTGAGGAGTAGTGACATGGTCACGATTGAACCAGATGGGTGATCAAATGTTGATGAACATAGACGGTGCATCGATGATTAACAAATATAGGGGAGGTACAAGGCAGAAAAATATTTCAGTGGTGCAATAGTGAGTGAGACCTTCGGTCGATGACTGAACAACAGTGAATGAGTGAGTGAGTGAGACATTCTATCTATGACTGAACAATAGTGAGCAAGCGAGTGAGTGAGTGAGACCTTCGGTCTGTGACTAAACAAAGTGAGTGAGTGAGACCTTCTGTCTGTGACTGAATAGAGTGAATGAGGGAGTGAGTGAAACCTTTTGTCTATGACTAGTGGCAACAAGTGCTTTAATCTATTGAAAAGATGAACAGTTAACTGTGTTATGCGAAACATAACGATGGCTAAGAGACGATGGCCAGTGGTATTGACCTGCGAGGACGATGAGGTAGTATGATAACTTGTTGCGATCTGATGGAAGAGCAACTGATTTCTGAACAACTGATGAGGGCTGATGGTGGTGAGTGAGCGATGGTGCCCGACTGTGGTTAGGTCGTGGCCGATGACATTGATGATCTTAGTGGAGCTTTGACGTGGTGTTTGAGAGGCTACTAGCACGAGAGCATCTAGTGGAGCAACAGTAATAAAGAGGGCTGGATTGGTGTCGTTAGTGGTTGTTGTTTTTTTTTTTTTTTTTGTGGATCTGGCCTGGTCTATGTGGGTTATAAATATCATGCTAGGTCGGAATTGGTAAATGGGCCTGGGTATGTTATTGGGTTGAATATGGGTTAAGTCAATGATGGGCTTGAGGCTGATGGGCTTGAGGTTGGGCCTAAATGGAGGCCAGCTAGTTCAAATAGTGAGAAATTAGATACCAAAGATGAGAGAATTTTGTTGAAAGCAAAGATTGCTGCTGCCCTAGAGGAGTCTGTGGATTCGATAAGGTTGGTGTTGGATGTGATGAAGCATTTTGTGGAGATGAAAAGGAATGGGAAGGCTAGGCGATGGTGGGTGTACTGGGTGTTGATACGGGAAGTGTTACCGGTGAGGGAGTTGTGTGCGGAGAGGAACGTGCGGTATTAGATTAACGGTTCTTGGACGGGCGGTGGCATTGGCCGCGGTAGTGGTTGAAGGATCAAATATGGTCCTGAAACAAAATTTGGGATAGCAGACAAGACGGGATTGAAGATTGGCATGCTTGAGGAGGCGAGCATGGCTATAATCGGAAACGAGCACGATGACATGAATGTCGGCAAGCCAGCAACGAGGAAGACAAGAAAATTGGGAAAAGAAAAGAAAAAATATTTGGGACTGCCAATGTGATTGTGGGTGGAATGATCTATGGGTGGATGGTTGATTGAAAGATAAAGTCAGTAGGGTACGGCACAGATGGCTGGCATGGCGGATGAATGGCAGAGAAGTAGAGACGTGGTGGTGGAAGTCTTTGCAATGGGCCGTGGATTGAGAATTGTAGGGGAAACAGAGATGTGGTTGTTACCGCTTGATTTTCTTGATGAAGTCGCCATTGTGGGTGGATTGTTTGAGAGATCGGATTCAGAATAGCCCTGACCGTGTTTAATCGCCGGAACACTTGCTATGGAAACACTGGATTTAAAAAGCTGGTGGTTGACGGCTATCAATGGCAGTGTAACAGCAATGGTCGGTAAGGAAGTCCAGCCGTTGAAACTCTAAATTAAACTTCAGAAAGACAGAGTTGAAGCTAGCGCCTGCGTTATTGCTGCTTGACGATGGCTAGCATTGCTTGCGATGGTGGCTGTTGGCTGGGAACAACCTGCAACTGTTGGCGACGAACTAGGATTTTTTTTTTCCAATGACAAACAGTGGTTTGCGTTGTATATTCGAATCAGAACCCTAAGAGAGGCAAGTCCGGGTTGGGCTTTACTGATATTTCCTATCAGATCAATAGAGAATTATCATTGATGTCGTGTTGGTGACGGGATGAAGGCGGTGATCTAAAACTATG
This sequence comes from Nyssa sinensis, assembly GCA_008638375.1. Classification (NCBI taxonomy): domain Eukaryota; kingdom Viridiplantae; phylum Streptophyta; class Magnoliopsida; order Cornales; family Nyssaceae; genus Nyssa; species Nyssa sinensis. The sequence goes on along the minus strand of CM018045.1, from coordinate 22,536,118 downwards.
CCAAAATCAAACGATAAGTAATCCAAAGGGTTAAAGCTTTGAACCAAAACTCTCACAGCATCAATGGGTGACGAAGACGATGATGGCACAACAGGAGGCAATGAGGACGATGATGACATAGCAGACTTAGATGATCTCCGATCACATCAGAACAATAAACTTGAGTGGACGGTAGTGAGTGGATGGTGGAGGCCACTGATCAAGACTCTAATACCATGTTAGATTTGATTGGTGGAATAATATAAAAGAGACAAGAAAGAGAAAATATAGAGAGAAGAGAGAGAAAAGGGAAAACCTAAAGGACTGCATTGTATTAGACTGAATTATAGGAAACTATACAAGAAACTCCTTATATAGGAGAGTGATGAGGTTGTACATGGAAAGTGTAAATAAATGAAATAAATTATGAAATTCTAATCCTACTAGAATTACACAATACTATATATGTAACCCTAATATACTTCTAACAATTTAAGCATTTTATCAAACACTTAGTAGGCATGTCAACTTCTTACAAGTTCATGAAAAACAAGTAAATAATTATAATAAATTTTAAGCCGACACCATGCATTGAACACACATTTTAACATTTTAGACAAGATATATCAATAAGCACACAAGATTCATTAACTAGTTCATCTAAAAATTTACATCATTCTCTCTACAAATTTCATACAAGATGGTGCATGTAAATGTCATGCAGTGTATATTTTTTTTTTCCTAACATTCATTCTCCACCTAAGTTAGAAACCTTATCTCCCAACAAGTGTTGATTTGTGTGTAGAGAGAGAGATTATAATTTCAAGCTTCGATCTTTACTCTCAAAACCTAATAAATGATTTACACCGTTTATTTCACTCAATTAGACTAGATCTACAAAAATTTTCAAAAAATTTGAAAAAGAAATGAAAAGCCCCAAATTTTAACTTTTCAATCAGTATAAATTATTCTTATATTTGAATCTTTCTAGTATGATGTATTTATAAGGCTTGAAGATTCATGAATACCCAAGAAACTCCCTAACACTAACTTTCCTATTGTATAGAGAGAGTTTGGAAGAGAAAATAAAAATGAATTTTATGCCAAATTTGCTGTTCAACCTGCAACTTAAAGTGTTCTGTCGCACGTTCATTTAAACGAATGAGCCCTTCATTCGAACAAATGTAAAACGAATATCAAACGAAATTTACAATAGACTCTCTGGTGTTTGTTCGAACAAACACCCTATTCGTTCAAACGAATACCAGAAAACCTTACGCATTTTTCTTATTTTTATTATTTTTCATTTATTACCTATGTGTCATTACTATATATTATGTTGTTTAAATTATTTCTACTTTATTATTATGTTCGTGAGGTTTATTATCATGTAAAAGTAATATTATTCATCATTTATTTATTTATTTTATGTATTTTTTGATTTTACGAAACGTTACACTTTAATTACCAAGACAAACAGAAAAATGGTTCATCACTTTAAAACTAATCAATGTATAATAAATTGTCACTCATATAATAAGTTAATGTAATTATTCACACAATGTCTGTGATTATAAAATATAATTTATTTCATAAATAGAATTTATGATTTCTTATTACTTGTTTAATTTACTTTTTCTACTAACATTTAATACATTTATATTGCATGTTGGGTTAACCTAAATTTAATTTTTTAAACTTTTTTATTAATTATTATTCTCAATTTCTTTTTAGTTTTTTTCCTTTCTTATTCATAGTTGTATTCGAATATTTTTTAGAATTTAGGATTCGCATTCAAATCATACATTCATCAATCTATTATTGCACTAACTGATACGCCAAAAATATCCCAACCGACTAGAACAAGACACGTGTCTAATCTCGTTCTATAAATTTGTAGGACGAATTAATAGGACAAATTAATTAGCCAAATCTGACTTCGGCAAGGGGATCCATGAATTATAGTAAACCCGGTATACCGATCTCGTTCCGACCACCTCGGTCTACCGACCTCATGGTAATAAGACGGATACGGACAAGAAATAATATCATATGTAATTATGACGAGACTATCGCTTTCTGACACACGGCACACTCTAGTCCTGAAAAGGACGAAAAGGGTTTCTAGCCCTACATAATCAGCAGGCCGATGGCAACCATGACGTGTGTAATCATGATGAAATGGTTCCGTCGCTTGACCTAGGATTTGATATTTCTTACAGCTTATAAATACAAAGACGAAGGTATATAAAAGGGGAGGTTCTCTGAATTATCTAAATAATTATTAGCTGAGAATATACACTTCTATCTTCTCTAACTTAACCATCGGAGTGGCTACCACCGGAGCCCTCCCGGTGGCACTCTAACTCTTTTTGATTCAGGATACACAGCGGAGGAAGGTTCAGACTTTGACAAAGTCGAAAACTGCAATATCACTAACTAATAACTAATTCTCTTTATGAAATTACTTGTTTTATTTGATGCACTCATCTGTACAATGCTCATTACTATTCCTAATTATTATTTCAGTAATTTTTGAAATCTTATTGTTATCAAATGTAAAAGTTATTCAAATATTCATAACAAAGTTTTTTTTTTATTAGATACGTTTTTTGTTTTACTTTTTGGCCTATAATTTATATTTATATGTATTTCATGCTCGAAAATATTAGCAAATTGAATACAAATTTTATAATAGATGACTTCTATTTGTTGAAAGATAAATTATTTTATTATTATTTCTATTTTTTTAAGAATTTATATTAAATAACAATGTTTAAAATAAATTAAAATTAAAATTTAATTTCATGCGTGCTTTTGTGTATACAAATTCTTAATAGCATTACTCTTAACTTAACGAATATATATATATATATAATTGTTTTTTCATGATATAAATTATCTAAACCCCTTATATCTCCGGCCTAATATATAGTGAGGTTAATTTCATAAAACTATACCTTTTTTTTTTTGGTAATTTAAAATTATATTTTTCATTCAAGTCATTTTCCTAAAATAACTCTCAAAATGGAATGAGCTGACATAGCATCGGGCAATCGGAGTCTTCCCAACCAATTTCTCAAGAGGGAGGCTTTATTGAGGGAAGCTTATGAAGCAGTTTGATGGTTATACTTTGCAAGACAAATTGGCTGCACTTGATTAAATAAAACCTCATCTGTCATCGCCGTGGAACATTGCACGCGGTTTGTATTGTTTACCTTTCATTTTGATGTTCACCATTAGATCGTTGGTATCCCTGTTGTCTGTTTTCTGAATATGGAATATATATTGTTTACCTGTATGATTGTTTTGATGTTTTGCAAGCAAAGTACTATCAGTCTATCTCTATCATTGTGCATGACACGAGGTAATACATAATTCATTCTCCTTTTCCCTTCGCCTTATACTTTCTTATTTATCAAAAATGGATTTTTTTTTTTCTTTTCCCTTCACATATCTGCTGAATCTTGAGCACTGTCATTCAAAGTTTGTAACGACAAAATATATGGCTTAGTGCTTAAAGAAGCATAATTTTCACTTTTCACTTCTTCTGATTTACCGTGAAGTGCGCTTGAAGTTCAGGGCTTATTTCCAAAAACCTAATCTATAAAAGGGTACCGAGCACGATATTAAAGTTTAATTGTTAAAATGATCGAACTTAGTTTTTTTTTTTTTTTTAAAAAAGGTTGTTCAGGTAATACAATCAAAATGTTGATTTTTTTGTTTTGGAAAATCAATAAAAACTAAGATATTATTGAAACTCACTAAATTTCTAGAGCCTCACCTAACTTCCTCAGCTAATGCATGTATTGATGCACTGTTAGGTTTGCAAGGTTATGGTTGTGTGAGGACAAAATTTGTCAAATTGTAAAGTTGGCAAATTCTGATTCCAAAACAGTAGTTTATGTAAGGGTGTCAAGTTCGACTGAGGTTCAATGTGGTTAAAGATTGAAGACCTATAGACTTTAATCGAGTAACATAATTTTTTTTTGATTAGGGATAGTTAGTGGACTTAGATACTTAATTGTTAAATTAAGATGTTAGGCACACACTATATGGATTCATGTGTTTGTATTCATGCATTAACTTCACATACTTTGTTTTTCATGCACAGATCTTGATTTTAACTTAAATTTGATTTGAAAACATATTTCTCAAGCTTAGAAGTTCATTTGGATTGTTTTTCAACATTTAAGATTGGTCTCATTACATTTTGAAACAAGGTCAATCAAAAAGTTTTTTAAAAACAACTTATAGAATAACCTATCTGCATTATTTTGATTACAACTCAAAAAATATTTTGAATTTTGATATGAGACCAAGTTCATATGAAAGCAGATTTTGGATGGCTGACATAAGGCTATTTGAAGTTGGTATATATGCGTCAATCTGTTCCAGCGTGAGAGTGGCATATGAATGGAAGCAATACGCGTCCGAATGCTTGTTTGGTCATCCAAACGACTTACATTCTCTTTTGGCGCAACAAGAATTGTTTTTATTGCGTCTGAACGATCTGGGGCGCGTTTGAACGAGTGTATTACTGTTTTGTGTGCGACTTTTGGTGGGCAACTTGATTTGTGACTTGAAACTTTATTCAAATTCAATTAGGACTTCCCAAATTATAAACACACCTATCTAGAGTTAATTTTTTTAAGAAATAGAACACATTGAAGATTCTTTGAGTATCTTAGAGCCTTAATATATATTTGATACTTCTCTCATCGAGTTTTGTATTCTATTCATATTTTTGAGAGTTCTCTTTCATTTTATGAGTTTTATTCACCTCGCATATTGAGTACTTAAGTATTTTGCATTCCATTCATCTTAGAATCATTCTTAGAAGTCATACGACCATTTCTTTGATCTCTTACGGTCTTGAATCACACAAGGGATCTTATATGTTGATTGGTGACCAACTAGAAGAAGAACCACACAAGGGATCTTATATGTTGATGGGTGACCAACTAGAAGAAGAACGTACACCTTATAAATCATTGTATAGAAAGTTACACACCAGGGAGCGTGGATCTGCCGAGGCGGATTGTGATTAGTACAAAGCGTTGTTGTAGTAAAGGAACAAGCTAATAGAGTGCAATTGGAAAATAAAGGCAAAGCAGGGAAGACAAACTGGATTTTTGACTAGCGGTAATCTACACAAGATAGTGTGGCAGGTTACTACTAACCAGGGTTTGTTGCGAATATGTTTTGTAATTGGATTGACTTATTAGTGGATTGTTCTCTAGCAACAGAGGGTTTTTCTGCCTCGTGAAGGTTTTCCCACTTAAATATCTCATGTCTTGTATGATTAACTTATTACTTTAATTTTTGTGGTTGAATGCATGATTAAAATAAAATCAAAGTAATTCAAATTGATATTTAGAATCTATAAACATTGCACCATCAATATAAACAAATAAATTTTATTCTGCAGATGATTCAATATCACTTAAGATTTATTTTTCCCAACAGGTTGCTTTCTTGTAGGCTTGTGGTAGTTAAATTCATGATTTAGATTGGATCAATAGGTACTTTATAGGACTGAATTGAGGGTCAAATTGAGAATTGGAAGTCCCTACAAAGTGGAAAAATAACATAAAATATAAATTAAAGACATGTTAAAAGAAAGGAAAAATCTTACTAAGTTGAGCATGAAGGAAGAAAAAAATCTGAGTAGAAATTGGATGAATGTAGAGAAATACATAAGAATTGAATCCGAGCAAAAGAAGTAAGAGACTCAAACATAAAACCTTCAAAGTCTAGTAGAATTTCACAACGAAAGGATGATAGCAGGTAGAGAAGCAAGTGAAAAACAAAAAGTAATTATATTGGAACTCTAATACTCTTTTGTTTGAAAGGTACACCAATGGCAACTTCTGACGTTTTGTTCATGGAAACTCCTTCAGAACTTTTGTTTAATTAAGATGTCAACATCAGGTGAAGGAGATTTAAGAATTGGGATTTGCAATTTTGAAGTTTCAAAATCTGACTCATAAAGCATTTGTTCAATGCAGCACTTCTTCTTGGAATAGGTACCTGTATTGAGAGCAACTGATATAATCTCTGTGAAGTGTGAAGTTATATATTGCTCAAATTCATTGTTTTATTCAAGGTTTTAGTGCTTTAAGGGCTAAACAATCTTTTGATAGTTAAGAAACTTTGTCATGGTGGTTCAGTAAATATAAAGAATTGTTTTGATTTGAGCCATATATTCTATTGCCACTATCCATTTTAACTTGGTTCTCTTTTTTTATTGTTCTGAATATAATTACTCCATGCTTTCAGTTGAAGATGTTTGGCACTGTGTTTGGATTGAGCCGGTTGGACGAAAAAGAAAGGAAAAGGGTGAAGGTTATGTCATGTTTGGTTAAAAAAACGAGGTGGGAAAGGAAAGGAAAGGAAAAGGAGGGTCAGAGAGGAGGTTCTTAGCCCTAAAAGGTTCATTTTGCTTTCCTCCCGAAAGTGGGAGGAAATGGAGGAATGATAAGGGAGTTAGTGATTACTTGTTTTGCCAACCCCCCTCCCCCCCTTTCTAAATAAGTGAATTCCTGGTTCCATAATAAAACATTTTCCCCTTTCTTTTGTTTGCTCTGCCTTTCCTAAACAAGATGAGAGGGTTATCGCTATGCTTTTCTTTCTTTCCCTTCTCTAATTATCCAAATATGAGTTCTTTTATTTTATTTTCTCTCCTAACTTATGCTATCCTTCCCTCTCCTTTCCCTCCTACGTATCCAAATGTATGCTAGCTTTCGAATGCATGCATTTTAAAAATATGTCTTCTACATTTTAAAAATATGGACTGTATGGTAACTGTGTACTGAAGCGTGTAAGACATGCATCCTTTCAGTAATGTGTGATGGTTTTCAGGGCTGATGGTATATGTCTTATGTTCCTTCTATGAATACTTATTTTGAAGAAGAGTGTCTCGATCCTCCCTGAAATTACAGGCTAGTTATTTAACTATGCAAGCAATTTATTCTTGGAATATTAGTTGAAATATAGGAGAGTGCATATTTTTGAGAAGTTAGGCCTGGGTTGGGAGTTGCTTTTTTGTTTCCTGCAAAAATATAATTGTTTGTCATGATACATGCACATGTATTATGACTAACAATCATTTCTACCAAATCTTCTAAGTTTTTAACTTATTATTAAAATTTACATGAGAAAGTTGGGAATTTCTTGCATGGAGATGGCTTGTGACTGAATCAACTTGATTTACCCTTATTCTATCTCAACTCTTCTTAGAAAAACAAAAGCTAAATATTTGAAACTGTTCCATGTTTTCCTGACAATTATTATAATATTATGTTTTTCCTGACAATAATTATAATATTATGTTTTCCTGACAATAATTATGATGCTATACTTGAAATGTCAATTTTACATTCCAATGATTAAGATGTCCCAAAGTATATGAGAAGTATCATATACGTGTCAGTGCTTCATAGTTTAATCTGCCACCTGACACAAGTGAACCTTTACTCATATCCTCACTTGTCTAAGGTAGGATTTGCCTTAATTTTGTCCCTAGCCTTAAGTCTCCTAGTTTTCACTGTTCTAGATTTTGTCAAGCTTTTGTAGAGCAATTTGACGATCTTTCTTCCCTTCGTTTCTAGGATGGAGGCCTAGCATAGGCATCTTATATGTGAGACAGATTAGAAAAGTGAGCACATATTCTGTGGCAAGAAGCAGGTTGGCTTGGCCCAAGTTGAACTCCTGCATTATATTCAACTAATTAAATCATTATCAGAGCTCAATGTTTTTGCCAACAGACACCAATGATGGAAATCAAACAGCATGGGAAATTTATTTTAGAGGCCGATGCTTAAATATACTTATGGTAATGCAGCAAATATTTTGAAGCTTGGAACCCGAAATATGGCATATGGAAGTGCTGTATAAATCTTCTGCAGTCTTAAGATTCTGGCACTTAATTTGGGGGAGTGAAATGTTTCATATTGGTTTTGTCTGGAATTACATCAAGACATGCAAGTATGGGGAACAAGCTTTATTTAATTACTTTGAATTGAAATCAAGTATCTTGGAGCAATTATCTTCTCATGAAATTGTTGTTTCATTAGAATGTCTAGAGAATGGGATCTTTTGATTAATCTTTACTCATCGGAAACTTCTTTTGAGGCAAAGTATGCATATTTATCAGCCTGATTGGGAGAACATTATGGGAACTTTGAGACGGAATAATCTCAGCTTGAGTGTGACGGTATAATTTGAATTTGGAATTTTGCTTGTTTATTTCATGGATTATGAGCAAAATTTTGTCAGGACTCCAATTTGTTATGTCTCAAAAGTACGTTTATTTTTATCAAGAGAATAATCTTTTCATACCTACTAAGCTTTAAAAACTCAACCCAATTTTGACCATTTAATTTGCAGAAAATATATATAAGAGATTATTCTTCAACATTTCTCGTAGATGATCAATGCAAAGTATTTTTCTTTCATTTTGTTTTCTCTACCCCGCTTTGCTAATCTTTCATTCAGAATGCACCTTTATTATACTCAAGTTATGGTACGAAAGATACACAACAAAGCTTCATTAACTAAATTTACCCTATTCAAATCAGATTTGAATTTTGTAGCTGGATAAAAACATCTTTTCTTATTCCAAAACCTTATCATATTTTTATATGCACTGTGCTGTTCCAGCCATAGAGGGTGCACTGTGCTGGATGTAAATTTCTCTTTTTTCCTTGGCATTTACCTTCTCACAAGTTCTCACTTTTGTGAACTTTGGATACAGGGATAAAGACCGTGCTGCATGATTTTTTCCTGTCTTCCTCGGGCAGAGTATGTCAGTGCAACTCCAAGAGCGGTTCAATTGTCTGCATATGGAAGTCAAGTGGGTTAGTCCTTAGTTTTGAAATATCTACACATAAACATTTTTTTCTTCTTTCTTTTCCTTACTATGGTACTTGATATATAATTATAACTTACGCATGCATTGCACTGTTTTTGGAGTGGTGATCTTCAGTAGCCTTTGAGAAGCCTTTCTGTAACTTATGGTTTTTTCTTGCTTTGCTTTCTCTTTCTCTATTTGCATTTTCAAACAATATATCTTGACTGTATGGCTCTACACTTGCATCACTCTGCGGAATTGAGGATAATGACAACCACCTGTGTTTAGGGTTGTTGGCTGTGACCATATCGGCTGTGCCTATTGAGGTTTGTCCTCTCGTGAAAATATCTCTTTCAGGATTGACAGACATATCAAATTGGTTTTTTTGAGTCAAAAGTCCAAGAAGGGGTGCAATCTGTTGTGGCCTAGCTATAGTTGCCTCTTTTTGTTCTGATGGAGATCCAACATTTTCTCCAGATGGTCTGCTGTCTTTCAACTTCATGGGCCTTAAATTCTCTGATGGAGGAATTGATTCCTGAGCTATGCCGCAGTGGGTTTCAGCTTCAGAATTTTTACTGTGAATAAACTCAGGGAGAAATGATGTTCTCTGCCACTGTTTAGAATGACTGCGATCCACCAGCTGGCTTTTAATATAGTATGTATTTTCTTCGATGATTCCCAAACCAGCTGGTTCTAGGCTCATATTCACGGTAACAGGGCACCCAATGGCCTTTTTAAGGGCCATTGATATGCTTTCTTCACAAATCAGGGCAGCCATCTTGTCTTCAGGACTCTTAAACATCAAATGTACAATGGCGTTGGCTGTTGGAAATGGAAAAACATGAAAGTAAGAAGGAATCCCTGTGATAAGCTTTCTAAGTGCAATCAGACTATTGTGAATATGATGCTAGTTAGTAGGAAAAACTCTTTTACCACTGGATATGGTAAATGATGCAAGCTTCATTTGGTGGCATAAGAATTCTTTCATAGGTTTACTTTGTATTCTTTCTAGAATGTTCTGCCAAATTTCTTCCATCTCACTCTTGTGTGCCAAGTTGGGCTCTTTTTCAACTTCTTTACCTCTGCGTCTTTTGGTCTTATCAATGCTTTTAGTGGTTGTGCTTGGTTCAATTCTGTCTATATCAAGTTGCTCAGAAGTTCTGCAGATGGAATGATGATCTGTACTGCTTCTGCTGTGGGATAATCCTTGCCCTTGTATAGCTTCTGAATTTTTGTTTGGCTTGTCACCTGCAAGAGCAATTATAACTAGTATTAAGATACTGACTTCTACTCAGCGACGGGAAATTATCTACCGATGTTGAAATCCATTTCTCTGCCCTCGAACTACCAAGAATACCTGATGGTAGTGTTACTTTTCTTGGGGAGAAAATTCCTGTTGATATTTTGTTGCAGCTATCTTTAGATGTGATTTCTACAAGGGCGGAAAATATCCCAGAAGTCTGGTCAGTAGAGGACCTGAGTTCTGTCTCTGTTTCTAGTAGTATCCTTAAGGCATGGCACAACCTCTCTGATTGAGTATTTGCTGCAAATTTTTTTTAGAGCATCAGCCAGTGTGAAAATGTTACATATATAGTTAATAAAAGTATCTTACTGAGTTGTGATCTGCCTCTCAAGAGTCCCTTATTGCTGGATGGCCCCGCTGATGATGAGGAATCTGCTACAGCAGCACCTGAGAAAATATCTGTGATGAGAGATGCCAATTGGGATACAAGGGCTTGTGGTTCAACACCTGTTGCCATCAGCTCCCTTGTATATCTGATTGTCTTGATAGTGTCCCCTGAAATTGCTGTTGTAAGCAAATCAATAAGCTTATTATGTGGAACAAGACCTACCTGTAAGGAGAAGAATAGTACAAATAAGTCTGATGGAAACGCCATTTCATCGCAAAGTCTTTGAAGTGAAAGAGTTGCTTTTTCTGGCAGTGCATATTCCCCCCACGCCCCCCCACCAAAAAAAAAAAAAGAGTAAAACACACAACACACGTAAAAAGAAAGGACTACCCACAAGCTGTTGGACCATGGAACTTGTTATTGTTGACCCCAGTAACACCAACTGATCCAATATGTTCTCGGCTTCTCTCAAGGATCCTTCTGCCTTGGCAATTATCAGTTTCAGTGCCTCCCTTTCAATTCCTATATCCTCATGTGCTACAATTTTTTCTAGCTTGAGTGTGATATCCTCTTCCTTGAGCTTTGAGAAGCAAAATTTCTGACATCTTGATGATATGTTTTTTGGAACCATGTTTGCATCTGAGGTGATGAGGACATACACCACTGTAGAACCGTATCCCCCTTCTAATATGCCCAGAAGTTCATCCCATGCTTTTGCAGTGAATGAGTGACATTCCTCAATGATCAGGACCTTGAAACCTGGAATTGCCTGGGTAAATGATGTGCTCTGGAGGAGTGTCTTAATTCTTTCAAATCCAGCTAATCTACTTCCTGAACATAACTCCATGACATAAAGGCTTCTTGAGCAACCTCTACAACTCCAGCATGGTTTAATGTGTGTACTTGATTCGCAGTTTAATGCCATGGCAAATATTCTAGCAGTGGATGTCTTCCCAGTGCCACTGGGGCCATGGAAGTGATAAAGAGGTGCAATTTTCTTCTTCTCAACAGCATTAGATATGGCCTTGATTGTGATTTCATGACCCGCGATGTCTTGAAAATTCTTTGGTTGATACTTTTGACTGAAGCTTTTGTTTAAGTGGATGTCATCTTTGCTCTGGTAAGCAGAATTGAAGCTGAAGACACAGATGCTGTCCTGGCTCATATTATCAATTTTTTCCCTTGAAGCCTCTAGAGCTGAGCAGACTCGGCCCTGTGGACAATTGGCTTTTGTAACTGTCCTCTTTTCACTTCTGTCGTTGGTCTTTCTTTTAATTAGATAGACTACCTTTCTTCTTTTAATTCGTTTATGCATTCTTGACCACCGCCATGGAAGAATACAGCCCATGCTCCGAGTCTTCAGGGTGGTTGCAATTTTCTTCTTTTGCTTTGGGAGTGTTGGAGCCTTCTTGCTTGTTGAGGGAGCAAGGGAAGATTTGACCAAAAAAGAATCACCCACCAGCTTTAGAGACTGTTCCATTGCTGCTGCTAGTGATGTGGCATCCGTGAGGTCTGCGGACAACGATAAGGAGGAACACCGCCGGAACTGGCCAGTGACTGTAGAACGGTGTTGACTTGGACGACCAGGGCAGCCTACCAATGAACTCGAAGATCTCGGCCTAGTCTTTCTCACTCTCCTCAATCCTTCCTTGTCACCTACTTGCTTGGTGACATCAGTCCTACTAGTGTCATTTTGGTATGGGCAATGGTTCTGGATGCTAACTTGAGCAGCCATTTGAGGGATTGGGGATTTGATGGGAGAGCTATTGAGTGAATGGTGAATTATCGAAGATGCGAGTTCTGTTCAAAGTTGAAGATGTTCAGTTTCGGTTATTGAAGTGGTGGCCAGCCACCACTGAGACAAGAATTTTTATGCTTCGCTGAGGCAGATGTTTCTTGCTGTTAAGAAGCCATCCCATCTGTTAACTTGGGCAGGCAGGCGTGCCAGTGGCCGGCTATCGTATACAAGCCTTGTCAGGTGATTTTGTTATATATCCAATACATATGAACCTAATGTGTCATCCCATTAATCAAGAGTGTTTTTATATTGTTATTGTCTTTAAGAAATACTGTGGAAATGGGCGTGGGTAGTAAAATTCTGAAACCAATTTGGATAGCTCCATCTGGAATGCGATTGTTATTGTCTTTAAGAACTACTGCGGAAATGGACTTGGGTAGTAAAATTTTGAAATCAAGTTGTATAGCTCCATCTGGAATGCGATTTGATTCCAGGATTGTCCGCAGTTGCAATAGAACTGGCCGATGATGATTGGGTTTTCTGAATCGTTTGTCATTACCGTCTTCTTATCACTGCATCAAGTCAAAATACTTGTCGATGCTGGCCGATCTTATTTTATTTTATTGGTTTATTCAATATATATATATATATATATATATATATATATTGATGGGCTTCCTGGGGCGAATAATTCGTCAGTTCACAGGGCACTTGGTGCAGGGAGAATGGCTCCCTGCTTTCCTCTTACATTTGCTGCCCACGTGGCCGCTTGTTGTCCGCCAGAGTGGTTTGAGTCCGACCTACTCATGGTTTGGACCCTTTTGCATTGGAATCTAGTAGGTGGGAGGAGCTTTTCATTTTTCCTTCAGCCAAGAGATACCGCCTCTCTCTATTTTATTTGTGTGTGTGTGTTTTTTTTTTTTTTTTTGGGACAAGACTCCGCTTTCTTTGCGTTAGGTTTAGAGCAAGGGAAAAAAAGGCCAGTTGCGTCAGACCGTTGAACCTCTTTTTTGTCTTTTTGTTGTTAAATTCTTGAGCAAGGGCTCGTAGTCTCTGGGTCATTTGACAAATTTTTGCCTGGCGACGACACTCGAGCTTCTAGACAGTGGTGGGCAGAATCATATTTATGCTGTGTTTGGTTGGGCGATGCATCGACAACTTAATGCATTTTGAAATCTAACTATAACTTAATTGATTTTGAAATTGTCGGAGACAAAATTTCAAATTATATTTATTAATCATAATTTTTTCATGAAGTGCGGTTTGGATTAAGTCAGTAAATTTAGTTTTTTCCTATTAAATTGATATAAATGTCCTATTTGATACTCGTTAAGTATTTTTTTATTAATTTATAATACTATTTAATTGCTAAACTCAAATAATAATTTTCACAAATATTTAATTCAAGTAGTATTTTTTTCACCACTTGTTCTAACAAGTACATAAAAATTATTCATTTATCCCGACAATGACAATGACAACCAGTATATTTTTTTGGCCAATGAATACTTCCTCTAGGCACTTTTTATGTTGATTAATTTGCACATAGTTTTCATCCTATATTATTAACAAATAAAAAAGAAACGAACAATGTTAAGTATAAAACAAAATTTTCACTCTTACCTCTCACAGAAATAGAACTTTAAACGAAATTATTTTGATTCAATCATTTCTTTCTCAACTTGTTTACTTGAATCATAAATTTTGAATATCAATTAATCACATAATATCTCCAGTGATTTTAAGTAGATTTTTGTTTTTTTTATATATATGTATAGCTCATGAAAATAAAATTACTCGATTATGTTTCAGACACATAACACAAGTTGGTTTGCAAAAAAATTGAACAGTGAGAAATAGAAGCTTTATAGGTTAAAGGATAAACAATAACTGCAACAAAGTATTTAATTACAATTAATAAACATCATTTATATGATTATGGTAAAAACAAGGTAGATTCACAGTAGACTGCAGAAAGGTATAATCAATGGACCATAATTTTTATCTCTAGTCCATCAGCAGAGAATTTGTTCACTCTTACTCATAAGCTGCAAGAGTGAATTTGCTTTCCTTTGACCTCTATTAGTTCCACTTTTTGCAACATCAATCAAATGTTCATACACACCATACTGAAGTGCAGCCAGTATGAGATTTGAATTGTTTAAACCCAACTCAACAAGAACCGCTGTTGCACATTCCTTGTTCTTAGGGGTCCCTTCTCTGATGAAATTGACTAGAGTTTCAATGAATGAGAGCTGCCCAATCTCGTGCCTCCCATCTGGATGCGATGAAAGAAGTAGCAATAGGGAGAGGGCCTCATCAACCATGTCTAAGTTTTTATCCTCGAGTATTTGAAGTAAGGGTTTTACGACACCAGCCTCAATGACCCTGGTCTTATTTGCCTGGTTGAAAGATAGGTTAAAGAGTGCAGTGGCAGCATCTTTCTTACCTCTAATTGTCCCATTCTGCAACAAATCTATTAATGGTGGGATGCCATTTGAAAATGCTATCGTTACCTTATTCTCATCAAGCATCGATAAGCTGAATAAAGCTGCTGCAGAGTTCTCTTTGGCCCCCACAGATCCATTCTGCAAGACTTCAATTATAGCTGGAATCGGCTCTTCTCTAGTTATGAGTTTCTTGTTTGACTCATCAATGGATAAATTCAAGAGAGCTGTTACAGCATGCTCTTGGATTCTGGAATCTGGGTAGGACAGGAGAAGCACCAATGCTGGGATTCCTCCACAGTTGGCAATCAAAATTCTGCTTTCAGGACTCTCTTTGGAGAGCATACGGATCTTCATCACAGCCTTCCTCTGCACTTCTAAATGACTGGAGGATAGATTTTTAACCAATGATAATATTTTCTCTCTTTCTTCAACAGAGGAGTTATCAGCACTTGCAGGAGCTTCGTTTTTGGGAAGTTGAAACTTGTTCTTGTCAGACCACTGCAGAATTAAGTTCCGGAGGGCAAAGTTTGGTACAAGTGACAAGTGAGCCAAAATTTGTCCAGTTTTCGGGCAGGTTCTATGGTTAGAATCCAACCACTGCTGTATGCTTTCCTTTTCATACGTCTTCAATGGATGACAATAAAAAACCCCAAGTTAGTTCCTATAGCACTACATGATAATTTGTGTAACATAGAAAAGTAAAATCATAGAGATCAAGATAGTATAAGAAACATATTCAAGATTCTTTGAAAAAAAAAGTTAACCACGTGACAACATAAGTTTGCCTTTTCTTAAACACAGTTGATAAACTAAACACAAATATTTACTTTAATATTTTGTTTCTACAGTTCATGTAAAATAAATCGACTGATTTATAGCTTATTTAATTTTTCTGATAAGTAACTATTTACTATTTATCATTGTTAAAGAGGTGAAGAAAAGTGCACCATTTAGCACAAATGAGATCACCTGTCCAGTTGCAACGATAACAGGATCTGTCATTATTTCTAGTGTGATTGGACACAGAAATTCATGTGGGATTGCCAAAGAAGGGCACTTCTCGAGAGTCTTAGGCACAATAGGATCATCAAGCGCATTACTCTCTTCAACTCCTGCAACCCGTTTGAATTTGTTCAGAAGATCTATAATTTGCTGGGTACTCTCTGCATTTGGCCCTCCTCTTTCTTTAACAAGTTTCCTAATAGCTATTGTTTCTGTCTTCAGGTCCTCAGCAATTTGTAGGGACAGCTTATTAGCCAGCCTTTCTATACTGGCACTGTCTGCATTCCGGTCATCATTCTTTGTGGATAGTACTACCATCATATCCATAGCAAGTTCCATATCTTGAGTATCCGTTCGCTTTTTTGCTCTTTTAAGTTGCACACGCGTTAACTCAACCTAAAAAAAATATAAAGTTGTCTCAGAAATTTTGAGTCAATTAATATTAACAAAATTGCATAAAGATGTAATTACCTGATCACCAATGTTTTAAAAAGACACTATTAGAAGAAACTTTTGCACATTAAGGAAGTTTTGTCAGCTAGACTGTTTTCTCCTAGGGGTAGACAATACTTTCCAAAACCATTCCCGTATAACCATTAAACAGCCCCTCTTTAATTCTCCCATAAATTGATAAGTAAAGCCAAGTATATTTCTCAACTCAATGCGTATTTTTTGAGATAATGAAATACTTGAAACATACAAACAAACGAACAAAAAAAAATAGTTTGTTTGTGGTCAAAACACATGTTAATCAACTTGGTCAAAACACATGTTAATGTTAGTTCATTGTTTAATGTACTTAAAAGTTCATCACCAAAAATCGCACAAAATTTACAATCAAAATGAGAAATGAAACCAAAAATATTAACATTTAGTTGTTTAAAAAAAATCTGTATTAAGCTAATGAACCTGAGTGTATCTGATCTACATAAAATATTTGATGTATATATACACACATAAAATATTATATTATATATATATATATATATATATATAACTTTCCTGTTGTTCTTTCGCTAATTTTTTTTAAATATTAAGACTTGACGTCCCAAAATCTTGACCTAATCACAATTTATGGATTCGCCACTCCTCCCAGTCCTCTACATTTGTATATGTAAATGCCATAACGATATTTCAGGTTGTTAGAACATCTCTGATGGGAACTCGAACCCCTACTCAAATTTAAATTTGAGTTGAGATTCACAAAAAAATCTTGTCCGGTGGTTTGAGAACTGGATTTTACTCAAATTTAAGTGATCATGGAGAGTATGAGACTCAAATTCTAACTTTTACTTAAATTCTAAGTAAAGATTCTTATGCAACAGAAAAACGCCATAACAAGACGAATCTTTGAGGTAGATGATATAACAGAGAGGAACTACCTGTTCTTTCACTTCATCAGAAATGCCAAGTTCATCATAAGGCATACCATCCAATGCTTGACTTAATTTGTCGCAAACTGAATGGAATCTGACAGTGATGGCATCGCTCTCTAATGCCTGAATTTAAAAACAAGTCAGGAAAAAATTACCAGGAATTCAAAAGATATAAATTGCGAGAACCCTGACCAGATATAGCTTGCTTCCGTCATTACAAATCTTCAACAATTTCTTTATTACAAGAAATGCTTTCCTCAAATGATGCAAACAAGCCATACACGCTTCAGGAATAGGCCTGTCAAGGTCCCCAATTTCCTCCAACAGCGGCAGCAAGAGCTTCATTCGCCTCACAAGATTTTGACATTCCTTGTTCTGCGTCCTTGGGTAATTCCCGAAGGATTTGGCTGATTCGATCATACCAACTAGTTCTTGAATCACATCCATTCTCTCTCGTGGATTTGATGTATTCTCTTCCTCCTCGATCTCCCTTTCTCCTCTTCCTTTGCCCTCTCCAGCCGTCACCATCTCCAGGCTCCTAAAGAAAAAGCCAGGACGAATTTGTTTTTGTTTTAATTACAGAAACAGAGTAATTGGCAGAAGGATTGAGAGGGAGGAGAATGGAACCCTAGCCCTAATATCCATTGATTGAGGTGTTGTCCTGTTTCTTGGTGCTGGGAGATTGTAGCGGCCTTTTCGGCTCCGAACAACTGTAAAAAAACACATTTCGCGGCATTGTCGTTGCTTAAAATAGAAGATTATGAAAGTTCGTTAACGGGCGTCTGACATAGAATTTTGGTAAGTTAAGTTGGGGAGGAGGTCGATCTCTGCGATTTTCTTAATTCGTAAAATTACAAAAATTCAACATTCGGGATTTACAAAAGCAATTCTGTATAATATATAATGCATACACGATTGACCAAACGAGTATGATACTGTTAAAATAAATTACACTATTATTTTATTTTATTTTTTATTTTTGAAAGTTTTGAATAATTATATTTATCTCCATAGTCCATGACTAGACATACGAAATTAATAATTGAATCACAATAGCTCAACTAAAACTGAGAACATCATAGAGAGACCAGTGTTCTAGATATCGTGTTGTAAAACTTTAATTTTTTCTTATATTTTTTATAAATAATTTTACAAACAATCTTTTTAAATTTTAAATTTTTAGTGTTTATATATACATATAAGCACTCACACTTATATCCTGTTGGCACTAACAAATCGGAACGGCATTTGATACCAATTTTTATTTTTTCTAACTATTTAACTAAGCTTCAGGTTCAAAGGGTCGAATTAGGTTCATATATACTGTCTTTACTCGATTTGTACACACATTCCACACAAGAAAATCAATAATTCACATTTTTTAACCATATTTTCTGAACCAACTTGCTTTTTTACTTAATTTCTGATACTGCACTTTCTGATCAATGAGACCTCTGTTCTTCGTGTTCTGTCAAGAATTCAAAGAAAAGGATCAAAGGCCGACCGAGTTGGCTCTGGTGGTAGTCGCTCTGATGATGAAGTTAGTAAAAATTAAAAGAAATACTGTAATTTAAAGTAATTGAAAGAGCGTAATTGAAAAGAGTACCTTAGAGTTTAATTTATATGCTGCGAATCTCCTAAGTTGAGTAGGATTTGGAGTTGCAAAGATAGGAATTTGATGATATCCGAAGATGACAGTTACCATGTATGACTCTGTTTTCTTCTTTCGAAGTCGGTGGAGCATGTAAGGTGGTAACCAGCTCGGGACCCCTTTGTGCGCATACCCAGTGTTTCCTGCTCTGGAGAGATGACTAGAGATCTTGTATGATTCAAAGCAAAGAGGCTCCAAACCCTGAGTGCATGTCTGTTCTGAATAAGAGAGCTTTCCTTGGTCTGTATGCGTAGGTGCTTCGTACACGTATCATGCTGGGACTGGTCTGTCCCCTTGTGGTGCATCAGCTACTCCCCTCCCGAGCCCCGATTTAGTGAATTACGTAACTGAGGTTGAGGGTTTCTGAAGAGTCGTGTGTCATATCCACGTGTCGTGCCGCTTCACCTTCTACGACAATCGTTGATGCGACATTTATTGCGTTAGCCGTCAATTGGGCTTTTGAGGTCACCATTCTCTCAACCGTTGTGACGGTTCAAAATCATGGGCCCTCATCACTTCAACTTTTTATAAAAGGGGAATGGGGTATGCGGGCGTCCTTTCCCTTCATCATTTTCATTGCATCAAAAAGTGCTTTGCCGCATATTTGAGAGAAACAGAATGAGAAGATCGTAGCCGTGAGAAGGCCATTTTTAACCAATTCTCCGATTAGCAACGGTTTGTTTTCGATCACTCCTATCATTTCCATTCTTCTTCCTTTCTTTTTGTTTACCTTCACAATGTTCACAATGTCGGCCTCCGACGCTATGTCAGGCGTAGGTTATGGCACAGAAAGCTCTTCTAAGACGATTGTGCCATCACAAGTTCACATTATAGGTAGCAGTCCCTTTGGGGACATCGAAAATAGGATAGTTGAGTACCCTTCCCTTAGTCCTGAACTTAGGATTGTAGATGCTTTCATCGAACCTAGAAATGTAGCGAGGGGAAACCTCAAGTAGGCCATCCCAAAGGGAGGAGGGAGAAAGCGCCATCACTCAGGGCATGCTAGATGCTTTGAGGGTTGCTTTCGACTTCCCCCCAAAATGTGACATGTAGGGCTCCTGGATCGTCAGATCGCCCGTTTGACATAGGTCGATGTAAGATTTGTGTCTATCTTGAGTGGTTCGAGATTGGACTTAGATTTCCTCTCCTTTTTTTGGTTAGAGATTTTTTCAAGTGGTTCAACATCTGTCCTGTCGACCTTAACATCAACAGTTGGAGGCACCTGTTAGGGTTCATAGTTTTAGGTCATATAAATGGCGTCGAAGTGGATCTTGAGTTGATCCGTAGTAATATGGATCTTAAGTTTTTGAGGTCGGATGACATGTTTTACATGTCTTTTGACAAGAGGTTCAGACCTCTTTCCTCAGTGCCCACTTCCAACAAGACTTGAAAGAAGTGATACATTTTTTGTGGGAGGAGGATGGGAGCTAGCAGACTACGAGGGCCAGACCTCAACTTTCCTCCAGAGTACTTGGACTAAGGGTGAGACCCCTTTTTTTAATCACTTTTACCTTTGGTTTTGTTTCGTTTCACTTTGTTTGTTGCTTAATCTTTGTGTTTTGTGTCTTCTGTACAGATAAGAGGGCTTGGAAAAGGTCAAATTTTATTGTCGATGTCACGACTCGAGACCCATCCAATGCGGATCTCGTGTCACGCACCCGATCCGACTCTACTGTCGAACCAAGGGTCTTAACTTGCTACACAATCAGTGCTACTAACATGCAACAACTATAAATAGCGGAATTCAATTCGGACTTCTGTACTAAAAAGGGCAAAACGATTATTTTGCACTTTTACGGGTTCTTACTTCTCGAGACCTCTTTTCATAAATTGGGCTCCACGGTTGAGTCCGGAATGCTCGAAATAATAAAAATTTATTATTCTTTTAATTTAATCGGAGTCCGTTTGACTACTTTTTGACTTAGCGGCATTTTGGTAATTTTTTTAAATTAAATATTATTTTATATTCCTCAGCTCGGTGTACTCGTACTTGGCTTGTCCTAATCTCGCAATTCCCTGAGCTTATGACTTCTACTATTTATCTCGGTATTCGAACCCATTTACTGTATACTACTCATTCGTGATAGTTCGATATATTTTGGGATATATTATTCTTGGTCTGAATTTGGTCTCGGTTTACTTTTGGTATTATGTTCATTGCTTGGTCAAAGCTTGGTATTATTATTTGACTCTTTAGGACGTAAATTGATTTATTCTATTTTATTTTGGGTCAGGGTATTACATTCTATCCCCCTTAAACTGAGTTTTGTTCGCAAAACTCGAACGCTCATAATCTAAGAAACTTTATTCTCGTTTTCATCAGTCTTTTGGATATACACTATTCCACTTGAGTCTCTTTTTGCAATTACTACTTCTAGTCATGTACGTTACTATTACATATTATCTTTTACTTTTGTATGAATTCTAACACTGATATTGGGTATCTTGTACCTCGTATTACGTTCTGTTCTCTATCATACTTTACGTTTTTCTTAAATCATTATTTAACTAACTTGTTTCTTTAGAGAATTTCTTGTAACAATACTAGGAGTTTCTATATACTTTGTGTCTTTTGTCAAAATGGTTTAAGCTTTCTAAAATCGATACAGTTCATAATTCCTTACTATTCACAGATCTTTACTTTCTTCTATACTTGTAAGCATTCTTGTAGTATTTCCTACAATTTCATATATCATTTTATTTCATGCTCTCTCTAAATGATTTACTACACTTTCAGTCTTTTTGCAATCATTTAGATCGCATTAATATCTAAAAGTTACTCAGGATTGTTTATTACTTACTTTCGCTTAGCTTGACAGAGTACCATCCTTTTTTCATATCAAATCTACTACTCAGGTCACTAAGGTTTATCAAACCTTTTTCTAACACTTATTCATCATATATCACTCTCTTTTCAAAATCATTACATTTCATAATGTCAAAGTCTAACAGTTTTGCTTATTTAGTAATTGTCTTCTAAGCTTTATTCATCTTTTACCTTATCAGGGTCTATCTATAACTCACTCAATACTTTTCACATTTCTGGTACGTCATTAATCTATTTAGGATATCAACTCCCTTTGTACTTACCTATTTAAGTTCCCTTTAGACTATCTCTTAGATCTTGGTTCATTTCTATCTTCATTGCCTTTCATAGTGTAAGTATTCTACTTAGATGTTAACCGTCACAAATACTGCCTTTCAAGGTGTTACTGTTTTGTCTAGATGTCACTATTAATTCTACTACCTTTCCAGGGTATTACCATTCCATTTAGATATTACTGTCAAATTCACTGCTTTTCAAACCGTCACAATTCTAACTCTATGTTACCTTCTATCTTTCAATGTGAACCAACTGTTTTCCTCATTCATTATGGAATGTCTAATTCTCGCTAATTCTAATAATATAGGACAATCATCTAATCATAAACATCAAGTTCATAGTCTATAAACAATAATTCAATTCTCAACGATTCCCTTAATATATAAAAATCATCAAACTGTAACTCAATAGATGTCAAGTACATGCTTCCATAAGATAGAACAATCATCAAAGATTACCCATTTCAATATCACTATAATTCTTTCCAAGTCTTCTTAAGTATAACTACTATCGCCTATTCAAGCTTCGTTCATCTGTCTATATCATTTATCGAAGCCTCTTTCAGTACTTTTAGTGTCATAATCTTAAGCATTCTCATTATTTACCTTTACATATGCTACTACTCTTAAGGATCACTATTTACTTGCTCATCTTAGTTGTTCAAGAATCATTAATTTCCATCATAATATATAATTTCTTTCTTACAACTAGTTAACCCTTATCTTAACTTGCTTTCATCTCCTAGTAGTCACAAATCATTTAATTATTTTTAAATCATCAATTTCATCCTCAGATCAACAAATAACTGTACACTTATGATCTATATCTCATATACTCTATGTATATCATTCCTTACTATTGATTTTCCCAATGTATAACATTCTTTGATCATGAGTCTTCCAAGAGTTGCTATTCATTCTATCTCGTTTATCAAGTAATCATTCATTAAATCTTTGCATTTAAATCTATTATTGCTCTTTGAAGTTCATCAATCACTTAATCATTTAACTCATCAATGTCTTTAAAATTCTACGAGTATTAGATCTACTAATAATCGTGTATCTATGTTACTTACTCTACTTGTTTCATGCATAACATCTATAATCAATAATTCTATTGGTAGAAATTGAACAGTTAACATATAACCTAGGAGTTCTATTTCTATGTTCAACTAGTAGTTCAATTTCTAAACCAATTTGGTAGTGAATGAGGAAAGCATAATCAATACATAAAGCTAGCATGCCCGCATGCTATAAAGAACTAGAAAATACCTGCGACAACTAGTACAGTAGCCTGACCATCTCCCAAAAATTACTCGCTGTAAAAGATTAACGGTCAAAATTTATATAGTAATCTATCTATCACGTCAGAATCTATCTACTGATTGACTCTACTTGGATATTTATAATACTAGTACCTTAGTCTTATCTCCCACGAACTACTTATGATCTAGGCTGTAACACCCTAACCTAATTAATTAATAATTAGTCCGCTAATTATTAACTAGACACAACATAAAGGATGATTGAGAGAACAAATCGTAAATTTCTGGACGGTCACGATAGACCCATAAATAATTTAATACGTCAAGAGGGGAGGGCTTAATTTAGCTATTTTAGCCCTAATTTTTAACACTGTTAAAACTCGAATTAACTAATCGTGGAAAATACAATAGAATAAAAATTGACATGAGGCCTTTGATAACGAAGCTAGTCTAAATAGGAAGCCACCGGAAGAAACCGCTTCGTAAAATGAGCGATAGAACAAAAGTTATTAAGGAAATAGCCGAAATAGAAATTTGTGCCAGCCAAACAAGGCCTAATGCCCAAAATGAGAAAAATGTCAAAATGTGAGGCCAAGGGGATTTGAACCCTTGACCTATAGAAGGGAAATAATTTCACTCAAAAAATTACCAACTAGGCTGCAGACTACTTTGTGCACATATACACCAAGATATGTATATAACCTCAAATTAGCCCAAGCTACCTCACAAATTGGCCAATGGCCTTGCATGCAAACCCCACATTATTGGCTTACATCAGAACCTCTCATTTCAATCTTTCAACTCCATGACTGCACTAGTATATATATGCATATATATATATATATATGTATATAAGAGGGCAATATAATTACATTACACCCTTATCCACCAACCAGCTTTCATGCATCCAAATTCTGGTTTTAGAAAACAAGCAACATGAGCAAACTGTGTGCTCTATATATATCAGATTGGTGTGAGACCATGAGGGGATTTAGAGAGAGAGAGAGAGAGTGAGAACTTCGAGTGCAAGTTCATGTGTATTTGAGTTTGAGTGTGGCCTTCTAGTGTACCTGAAGAAGTCTGGGAAGATCCTGAGGAGCACTGCGAGGTTCTGATTCAAGTCATAGGAGAGAGGAGGTCACTGTTAGAAGGTATAATATCAAAACTGCTACATTTCCTGGTTTTGAATTTTAGAATTGTTTTGATCATTGTGGAGCTGTTAGGATTACATGCATGCATTAATATTGACTCTACGAACTATTTTAATGCATACTGTGAGGGTTAGAAGGGTCTAAATGGCAAAAAAACCATGAAACCGTACACCAACTCCATGGATGGACCTCGGATTATGCAGGTCTGAATCGACTTGCACTAAACTTAAACTAGATTATCTAGACTTAAAATAGACCCCAAGGGGATCCTAAAAATCATAGGCCGAGACCCCAGAACTTAGTTTAAGGCCCTCAAATTTCGAGTGCTAGGCACGGATCTAAAACCCAAATCCACTAAAACAGAGACCAAACAGAAATCTCAGGCCAGGGACTTGAACCCCACGGTCTGTAGGTCACAACGCAACAAATTTCATGAAAAATGGATCTAAAATGAGGGTGCTAGAACCAGTTACAAGTCACGGTTATCGTTTTGAAAACAGAACCAGTTAGGGCTCGATTCGATGCTTAAAACGAATGCTAGATTGTTGGTATGATGTGTAGAAACCTATTGGGATCGAGAACAATGAGAAACCGTACCCAGAATCCCACGAATTTGAAGAACAAAGTTTCTGAAATTTAGGGCTACAGTAACCCTAGAGTTGGGGACGATGAACAGTGCGGGCATCGGGTCTTGGACCGGGTATCGGGTCGGGCCCCGACCCGACGGAAAAATGGGTGAACCATTTAAACCGAACTGCGTCGTTTTGATATAACTGGTTTTAATTTCGAATCCTAGGACTGACGTCATTATGATGTCAGCACTATTCCTTGAACCGGTTAAAACCGGATTGGGCCGGTCCGGTTCACTTACATGTGAACTGAACCTTTTGGTTCAGTTTGAAACTTTAGGAAATTTACATTCTGACCCCAACAGTTTCACAGATTTTTACTGTGACCCAGTTCTTGAAAAACTTATGCAATTACACTCCTTGAAAAATAATTAAATAATAAAATAATTTCTTTAACTATTTTATTAAATAAGTAAAATTACTATTTTGCCCCTAGTCATTACAAAAGTCAAACGAAGTCCGAATTTAGTGAATAAATAATGTATTTTTACTATTTTGAGTATTCCAGACTCAACGGTGGAGTCCAAATTGAGAAATTAAGTCCCAAAAAATACAGACACGTAAGTGGCAAATGACCGTACTGCCCTAATGATGCCTAGGACCAAATTACACTGAAAGATAGTCCACTTTGACTATCTTGGGCATTCCGGACCCAACAGTGAGGTCTGTATTAGCAAATAAAGTACCAAAAAATACAACATGAGAAAAATTACCAAATTGCCCTTAATGCCATATGAAGTCCAAATGGAACCTGATTGGGACAGAACTGACACCAATAGGAGCTCAGATGTCACGACCCGAAACCCACCCTGTGCGGATCTCGCATCGCGACCACCACCCTCAGGCCCGGGGACCTTTGGGCGAAGGCTCACATAGGCAGCGGTATCGAATAGATGTGCGACATGAATTTTGCGGAAGCGTGAAAAACTTTTTCTTTTCTTTTCTTATTTTTAAATTACGCACATCCGTCCGGTACTGCCGCTCCATACATAACATACATGGTTACACATTCAGAGTATAACTAAAACTTAAGGACTTATAACATTAATACAAAACATGTTCGGTTGCCCTGAGGGCTTAATACATATTCTTACATTGTCTGCTAATACAAAATGTACTACTAGAGTTCATAGGTTTCTCAAAAGAAACTACTTAAACATATCTTCCCAAGAACAGCTAGACACATCACCGTCGTCCTCAAGACCCTGTCTGCTGTGAATCACCTAAAAGGGGGGTCCGGAAAAAGTTCGGGTAAGCTAATCTAAGCTTGTGAGCAATTCCAGTATTCGTCATGGGGTTTTCAATTAGCAGTGGTTTAGTACATAAGAGTTTGTAAAATAATCACCGCCAATTGTTCGTATACTTTGAATACAGAATATATGCATTCCTTAAAATATGTAGCCTTGAAACATTTAAAGTATTCAAGCTAAACTCATACTTCGTCAAATAGAGTATATAACTCAAAACATATGCATTTAATAAAACAAATAGCTTTGAAAAATTTAAAGTATTCAAGCTATACTTATTCTCATGAACTTCAAAACATATAACATAACATGTATTTCTTAAATAGAGTATCTAAAACTCAAAACATATGCACATTGAAAATGAGGGTAAAACCTACTTCCATTTTCAAATCATTTGTCATCTTATCACTTTCATTAGTGGAATCCGTTTCAAACCGGACTCCCATATTACTTATAAATGGAGATATCTCATGCCTGGGGGATTAGATCCTGTTACCTGGCATTTTACAGGGCAATTGAGTTCCGTACAACCCAAAATCCTGCCTATTTTACAGGGCAACTGAAAACTCAGAATCCTGTCTAAGTGCTTATGCACCATTCATCTTGCATTTAAAATACATTTAACATATGAGTATATCAAATAGATATTTCTCGTGAGTACTTTAAAACATAACATTTATAACTTCGTGATAAACATTCGTATACTTGAAATAAGCAAATTTAGAATATTTAACAATAATTGCATTTTAACTAGACATGCTGAAAAGTATTTGAAGGAAAAACTGTTGCAGAAACCAATCACTGAGCATGTCACAATGGGGTTATAAAACAGAACAATTAAAAACTGAATCATGTAAACATTGAATTTGGAATTTCAAACATTTCATATCTTTGCATTTAAAACCTTTTTAAATCCATGGAGTTAAATCTCCACTTCAAACACAGGGTTACTCACCTTGGTCCTTTAGGGTTAGTGCTAATAATGCGCTTTCCCACTTTCCTTGTAGTTCCTAAGAACAATTCATAAACATCTCATCAACTTCACATTCATTGTAATATCATCTCGATATTCCTTAACTTATTCTTAAATCGTATTAGATTCTAAAATGATCTCATAATTGATATGCACTTAACTTAACTCGTACTCTTAACCTATGACACAATTTAATATGTTAGAAATTAAATTCATCTCAATTTATACTCTTCTGACAGATGTTATTCATCAAATTTGATGTCTTTTTATTTTAGACATTTCCTTTGGATGAATAGACTCTACCATTGAGTCCGGAGTGTCGAAGAAAGTCGGTTTAGGCTTTCCTAACATTTAATTCGGACTGTTATATGTAAAAGGACAAAATGGTCATTTACCATTTTACGTGTCATATTTTTCTGTACTTCGTTTCGTAATTTGGACTCCATTATTGAGTTCAGGATGTCAAAGAAAGTCAATTTAGACCTTTCCTGGTTTTAATTTGGCTTTTGAGGTACTAGGGGTAATTTGGTCATTTTACCCCCTTACGTGTCTTTATGTTCGGGACTTCATCTTGTGTCGTGGACCTCACCATTGGACTCAGAAGGTCCGAGATAGTAAGAATACACTAATAATTTATTTATTTTGGACAAGGGGTATTTTGGTCATTTACCCCTTTACGTGTATTTATTTTTCGGGCCCCGTCTTGTAAAACGGACCCTACCATTAGTCTCAGAATATCCAAAATAGTAAGGATACACTATTCATATGTTTAATTTAGACTTCATTTGCTCTATTTATGACCCAAGGGTAAAATAGTAATTTAACTTTATTTATTAAATAATTAAATTAATTATTTAATTATTTTTCCAGGGGTCTAATTGCATAAGATTGCCCTTAGTTGGGCCACAGTAGAATTTCTTAGAAATTCTGGGGTCAATCCGTAATAAGGAAAAGGTTTGGTTTATTTAGTTTTAAATAATTTAGAAAACCAAACGGTTCGGTCCAATTAAAAGTGAACCGGTCCGGTTCCTTTGCAAACCAACCGGTTTAGCCGGTTTGCCATATGTAGCTGACGTCTTCATGACGTCAGCCCTAATGTTTTAAAATTAAAACCAAAACGTTACCGTTTAAATAAACCTGACCCGTTGGATCTGGTTCGACCCGGACCCGGACCCGTAACCGAATCCGACCCGACCCGACCCGAATCGTGTCATCTTTCCCACGAAGTCGACACTGTTCACTGCAAAACCCTAGATTTTTCCAGTCCAGTTTCGTGATGTTTCGAAGGTCCATTTCGTCTGTTTTCTTTTCCAATAAACTCCTAATATCTTAATACACGTTTTTGTATCGATTTAGGGCTTCGAATGTGGTTCAAACGTTCGGTTTAAACCACGATAACCAGACCTGCAACCTCATAGTTCATGCTTATTTCTTGATCCTTTTCAATGAGGTTAGGCTTGTTTCGTTCCTTAGTTAAAGGGGTTTCATATTTCATCCATAAGGGTAGGTTTAACATCGAGGTTAAGGTACTGGGTTCCAAACCTGTAACCTGCAAGTAAATATTTGGAGGCCATTTCTTGTGATTTTTGGTCGCGGATTTATGTTTTCATGACCCTCGTGACTTCTTCTTGAAGTCCATATGGACCAAAAAGAGTTTGGCTTCCATTGTTTCAGACCTGCTATAGCATGGTCTTCAATGGCGGACGCTTATGGGTTTCCATTTCTTAGGCGTTTTCGAGGCTACATTTCATGCTAAATGAACTCGTAAACATATATTTAACATCCTACATATATAAATTACTCAAAAACAGTTTATATTCATGCTTAACTTTTAGAGAGAGAAAATACAGATTTTGTGTTCTCTCACCTCTTTCCTTCGGTTTCCTTCCTTTCTTCTTGCTTTGAATCCTTCCTTAGCTTCTCAGTTTCTCCCTCTTTTGATTTCTTCCGTATGAAGCAAGCATGCTTTGCTTTTGAAGAGAGAAACCGACCTCTCTCTCTCTCTCTACTGTTCTCTCTCTTCATCTTTCTGATTTGTAGCCCTACACTAGCCTTCACATCTCATCAATTTAACTTTTCATCCAATTAATTCTTGCTCTTCCCCATTTTTGCTTTATCTCCAAGTGGGTTTGACCTTTGTATATGATGTATATATATATATATATATATATAATACAACACACACAACACATGAGAACACACACTGCTGACACACACACACACACTGCACTGTTCACACACTTTATGATTTACATACATTTTTTTTATTTATTTTTACTTTATTCATATACATACATGCATACATACTTGCTTGCATATACATATACACATACTTGGCTAATATATACATACATATAGATATTTATATATTAAATATATTTTATCTTGGGTACATGTATTTATAGTTATACATATACTTACTTTTATACACTTTATAACATACACACACAATACACCACAAGGTGTGTGTGTATGTGTGTTCAAATTATTTAATTATAAATATTAATTAATGATTTCATATAAATAAATAATTATTTATTTATTTAAATAATTATTCTCTTTGAGTGTAATTATCTTTACACCAAATTTTTCTTTAATTTCGTAATACGTGTCACATGACCTGGTATCCCGGGTCGGGATATTACACCAGATACCTGTGAGACTGTACATGTGATTAAATGACAAATCGAAGTCAGAATTTCACAACTGTAAAAATGACCAAAATACCCCTGAGAATAGGAACTGCAAATTTGGGGTTGAATAAGGGCCAATCGATCATGATTAACTGTCATAAGTGTAACGATGTAGATTAAAGGGCTAAATAAGACTCCGGAATAGTCAACGAGTAAAACGAAAAATGACCAATGTGTTCCGATGATCAAGATCAGATACCAAATGAAGTCTAAAAGACTTAGAACTTCACATATAAGCTGATGGGAATATTTTGAGGACTACGATAGGGTCCGGGGCAAGAATGACAAAATTACCATTTTGCCCCTAAGGTTAAATAAATGCTTAATTGATAACAACTGGAGTCCAAATGACTTAAAAGATGATCCTAAAGGTTACAAGCTCATTTAAGGGATATAATAGCCTAGGTTGAAACCCTGAAATAGGGGATTAAAAACACTTAATTAGATAGACTAAGTTCAAAGGAACTTAAAGCAATGCATAACCATGTTTGGGGACTAAAATGGGTACTAATTCATTGTGCAATATTTTGAAACCATGATTGTAGGAACCTTTAGAAGGAAGGAGAAGGAGACTTGAGTTGATAGAACTGCTTAAAGTTATTTTGAGGTAAGTAAAACCTGGACTTTGTTATGTGGTCTTTCCTTAGCCATGTCACATTTCTTTCTTCATGTTGCCACCTTGTACTCCATTATCTGATATGTCTTGATCTCCACAATTGATATTTTTCTATCTTGTGGACTTGATGAGTGATTGCATGTCGATACCCTGATATGATTTATACGTAATTCTTTGATGCTTGAATACTGAACCGTACATGTTATATGATAAAAAAAGTATTACTCTACAACTTGTGAAATTATCTATGCATGACCTGATCCTTCTGTGGTAGTACTTGACTCGTTACACACTTCAGCCCTTAGGGGCAAGATGCTGACAGTCTACACGTGGTTGTGAGCATCACATCGCACGACCGGGCTACCCGTGGGTGTGAGCGTCACTTCGCATGATCGACACGTAGTCATGCAAGGCATGACGTACGACTTGAGTCCTGGAGGACACAAAAATTTGATAGCGCTGTGCTGTAAGCACGAAAGGGTATGCCGGGCCCTGATAGATAGCATCTAACAGATAGTTTCTTTTTATCTCTTACATGACATGCTCTTGATTTTTGATATGTTGTATATCTTTGAGCACCGTTGATATTGTATTCCTTGGATCCTTGATATGTTTGTGAGCTTTCCTTGGAATACCCTTGTTGTACTATTCGACATGATGACATGCCTATGTAGACGTTTTCTGATCTCGGCAGCATATTATTGGCTATCCCTTGTTGTGATTTTGTGTACCTATTTGGGATATACCCATAAGACCTAAGGGTCATTCCCAACGATTTATACATTGGTGACTAGCTATTGTGACTATTATCATGTCTTCTATTCTGATATGCATTGAGTGGTATTCGTTCGTTGCTTACACTCTTGAACTAATCTCGACCCATAACAGAGGAAGAGATTTTACTTACTGGGCTTTGTTAGCTCACCCCTCCTTTATATTTTTTTAGGACAATAGGAAGTAGGAGAACCCTCAAGCGCTCTAGAGGTCTAAACGTTGCTAACTACTG
The DNA here is from genome assembly GCA_008638375.1 of Nyssa sinensis. Lineage (NCBI taxonomy): Eukaryota > Viridiplantae > Streptophyta > Magnoliopsida > Cornales > Nyssaceae > Nyssa > Nyssa sinensis. Next base: position 22,504,755 of record CM018045.1, on the reverse strand, counting down.
GTAGCTCTTTTTGGTGAGTTTTGTATCAAATTAAATATTGGAAGGTCTTAATGTCTCCCATGTCACCACGGTCCTGGAAGTGTGTTTCTTTTTGGAGGATCTGTACTTAAACACTTATATTTTTGGCATGTACTAAATGGTGACCTGACTACGCTACTAAATGTCTTGATGATTATAAAATTATTATTATTATTATTTTTTTTTAAAAAATACTTCACTTAGTATTTCAGATCCTTTTGACGGGGAACGGCCCATGGGCCGTAAACCCGATCACGGACCCCTAATTTGCATAGGGTGGGTTTTTGGTCGTGACATAGGCTATTCTGATACCAAGTCTTTGACACCAGCTAAGCCTAATCATTTAAACGTAATGCTCTGATACCAAGCTATCACGACCCGAGACCCACCTTGTGCGGATCTCAAATCGCGAACCCCAGCCAGACTCTGGGTGCCGAACCGGGTATCTCAACTTGCTACACAATCAGTGCTACTAACATACAACAACTATAAATAGCGGAATTTAATTCGGACTTCTGTAATAAAAAGGGCAAAATAGTCATTTTGCACTTTTACGGGTTCTTACTTCTCGAGAACTCTTTTCACAAATCAGACTCCACGGTTGAGTCCGGAATACTCAAAATAATAAAAATTCACTATTCTTTTAATTTAATCGGAGTCCGTTTGACTACTTTTTGACTTAAGGGCATTTTGGTAATTTCTCTTTTAAATTAAATATTATTTTATATTCCTCGGCTCGGTGTACTCGTACTTGGCTTGTCCTAATCTCGTAATTTCCTAAGATTATGACTTTTACTATTTATCTCGGTATTCGTACCCATTTACTGTATAATACTTATTCGTGATAGTTTAGTAAATCTGGTCTCGGTTTACTTTTGGTATTATGTTCATTGCTTGGTCAAAGCTTGGTATTATTATTTGACTTTTTAGGATGTAAATGGATTTATTCTATTTTATTTTGGGTCGGGGTATTATAGTCGACCTCCAAGACAAGTACGGAAGGTTACTTTAGGCCAGCAATCGCGCCTATACCACCATTCTTTCTCCTCAACATCTGATGAAGGCCGGGCTGGTAAAAGGGAGAGCTGAAAACTTGAAGAAGTCATTGATGTCTGGTTGGGCACTAGGGAAAAAGAAGAAGACGGTGGAGAGAACTCTTTCCCAGCCGAGTCGCCTCTCCAAGTGAAGAGTAGGAGGCTTCTCTCTAACTCCCCAGACCGAACAATGTCTGAGGACATGAGGGAGTCTCCTACTCCCTAGCCTGGTCTTCCCCTGCCCTTGCAGTCCCTACGAAGAAGAGAGGGAAGGGGAAGGGGAAGGTTGCTGCCGCTGCTATGCGTGATGATTCCGGCTATTTAGCCGCGAAAAAGGCTTTTGACAAGTCTTGGGTTTCAGGCCCAAGCAAATATAAAGGTCTGAAGGTGGAGAAGATCGCCAAGGACTTTCTGACCTTCCAGCTGAAGATAAACTCAGAGCTCCTCTTCTTTTGTTTCCTTTTCTTGTTATCTTTTTTTGTTCTGTCGTTTTGTTCTAATTACTTGTTTATTTGTTTCTTGTTTTCAGACCATGCACGGCTTTGCTGCTATCATGGGATTTTCAACGGATTCGGAGTTGATTGATAACCTCCAATCAGAGCTGGATGAAACTAGACTATGGCTGGGGACGGTCCAGTCCACCACCTCTGCAGTCGAAAAGAAACTGAAGAAGGCCGCTAACTCTTACTTCGTCTTGGAGTCCGAACGAGATTCCTTTGCTCTGAAGTTGGAAGACCTCTAAAAAAGGTTTGAAGACTTCCAGTTTGCCTCCCTTAAGAAAGTCCAAGACACTACTGATTATGTCAGAGCTCAAACCGAGGCTGATATGAAGGCTGAGGTCAAGGGCATGGGTGGAGAGTTTACAGGTACCGCACCTTCAGAGTTAAGCTCCTTAAAAAGTACCCTGACCTTGATCTGGCTGGGATGGGATTGACGACATTGAAGTCTCTTTTGGTGAGATCGGGGTGCAAGACGATGATGATGAGGTAGCGGCTCCTGACTTTCCTTCGGCTGACGCACCAAAGCAGAATGATATGGATGCAGTGCGTTGAGTTTGAAGAGAATGAAGAAGAGGAAGAAAAGAGTGATCTTGATATGGTGTAGAACTTCAGAACTCTTTTTCATCACTGATACTCCAGAGGCTTTTGAACCAGCAATAGACTAGGAAACTTTTATACTTTTCATTTCCTTTTTGTAATCTTCCCAAATTTGGGCTATTTATGAACGAAAGTATCTTTTTCAAAACTCTGTGTGTTGCCTTTTTATTTCAAATCACTTGTGTTGTTTATCAATAAAGTCCCCAGAGTAGTCATACTTGTAGGATTTTTGGATGCTGACATGTTGCTTTATCATGATGTACCGAGCTTTAGCATTTGAAATGAACTTCAGTACTTTAAGCAAGTCTCGATTTTAGACCTTCAAATCTTTGTAATAAAACGTTAAGTTTCAGACCCTCATAACTTATAAATAAAAATCTTCCAGACTTGAAAGTGAATCAAGCTTTAAACCTCATATCTCCTTAACTTGTAATTATATTAAACACAGATCTTGAAAAATTGTAATCGAACCGAGATCTTCAACACTTGCAATTAGATCAAACATTGATCTTTAGGAGTAATAACTGCACCAAGATTGTAATTAAATCAACCATTGATCGAACCAAGATCTTCAACACGTGTAATTAAATTAAGCACAGGTCTTGGGGATTTATAATTGGATCAAGATCTTCATCACTTGTAATTAAATCAAGTTGAGATCTTCAAGATTTGAAATTAAGCCAAAGCCTTCATAACCTGTAATCAAGCTTTAATTTCATAAAAGATGGGGGTCATGGTAGACTGGATAATCAGTGCCTCTGATTCTTTCATTGTTCCACTGAATAAAGAGTGGACCAGATCTATAACACTTGTAGTGAATATAAGACTTTTAGGGGTCTGTTTACTGAAGTGGACCAAACTTGTAATACTTGCAATGGCTGTAATGTTTTTAGGGGTCTGTACATTGAGATGGACCAGACCTGTAACGCTTGCAATGACTGCAAGGTTTTTAGGGGTCTATACATTGAGATAGACTAAACATGTAATTCTTGCAATGACTGCAAGGTTTTTAGGAGTCTGTACATTGAGATGGAGTAGACCTGCAACACTTGCAATGGCTGCAAGGTTTTTAGGGGTCTGTGCATTGAGATGAACCAGAATTGTAACGCTTGCAATAGCTGCAAGGTTTTTAGGGGTTTGTACATTGAGATAGACTAGACCTGTAACACTTGCAATGGCTCAATGTACAAACCTGTAACACTTGCAATGACTGCAAGGATTTTAGGGGTCTATACATTGAAATGGACTAGACTTATAACACTTGCAATGGCTGTAAGGTTTTTAGGAGTTTGTACATTGAGATGAGAGCACTCAAAAATAAAAAAAAACTCTTTATTGATAATATTTTCTTAAGTGCTTGACATTCTAAGGCCTGGGAACAGGCTTCCCAGTTACATCCTCCAACCAATATGTCGTGGGCCTAACGACCTTGGTTATCTTATAGGGCCCCTCCTAATTAGGAGAGAGCTTTCCCATGGTAGGATCTTTGGTGTTTGGGAACACCCTTCTTAAGATGAGGTCCCCGACCCGGAAGTGGACAGGTCTTAGCCCTTGGTTGAAGCTTTGAACCATTCTCTGTTGGTATGCTTTAGTCTTGATCCGGGCTTGCTCGCGTTTCTCTTCAAAGAGATCTAAATTTTCAGCGAGCTGATGGTCGTTGGTCTCCTGGTTAAAGGCATCCGTCCTTAAGGTTGGCATGCCAATCTCGACAGGAATGACCGCCTCAGTACCGTATGCAAGTGAGAACGATGTCTCTGCAGTTGGTGTTCTTCTAGTGGTACGATAGGCCTAGAGTACTACAGGGAGTTCCTCGACCCATCTTCCCTTGGCTTCTGCTAACTTCGTTTTTATGGCATCAAGAATTGTGCGGTTGGTGACCTTGGCTTTCCCATTAGCTTGGGATGCCCTGGTGAGGAGAAGTGGTGACTGATGTTCAAGGCTTCACAGAACTTTCCAAACACCTTTTCAGCAAATTGTGTACCATTGTTTGAAATGATGACGCGCAGTATGCCAAACCTGTAGATTATGTTATTCCATGTGAAGTTCTTTATCTCTACTTCTGTGATGTGATTCAGAGGTTTGGCTTCTGTAACACCTCGACCTAATTTATTAATAATTAGTTCACTAATTATTAATTAGCACCGATTTAAGAAATGATTAAGGAAATTAATCATAATCTCTCGGCGGTCACGATAAACCGATAAAATGATTAAACATATCTGGAGAAGAGGGTGTGATGCCCGAACCTAATTATCAATTAATTAGGTGAAATAATGTTGTTTTAGCACTGACAGAACTCGAATTAGCTAACTACAGAAATCCGAAATAAATAATAAACGACACGGAGCCTGTGACACTGAAGATAACTGAAATTCAAAACTTTCGGAACAAACCGCATCGAAAAAGGAGCTACGGAAAGAAAGTTAGGTAGGAAACATTGAAACTGAATTAATGCGCAGCCAAACAGGGCCTAAGCCCAAAATATGGAAAATGGTCAAAAGTGAGGCCAAGGGGAATTAAACCCTTGACCTATGGAAGGAAAGAAATTTTACTCAAAAAAAATTACCAGGCATGCTGCCAACACCTTTGTGCCTATATATGTAATAGAAATGTATATGAACACAATTTAACCAAGTCTGCCACCCAAGTTGGCCAATGGCCGTGCATGCAAACCCCACATGATTGGCTTGCATTAGCCCACATCAGCCCTATGATCCCACTGATTCTCTGATATATACATCTAGATATAGAGATGTATATGTATAGGTATGTATAATAATATATATATATATATATATATGTACTCACCTTGGGACCTTCAAAATGGGGGCTATTTGTAAAAGAGATCAGAACTGTTATAGAGGGTGGGCAGGTCTGTTAGGGTCAGAGAAATAGTGAGAAGTGAGGTTGCATGTGTGAACTTGTATATGTGAACAAGTATGTATAACCATGGTGTGAGATGGCATCTCCAATGGTGGTGCACAAGGGAAGAAGGAACTGAGGCACGACTGAAGGTCAGAGGTGCCAAGGAACTGAACCACCAAAGATCAGAACTGAGCATGAGGGAAGGAAGCCCACTGCTTGAGAGGTAAACACCCAAAACTGCAAAAATTTCCTGTTTAAATTTTGGGTCTGTTTTTGATAGTTTTGGTCCATATAAACTATACATATAAACTCCTGTGAGGCTTAGGACTGTTATAGAATAACTGAGAGGGTCGGATAGGCTTGAAAACACCCAAACCGTAAAAATCCACCATGGATAGACCTTCAACAAGCATGTCTGAAACGACTGCCATAAAACAGATTTCTGACCCTTGGGACATGATCTAGACGCCAAGAGGATTCCAAAAATCACCATCCGCGACCCAAAATCACATAGGAAGGCCCTCAAATTCGGAGTTGCAGGTCTCGGGTTTGAAACCCAGACCCTAAAATCGACTCCTAAACTGAAATTTCTGAATGGGGACTTGAAGCCCCTAAAACATGGTTCACAACAAGCCAAATCTCACAAGATTTGGTCGAGAAATGAGGTTACACGATCGAGTTGCAATCCTCCACGATAATGGGACTAAACCGAGCAATTGAGCCTTGATTTGGACACCAACTGAATGCCAAACTAGTACTAAGATTCCCAGAAGTGCCTTAGAGTGAAAACATAATGAAAAAACAACTCGAGAAGCTACGAAATTGAGAAAATCCGAACCTGTAACTAGGGCTACAGTACTTGACAAGATGAAGAAGACGACGAGTCGACTGAGTCGACTCGTCCAACGTCCAGACCCACTGAATTGACTCAACCATGTGTCAAGCTGCGGGCATGCCACCGCATTATTGAAACTGTGTCGTTTTGGGGTTAACTGTTTTGTTTTAAAATTAAAATTTGACTGTTTGGTAACACAGTTAACAAATTGAAATTTGATTTGGGGCATAACCTAAATACGGATAAGGGCCAATTGGGAATAAGGGGGATATCTTATCCCGATTTTCTGAAGGACAGTGAACCGGTTGGTTCACAGTGTTTTGGACCGGTTCAAATTCTTGAACCCTAAAGCCGTTTGGTCTGAACCCCTAGTTAATGAAATTAGTTTTGAACCCCTGAAACTTTCTGATATTACGGTTTGACCCCAACTGTTTAATAGAATTGTACAGTGGCCCAGATTTTGGAAAAATTATGCATTTAAGCCCCTGGAAAAAATAATTAAATAATAAGATAATTATTTTATTAAATAGATAAAATTACTATTTTACCCGTGGACATTAAATACGTCAAACGGAGTCCAAATAAATTAAATAAATAGTATATTTTCACTATTTCAGGCATTCCGGACTCAATGACGGAGTCCGATTTGAGAAATTCAGTACCGAAAAATACAGACCTGTAAGTGGTCACTGCCCCTAATGATACCTAGGCCCAAATAAAAATAAAAGACAGTCTATTTTGACTATGTCGGGCATTCTGGACTCAATGGTGAGGTCCATTTAATGAACCGAGGTCCCAAAAATTTAGCTATGGCATGTGAAATTACCAAAATGCCTTTGATGTCTAAATGAAGTCCGATTGGGACAAAATTGATACCAATAGAAGCTCAAATGCTTGTGGACTCACATATAGGGTTAAATGATGAATCGGAGTCAGAATCTTACGAAACGTAAAATGACCAAAATACCCCTGAGCACGGTAAGTGCAGAGTAGAGGTCGAATAAAGGTCAATCTGATCTAGTAAATTATCATAAGCATAATTATGAAAATCGAAGGGCTAAATATGACTCCGGAACAGTCAACGTATAAAACCAAAAATGATCGGTGTGTCCCGATAATCAAAAACAGATATCAAATAAAGTCTAAAAGACTCAAAAATTTATATATACGATATGTGGACTATTCTGGGGACCATGATAGGGTCCGGGGCAAGAATGACAAAATTACCATTTTGCCCATGTGGGCAAGTAAGTGCTTAATCGATAACGACTGGAGTCGAAACGACTTAAAATATTATCCGGACAGCTGCTAAGCCTATTTAAGGAATTTAATAACATAAGTTGAAACCCAATGAGTGGGTAATAGGCCAATGAACCTAATTAGGGGATCTAATAGACTCCTAAGATAATGAATAAGACATGAATGAATGAATTCTGATCTGTTTGTAATTAATGATGATTTTTCAGGCTATGCAAGGATATGCCTGAAGTATCTGGAGATCATCAGAGTATTTGTTAATGGAGAATATGACACTAAGAAACCGAGGTAAGTAAATTTGAACTTTGTTATGTGGTCCTTCCTCAGCCAGTCACATTTATTCCATATGTTGCCAAACTTGTACTCTATCACTACCTAATGTCCTTAATTAGAAGCCAATCGACTTGTGGTTATCGGTTATGCCTGTTCTTTGGATTTGACCTGCTTGCTTGCATCATTGTGAACTCGATCACTGATACTTGAGCATCATTGCATTATCATGCCATGACCAAATCTTGAGATATATTCTGTTGATAGAAATCTTGTTATTCCACACACTTCATGATTTATTGATTGTGATATCATTTGTTTATACGGTTGTACATCTCGTGTGGAATTTTGTTGATCATAATATTTGGCATTTACCCGGGGTTGTGCTCAGTCATAATGACCCATCTATTCACAGATTGCGTGGGGGAAAGACCCTTTGGGGTCTTGTATGTCCTTCGGGACCTGTAGAGAAAAGAGCTCTAACGCTTTTTAGAGAGCCCGAGGAACTGTGGCGGATCTGAGCATGCGTTTTAGTGGGGTATGCCGGGCCCCGGGTGATTCACGCATATCTGGGTTATTAGAACTCGATGATAATATATTTTTGGCATCGTTGAATGATCATATTCTATGCCCTGTGAATGATCATATTATTGCAATTATGTTACACTTTACTTGATGATCATGTATTTTTGGTACTCGTTGAATGATCATATTCTATGCAAGCATGTCATACTTTTGATTGGCTATCGTAATTGTTGTGGCAGCAGATTATCATGATTGGCTAGATCCCGGTTGTTGGGTTCATTGTTACTACCTTCTTATATCTTATTTCGGGATAAGCCTTTTGGACCCTCGGGTCATTGTTACGCATCTTGGTGACTGGCTATGTATTTCTTGTTGCTCATTGGACTATTGGTTATCTGTTATCCCTTTTCTCAAATATTCTTGTGAACTAACCCTGACCCATGGTAAAGCTAGGAATTTACTTACTGAGCTTGTTTAAGCTCATCCCATTATTTAACATTTTTCAGGTGACATTATGTGGCATGAAATGCAATGAGATAACTAGTGGAACTAGTGATGCACAATGAACGACAATGACGATATAAACTCCAAGTTAAAGATCGAACGTGAACACTGTAAGGTTAACTTTAAAGTTATGCATTATAATATTACATCATTAGTTATGAGGTTAGCCTAGTATGTCAGATCATTGTGATTAAGTGATACTTGGAGACATTATGATTGTTGATCATTGGAGATAAGTTTAATTAGCTGAACTGTATTGGTGTGACTTCCGCTTTAAGAAATTCATTGATATAGAATGGTTGCATTGGAGCATGTATATTATACCTTAGAGATATTTGGTGACTGATTCTAGACGTGCTCTGATGTATTTGGAAGAGTTTCATTCTTAATTTAAAAAGGTTTAATTTTCGCTGTTTTGACCCTACATTTGGAATGCAATTCATTGTAAAGTACAGAAGTTGCCTTTGGTTGGTCGCGTTGTCGGTGGGAAAAACTGACAAGGTGGCCAACTGGCATCACGTCCTCGAGATCCACGTAGGGTAGGTTTCGGGTCGTGACAGCTTCTGCCCATTTGGAGAAGTAATCAATGGCAACCAGCAGGTACCTTCTGTTTGAAGAGGCTTTTGGCAATGGCCCTACGATGTCTATCCCCCATTGAGCGAAAGGGCCATGGGCTCGCGATAGGAATGAGCTCATGATGGCGTTGGTGCTGATATAGAGCAAATCGTTGGCACTTGTCGCACTTCTGGACGTACTCATTGGCCTGTTTTAACATGCTAAGCCAGTAGTAGCCTTGAGTCAGAGCTCGGTGGGCTATAGTTCTGCTACCATTGTGGTTGCTGCAGATCCCTTCGTGTATCTCAACTAGGACATATTGAGATTCCTCTGGCGATAGGCATCGCAAGAAGGGCTACGTGTAGGATCTTCAGTATAGCTTCTATTCCGGATTAGGTACCAAGTTGCCCTGATTCAAATTGTTCGGGCCTAGCTTTTTTCCTCTAGGAGCGATCATTTTTTAATGTGTTGGATGATGGGAGTCATCCAGTTTTGTGTTTGTTCTGAAACTTGAGAGGATTATACCTCTTCGATGCTCGACTTTGATTGGTAAGAGACCCTTATAGTTGAATCATTTTCCACCTTAAGATGAGAAGCCATATTCGCCAAAGCATTGGCCCTGGAGTTCTGACTTTTTTCGATTTTTTGAATGACGAACTTGTGGAAAAAGGGCCTTAATGATCCTACCAGTTCTTAATACCGGATCATTCTGTCATCCTTGGTGCAGAATTCTCTTGAGACTTGGCTTACCAAAAGTTGGGAGTCAGAGAATGCTTCGAGATTCTAGGCTTCGCATTCTAGGTCCAGCTTCATCCCAAGGATGAGGGCTTCGTACTCAGCTTCGTTGTTAGAAGCTCAGAACCCTAAACTGACTACTTTCTCAATTATGAACCCGTCGAGGGAATGAAGCACTATCTTGATGCTCGAGCCTCTGTCAATGGATGACCCGTTGGTATAAAGTTGCCATACCGAGGTGTCCATGTTGGTTTGCACTTTAGTGTGTAGCGCTGGAGTGAATTCAGCAACAAAGTCCGGCAGCGCTTGCCCTTTGATGGAGGTCCATAGTATGTAGGATATATCAAATTCTCCCAACTCCACGGACCACTTGACCAGTCGTCTTGAGACCTCGGGCTTATGCATGATTGATTTCAGAGGGTAGGAGCTCGGGACCTCAATAGGATGTGCTTGGAAATAAGGCCTGAGTTTTCAAGTAGATATTACCAAAGCGAAGGCCAATTTCTCAATTTTAGAGTACCTTGTCTCGGAGTTCAGGAGTTCTTTATTTACATAAAAAATAGGCTTTTGAATTCCTTTGTCTTGTCAAATTAGTACAGAGTTGACTGCATTCTCCGAAACTATGAGGTATAGGAGCAGTTTTTCTCATTGGACTAGCTTCAAAAGGAGCTCAGTGGATGTCAGGTACCGTTTCAACTCTTGAAAGGCTCTTTCGCATTCTGGGGTCCATTATTGGGCCTTACTCCCCCTTAAGGCTTTGAAGAATGGAAGACATCGGTCGATATACTTGGAGATGAATCGGTTCAAAGCTGCAATCCTTCTGCTCAAGCCTTGAATGTCTTTCTTGATTTTCGGTGACTCTAGTTCAATTAGAGCTTTTATCTATGTGGGGTCTACCTTAATTCCCCTTTGAGAAACAAGAAAACCTAAGAACTTTTGAATCCCGAAGGTACACTTTAAGGGGTTTAACTTCATCTTATGCTGGCCTCAAGATGTTAAATGTTCGGCTCAGACGTTAGATGTGGTCGTTCTTTTGTAAGCTTTTGACCAGCATGTCGCCTATATAGACTTTCATTGTGTCACCAATTAGGGGGCCGAACATTTTATTTACCAGACGTTGATATGTAGTTCCGACATTCTTCAGACCGAACGACATCACTCTATAACAATAGATACCTCGTTTAGATACGAAGGCTGTCTTTTCTTGATCTGGGGGGTACATCTGGATCTGATTGTATCTAGAGCAAGCGTCTATAAAGCTCATGCTCGGCAGTTGTGTCAACTAGCTGATCAATCATTGGAAGAAGAAAGTTGTCTTTGGGACAGGCTTTGTTGAGGTCTGTGTAGTCAACGCAAACCCTCCACTTGCCGTTCTACTTCTTGGCAATGACTGTGTAAGCGAGCCATTCCGGATAGAATACCTCTTTTATCATTTAGGCATCTAGCAACTTCTAGACTTCATCGTTGACAATCTTGTGGCGTTCAAGGGTGAACGTCCTTCTCTTTTGCCTTACAAGAGGTTGGTCTGGATCAGTCATTAGCTTGTGTGAGATAAGGTTAGGGTCTATCCCTTCCATATCCTTGGTTTCCCACGTGAACACTCATAGGTTGTTCTTCATGAATTTCACCATCTCTTGTTGCTTGGAGGGGGATAGATCTGAACCAATCTGCAAGTATCATCCTCCTCATTTAGAGCTGACGAGCGTCTTGGTAGGTCCCTCCATTGGCTTGGCCATGAAGTCCCTTCCTCTAGGACTTAGTAACTCATCAATTGCAGAGGGGCATTCCTTCGTCTCATGAAGGTTGGAAATGGCAGGATTTCCTCCTTCATAAGGATGTTGTGATTGCTATTTGGGGGTCTTTTCTTTCAGCAGGAGAGAGTGGCATTCTCAGGCAGTTGGCTAGTAGCCCCTGATGGAGTAGACCATATTGTTGTGCATGTATTTCAGGCACTGATGGAGGGTCGAGGTGACCGCTCCCATCTAATGGAGCTAAGGTTTTCCGATGATGACGTTGTAAGGGAACTTGGAGTCTAGGACCATATATTCAAAGATTAACGTCTTTTGTCTGTCCCCTTTTCCTGTTGTGGTCGGCAGGTCAATTTTACCCAGCAGGGTGCTGAGGTTCCCATCAAATCCTGCCATTATAGTGGTGGTGGCCTTGATGTCACTAGGGTCGAGCTTCATGTGCTTGAGAGGCTCATAGAATAACACATTGGTGGAACTTCCCTTGTCCACCAAAACCTTTCTGATCTGAAAATTTATAATTTTAAGCGAGATGACGAGGGCGTCACTGTGAGGACAGTGCACCCCTATAAGATCCAGCTTTGAGAACAGGATTTGTTGTGCAGGCTTCAGCCTCTTCTCAATGGCAGAGATTTGAAGGACGTTAGGTGCTGCCCTGGCCTTCCGAGCATACCGTTTTCTAGCACGGTTGAACATTCTTGTCATTGAGTGGTCAGCGTGAAGGACAAAGATGACCTGGTTGTTGTGTTGTGGTTGCTCGTTTCGGACGTCCCTCTGTTCAGGCCTTTGTTTTTGCCTTCTCTACTACGACCTGTCATTAAGGGGGTTCTACCTCCTGTCCTGTCGGACGAACTCTCGCAACCGCCTTCGCCTGATGAGTTGCTCAATCTCCTGTTTGAAGGCTCTGCATTTGTCAGTGGTGTGCCCGTGATCTTTGAAAAAATCGAAGTACTTATTCTGGTCCCTAGTAGCGAGATTGCTCTTGAGCGGTTCTGGCCATTTTAGATCTTCGCTGGTCTGCACCTGCTGAAGTATGTGAGTGAGGGAGGTGTTCAGAGGGGTAAAAGTACCGTATCTCCCAGAATTAGGATTATTCTGGGCTCTAGGTGTCGTCCTTCTGACCCTATTCTTAGTTGTACTGGAGTCTTTCTTGTGATCGTCATTCTAAGCCTGCTCTTTGGCCTTTCAGAAGGATATCTTTGTGTCCTCCGAGTTTATGCACTTTTGTGCCTGCTCCATAAGTGTTGCCATGTCAGTGGGAAGATTCTTTGTCAAAGAATCCTGAAAGTGCCTCGGCCCTAGGCCAGATGTGAGAGCTCCTACCAGGAAGCTCAAGCTGCAGTCTGTTATCTTAGTGAGTTCGGCATTGAAACGGGTGATGTACTCCCGAAGCGACTCACCATTGGTTTGCTTTATGGTTAGCAAGAATTCTGGCCCCTTTCTCAACTTCCTACTAATCAAGAATCGATCGAGAAACTGCCTGCTGAGCTCGTAGAAGTTGGTGATCGACTCTTGAGGAAGGCTGTGGAACCACTTCAGAGCAGTACCTTTGAGGTTGGTTACAAAGGTTCGGCACATAAAGGCGTCAATGGCCCCATGTAGAGCCATGGTGTGCTGATAGTAGGAGAGGTGGTCTCCGGGATCTTCAGACCCATCATAAAGGGTGAACTTCGGGACAATAAATTTCTTTGGCCACTCTTTCGCCATTATGGCTGCAGTGAACGTCGTGGCGAACCTCCCAAGCAGCTTTCCCAGTTCATCCTTGATAACTGGTTAAAAAGTACATATTTATTTTGTTAACCCTAGATATTCTTGCACTTTTATTATTTTAATTTCTCCAATCTATATGCATTTGCTAGTTAATTCTTATTTTATCTTTTTGCAGAGAAAGCTTGACAAAGTTGATGATTTCATGGTGGATTTGGAGCAAAAAGGAAAATATTGGGCTTTGAAGTGCTAAAAGAAGTGGAAAACAAGTGATTTTGGGTTAGAAGAGAGGCTTGATCCATATATAGGTGGACTAGGGCCCATTTTAGCATTATAGGCTCTATTTTGGAACACTTTAGACTCCCTTTTTGGGCCCCTAATGTCTAATTACGGGATTTTATGTTATTCTCCTAAATTATTATTTTGTAAGGGTATTTTTGGAAAAAGGGGGATATTATTGTAAACTAGGGTTTTGGAAAAGGGAGGAGGCCGTCTTGGAGATCTAGAGAGGAAGAGAAGAAAGAAGGAGACAACTCTAAAGAAAAAGATGAACTCCATGGCTATGGTGGTCTCCTCTTCCACTATTATGGGCTAAGTTCTCCCATTCCTAGGGTTTAGATGAAACCCTAGTCAAGTAATATTGCTTCTTTGTATTTTATTTTTGGGTTAATTATTTTTGGATGTTGATTGTATAACATTGGGGTTTTATTAAGACATTGATCGTATTATTCAGTTTCATATAATCAATTTCTGTGATTTTGTTTATGTGGTTATACAATAGTAATATGTGTACATACATCAAAACCGTAGGACGAGTCATAACTCAGGGAAAACAAATTGTGACTATGACCTTAGAATTAGCGTAGACAATTTGTGTTGACCAAAGATGATTCGTGCTTAGGGTTTTGGTGCGTGATTTTCTTGATGATTGTATTGAGGCTTGTAGCCGAAATACATCTTTAACATCCAAATTAAATGACCCAATAATTAATACAATTGAAGCTAGTTACAAGATTAGTGGTGGATTCAACACCCTAGGAATTCTCTTTTAATTTGATTCCTCATTAATTCAGTTAAATATTTGCTTTAAGTATAGTTCTCATTTAATTTTAGGAAAAAAAATCAACAACAATCAATCTTTGTTAATTTCAATTAAAATTAATCTCAACTTTAGTTTTTAAACAATTAACAGTCTCTGTGGGTTCGACCCTTACTTCTCTACTATACTAGTAGTTTAGTTTGGTAATTTTATTGATTTCCACGACAGATCAATTTTTGGCGCCGCTGCCGGGGACTGTTAAATTGTTAAAAAATTTAGTAGTTGATTTTTATTTTAATTCTTTATTTTTTTATTTTATTTTATTTATTTTATTTTATTTTGCTATTATTCTTTTTCTTTGTCTTTGGTGTGCAGCAATTATAAAAAGCTACAGAGAAGCGGAGTCGTTTGAAGCAAACGCGGGTTGATAAAAAAAAAAAGAAGAAAAATTCTACCTGCTTTGCAATCTATCACGGTGAAATCTTTCCCTTCTCTTTACATTTTATTTTTGCTACAGTTGGTATATTTGATTGGGTAGGTTTATTTGTTTTATGTTTGGTCGCCGTTCGTGCAACCCAGACTTAGAAAAACTAGACCTTGAGCTAGAAAGAACTTTGAGAGCTTTTCGTGGTTTGTCTATTAAATCTGGAGTTTTAGGAAATCCTATTTCTATAGACATGGCTGATAATGGTGGACAACAACAACCACAGCCTCTTAAGGCTCATTTTGTTCCTACAACATATACCAATCCTTCATGTATTCAAATGCCTACTGTAACTGGGCATTATGAAATTAGACCGCAAACCATTCAGATGTTACCATCTTTTTATGGGAAATCAAATGAGGACCCATACCAACATCTGAATGAGTTTTTAGAGCTTTGCACCACTGTCAATGTGCAAAATCTGAGTGAGAATGCTCTTAAGTTAAGGTTGTTCCCTTTTTCATTGAAAGATAGAGCCAAACAATGGCTTGGTTCTTTGCCTACAAATTCCATAACAACCTGGACTCAACTCCAACAAGAGTTTTTAAAAAAATACTTTCCTATAGGCAAAACCAATGATATGAAAAGAGCCATCACAAATTTTACTCAACTCGATGGCGAGTCTTTTCATGAAGCTTGGGAGAGATTTTTGGACCTTCATAGGAAGTGTCCCCATCATGATATCATGCGTTGGCAGTTGGTACAGAGTTTTTATGACGGTATCACAGAACAAAACCGTTAAATGATTGACTCTGCTTGTGGAGGGACTTTCCTCAACAAGAATCAGGATGAGGCATGGAATCTTTTTGAGACCCTTAGTGAGAATTCACAGCACCATGCCTCAGCAAGTCGGAGAGCTCCACCCACCTCCTTTAGTGTCCCTAAAAGAGGTGGCATTTATGAAGTTGGACAAGCTGTGGATGTCCAAGAGCAAGTTGTAGCGTTGTCTAGGAAATTAGACCAAGTTTTGGCTAGGGGACAAGTTTCTACTTCTGCTCCTTCCACTCAAGAGGTGTGTGCTTTATGTTCATGCCCAACTCATTATGTGTCAGACTGTCCCTTAGCCCCGCAATATCCAGAGTTTGTGCAAGAGCAAGTTAATGCTCTTCAAGGTTTTTCCCAACCGGGTAATGATCCATATTCTAACCATTACAACCCGGGATGGAGAAACCATCCAAATTTTTCTTGGAGGCCTCAAGCCTCAAATCCTCAATTCTCACAAAATTCAAGGCCAAATGTGCCTAATTCTTTTCCATCATCGTCCTACCGTCCTCCTCCTCAACAATATCAACAACCACCTCCTTCCCCTAGAAATTCAGCTTTTGAGGACAAAGTGTTGAGTGCTTTGCAAGCTTTAGAGTCAAATCATCAGTCTAACACTCAATTGCTCCATTCACACACTCAGTCCATCTCGAAGCTAGAATCCCAAATGGGACAACTAGCACAAGCTATGAGTAGAAGAGACGAGGGGCGTTTACCAAGTCAACCGGTAAACAATCCTAAAGGCCAATATGGGGTAGAGTCTTCCAACTCTAATGATCAATTTCATGAGCAAGCTAAGGCCATAACTACTCTTAGGAGTAGGAGAGTGGTAGATAACAAAGTTGAATATAAGGCTGAGGGTGAATTGACAAGTTCTTCTAAAAATGATGTAGTTGAGAATGAGAATTTACAAAAAGGGGATTCTTCATCCCCAAGTGATCCTTTGAGTATTCCTGTGGCATCCTATA